>OX457089.1:18782843-19274515 GCA_949752835.1 Empis stercorea
GATAAATAGTAAGTAAATATCCAGCATTTTGAAATATATGTAACAAATTATACCATACTAAAACCAAACTTAACAAACAACATACTCCTAATTTGTTCTACATATTTAAAAAATATGTAGACATCTCTTTTGGTCTTTTTATTTTGCCCATTTTACAAAAAAAAATATACAACAAAATCCATCGTTTCAAAACTATTTTCCAAAATCAGCACTGCTGCAGTCCCAGCGGGAACAATACATAAGCAATAATTCTCGTATTATTTTTTTTTTCATTTTCATTTCCATTTTTTGGATTTTCCAGGCAGGCAGAGTTCACTTCCGGAGTTTATAGGTTACAGTTTTGTATTATTATTATTTTTAATCTTTTGATTTACTTATTGTTCCTACACTGTTTTAATTATTGATAAAAAAAATTATATAGCTATATACATATAATGTACAAAGAGGATTACATTTGTATATTTCTGTATGTTTCATTTTAACATTATGTATATATATATTTTTCATTTTCTCTACTGTTCACTTTGACTTTTTGTTATTTTTGTATAAGATTTATGATTTTAATACTATAACAAAATAACAACAACAAATAATAAAGTTGGTCATATAAAAAAAGGACTTATAAGTTGTGAAAAAGGCATTTTTTTTTCTCTTTTATTTTCTGTTTACCTGGTCTTTCTTCTATATAGAAAAAAATTATCCTTTTGGGAATGATACGGCATTCATGAGGGTATACAAAAAAATTACATTTAATAAGTAATATTTCTTTGTAAAGCCTCAAAATATAATTTAAAAAAAAAAAAATTTAATAAATATTTCATTGAAAAAGAATTACACAAAATCTTAGATTTAATTTTGTATGTATAGCTATATATTTACTACATAGGAATATGAAATTATATATTTATATATACATATATAGGTACATACTTATTGCTATAAGGATATACATTTAATAAAATAAATATAGACTCTCTAATTTTGAAAATATAAGTATTAACCTGCGAATATTAAATTATTGGTGCCCTTGGAAACCATTTAAGTGTATAAATATTGATTAAATAAATCACGTTAATATAATTTTTATTAAATAGAATCATATACATTTTTTAAATGTATAGATCCAATTTGATGCCAAGAAAACTCCTTTGAAGTTTACACATTAGAAAAATATGATTAAGTGAATAAAATGTTGTAATTAAAATTTTTACCGTAATTAAGAATAATTTTCCTTTTGAAATTGTTTTGTTTTGTAAATTAATATTAAATTAAAAATAAGTTTACCAAAATTTTCCATTTTGATTAAAAATAAGTTTACCAAAATTTTCCATTTCCATTTTGGTAAACTTATTGGTAATTGTAGGTAATTAGTGTAGGTAATTAGATAAGCTTTAATCTAATGATGCTTTAACAAAACTTAAAAAATAAGTTTTAAAACAAAAATGTAAAAATCCCAATAGACAAATTTTATTTACCTATTTCTCTTCACAAATCTAATCATTATTATTTTCCGTATACCTTTAAGAATAATTGACTTGTCTTCAGAACAAAATGTAAATTTCTAATTAATGTCTTTCTAAATTAATAAACTTTGTCTTTAATTAACAGCATATAATTTTCTGGGTATTTAACAATACGTATATAAAAATATATATATAAGTATAATTTTAATAACATCATATAAAATTTTCTTAAAAAAGATATTTTGAAAATTTGAAAATTTTACGAATTGGAAAGTATTAAATACTATAAATTCTATAAATAAATATCATTCGAATCTAAAATTTATCAAGAAAATCTAAATAATAAAGAAAAATGAATTTAAAAGCTTAAAATCTTATAATTTATAGATAAAATTATATTGAATATTTTCCCAAGTATAAATTATCATGAAAACAAAATGAAATGAGAACGAACAGTTGTTTTGTTCTTTTCCTTCTGTTTAATTCAAAAAATTTGGTAATAAAAATCAATCAAAAATTTTCGATTCAATATTATTATTATTTACTAATTAATACATTTTGAATAAATCAATAAATTATTATACAAAAATTTGATTAAATCAAAGAAAATTGAAAATTGTTATGCTAATTAAAGGAAATATTCTTCAATTATTATTAATTTATTTGAAATATTCAATTTTAATAATGATAATCATAAAAGGGTTTTAAAGAATATATTTAAAAAGGATGAGTTATATAAATAAAATTATTTATTACAACTATATTTAGGTATTATATATATTTCATTTCAATATGGGTTAGTGATTTTCTGATTACCATTATTTACAAATTCATTACTTCGGGATTAAAATAGAATAGATTTATAGATTTAATCGAAAACATAAATTGAATTTAGGTGAAAATTATTTTTTGTATAGTTTGTATACATAATTTGTATAATAAACTATATTAAATGCAAGGATTTAGAAGAGCATGAACTAAATAATGAATTTTGTAGAATTTTTTATTTTTAGGCAATATTAGAGAAATTTCAGCAAAATTGAATTATGTATAAATTAATTGATTGCTAATAAGCCTGATTATATTTATGAAGTTTGAAATTAAATGTTTATCATTTTAATTTAGGGTTTCTTGGTCCTATAAATTAATAAATAAGAACCGAACCAGCAATTGAAAATGATATACAAGCAATTGTTTTCTAATTTTAAAAGAAATTTAGTAAATTATTTTTTATTACAAAGGTCCATTTGTGGCCGCAGAGTGATTAAGGATTCGTTAAAACCGCAAACCCATGTATCTATACATAATTTAAAAAAATATTTAAATTTTCTTAAATACATAAGAAGTAATTAAATTTCAAATTAAAGTTTTTATTTTCCACAAAAATGATATATAATACCATCAAATAATCAAAAACGAATTATGCAAAATCATTTCAATTTATATATACATATACATATACATACAAATATATAAATAAAAAATATAATCGTGAAAAAAAAATTAGAAATATCCTGTGTATTGTACAAATAATATAATCAGGATAAATAAATATCAAAAATTGATATTTTCACTTTAAAAAAAAAAGATAATTTAAATCAAAATTTGAATAACAATTTATTTATTTTTCTTATCGGTCTTTAGATCGTTATTGAAAGTCTGACGGTTCAATTGTTAAATTTAATAATAATATAAAAAAAAGCTTTGGGTTTTCTTTTCCTTTTTTTTATTTGAGGTTATTTTTGGAAATCGTAAAGGACATTAATATAAATTTATATATAAAAAATACTCGAATAATGATTTTATAAAAAAAAGATAAAGAAATTCAATTGTGTCTTAAGAAAAAAAAAAAAAAGATTGTTGAACTAATAAAAAATAGATTACGAGTTTTCAATGATAAATTTGTTACAAGGAAGGAATATTATTGAACAGTGGTTAGTCGAAAATATAAAAATTTGTGGGTTATAAATTTTTGGAAAATAACATTTATTATTTAATATTTTTCTTAAATTTATTTCTGTTAAATTAAATTAAATTTTCATGTCATTATAATAATTTTACTTGTCTGAAAACCAAATTACTTAAATAAATTTAATTTAATAATTTTCCAGAGAAGTTTTTTTTTTTTGAAGAGGCCGAAAATATCGTCACATTAAATAAAAATAGAAATTTTCACAAATAAAGTTTATTTTTATTTTAATATAATTTTTTAAATTAAAATAAATATTTTAATATAAATCAAATTAAATCTTTTTTTTATAAAATCATTATTCGAGTATTTTTATATATATATATAATATCATAAATAATTGAATAAAATAAAATGAATAGAAAGAAAAATTCAGAAAAAAAGATTATTATTACCACAAAAAGTCAAAAAGTTAAAGGAAAAACTTTTTTATTTGTATATATAAAAGAATTTAAAATGAAATCTAAGAAATTATTCAGATATTCTTTCTTATATAATATAAATAAATGGTTAAAGTTTATCACTTTTCAATAGAAAAATCTATGTTGCCGTCGTCCTTGTTTTTGTATACAACAACAACAACAAAATAAAGGAAAAACTTTGTGCCTTGAAGTCATACAAATTTGCTTTTAAAATTAATTTGCTTATTTGAAATCATTATAAAATTGTAAAATTTGACTAAAGTATAAGGATACAAAAAAAGTAAGGAATAGGGAAAAGTAAATGTAAAATTTGCTTGTACGGAATTAATATTATTTAAATTTTTTCCATAACATAAGAGGTTTTCAGTATTCTTGAATGTTAAATTATTTAGTCGTAAAATTACCTTAAATAGATCAATAGCGAGTGGATAATCTAATTAATAATGACTTTAGAAAGTTAGAAGACTGACAGTGATAATTTAAAATTTTGTTGTTGCTTAATTCTTAGTTAAATTAGTTCTCAGAAGTGACAATTTGACAGAAATTTTCTCTGTAAAACTATATTTAAAATGGTTTCAATATCTAGTTTTTAACCAACAAATTTTTTGAAACAGGACAAAGAAAAATATATTTGTAACAATTTGTTTTCCCTTAAATCTATTTCGGAAGCTCCAAAAGACTATATTAAAACTAATTGACAATTTCTGTAAATCAGAGGCTTTTTTGAAATTTAACAAAAACATAGCTAATAACACTAATTTTCCTTTTGACTTTTGCCATTATCGAACCTGCTAACAGCGACAGAAATTAATGATATACAATTTTCCCCCTTGACAAACATAATCTTGTTTAAAGATATCATGGAGCATTTCTATAGTTCTATTTGTAGAAATAAATTTTTCACAATGTCCTTTTTTTCAAAAAAAAAAATATATATATATATAACGTATAAAATACAATAAAAAATAATATCTATTAAATAATATTTTTCATATCATTATTGTAATTTAAATAGAAAACTTTTTCCATAGCTTAAATGCCTTTACGACAATTTCGTTTATAAAACAATTTTGCAAAGAATTATAAAACTTTTTTTTCATCATTTCTTGTTGTTGTAGAAATATTTTATTTACGTATATAGATCTCACTTGGTATCAGATCAAGGATAACAACAAATAAAAAATGACAAATATTATTTTACTTTATTGTTTTTTATTATTTTCTGTTTTATATTATTTTTTTTGTCAAATTTTTTCTTTTTCTATATGTATACATAAATTATAATATGAAAAAAATTTTCCTTTTTTTTATATTTATATAATTTAATGTCCTTAAAATCGAACTTAGACATTAAGAGGATGGAGTAGTAAATACAATACAAATATTGTTATTTCTATGTATAAGAAGAGAAAAATCACCAAGTATTTTAAGTATCTTTAAAAAGGAATAAAATAAAAAATATATATGTATATACAAGAAATCTTTTTTTTTAACTTTTCTTCAATTTTTTAAGACTATTATAAAAAAAAAAATTTTAAAGAAAGGACATTTTAAAAGTATAAAATAGTATATAGAACTTTTTACAAGGAACACAAACTTTAAATCAGATTGAAGGAAGAAAAAAAGTTTTATTTTTATTTTACTTGTTGTGAAAATTTTATATTGGAAAAATTGTTTTTTATAAAAACATTTATATTTTTTATTTTTCGAAATTAAATAGAAGAAATTTTTTTTTTCTAATATAAAATGAATTTAAGTTGAAAATTATTTTTGTACAATAAAATAAAAATATGATTATATTAATAATTATTTTTAAATTAATGTTAAATTGAATAACCGAACAAAAAAAAAATTATGTCCTTGTTGAAAAAGAAAAAATAAACAAGCTAAATATTAGGGAATAAAAAATTTTCTTTTGTAATTATCGAAATTGATGCAAATGTTTGTATTTGACAGAATTTTCTTTTTCAATAAATTTAATTGATTACAAATTTTTTTTTAACTATCGTGTATTTGTCTCGTAAAATAAAATTATGATAAAAATTTGGAGTTTAAAGGAAGGCAGAAATAAATAATTTTTAATTACATAACTTAATTGGTTATTTTTGATTTCGTATTCTATATACGTACATGACATTAACGCATTTTTCATAAAGGATCTTTCAGATATTCTTATGATATTTTTATTGCAACTAATTTTTTGTAAAGAAATAGTTTGTCCAGAATTGAAATAGAAGGCCCCAATTACAAACTAGAACCCAATTACAAACAAAATTACATAATATTTCACTGAGAATATTCAAAATTAATCTACCAGCTACAAACAAATTATACCATTTAAGTATTAATAAATATATATCTATTATTTTATATCTACAATTAATTTTTTTTTCAGTTTTCTGTACAAAATAAGACGGCACATTTTTAAAATTACCTTACAATTATTAACATCAAATCTCCAAGTGCTAATAAAATCTAACTATTATTATTCATAAAATTTGATTATTATGTAATTTCCAAGGATAATACTTATAAAAAACTTTATTATCATCATTATCATATTTATATATTTTGAAATTACAACAAAAAAATAACGCCTTTGGTATATAACGTAAATAGGAAATGGCAAATGGTAGCAAATTTAATTTATTAAACTATTTTGCTTCTAACTAAATTTACAAACAAATTATTTCTATTTATATAGTAAATTGTATGAAAATTATCATTTGAAGTAAGTCCTTAAGTATAAAATTAAATAAACGAAAGGAAAACCACAATAATTGATTTAAAGGAATTTACTTTATAATGAGATTTCGATATGAAGGCTTGAACATTTATTTATTTTTCAAAACTTATCTATTAAATGTAATTAAAAGTTTTGAGAAATTTGATATTTCTTAAAACTATAATTTCTTTCATTATTAAAGAAAATTTAGTTATATTAATGATTTAAAAACTACGCAAATAAAGCAGTTGGCAGTTTTTGAGAGAAAAATTCTTAGAAAAATTTACGGATCGTTTTGATACCATGATGGTACATATCGCATGATACAATCACGAGCTGAATGACCGGTAGACCGAGATACAAAAAAAATAATGAAAAATATATTACTTTAATGAACACTATATTAATTTTGTTTAATTTTTTTAAACATCGTACAAAACTAAGAATTTTAATAGAAAAATTATCTAAGATTTGGAATTCTACGACAATAGTATTAAATTATAAAAAGATATGAAAATGATAATTTAAAATTGCTTCAAACTTCAAATTTTTGTATAAAACAATGCGTTTTCTATGATTATTAGGTATATAAAGGATATTTTTCTAAAAATTCTAACTATTATGAAATTTTCCTTCAAAATTCAATGTTTTACGAATAATTTTCAATATTAATATGTTTGACCTATGAAATCTATTTAACTCCCCAAAAAGTCTAATAATATTATATTCATCATTGCCTAAACAAAAACGTAAATACTCCTTTCACAAATTAACTTTTTATTACGCTCAGTTTAATAATGAAAACATGAAAAATGATAAGTTACATATATGCTTTCAAAAAAGTAAAAAGTGTGCAATATATCATTAATAATAATTATAATTATCAGAATTCTCCATTAAACATAATTTCAAAATAATAATAACTAATTTTAATTTCATTTGTAAATATTAATGTCAAAAATACATTTAATTACTCCTTTTCATATTTATAAAATGTTATATACAATCAATTTTATCATCCCCCTTATAACAAATTCATTAAATATAATTTTAATTACATGACAAGTTACATTATCCACCCACTAAAAAAAACGAATCAACAAAAAGTTACAATAAATACACAACATATACAATTTACATTAAGTTTACAAAATCTTTAACTATTTTATATTAAACATTTTTTCGACTAAGTTATAAATTACAAAATAATCTATCCAATATAACACTTATAAAAATTCTTTGAACTTTAAGTCCTTGACATTATTAGTCGATTAGCATATATATATATATAGTACTTTACTTATAGGTATATGTATACATAAGTGTGTTTATGTAAAACGTTTTTCTCAATCCACCTACTAAAAATATATTATTTATCTATGTATATATTATACAACATGAAACCTATCATGAACTTTAGTCAATTACTAAAAAATACTAATTAATATTCATAAGTATACATTTATTATATATAATGTGTATTATATATGAATATAACCAACAGTTTAAATCGAAATTAACGATATATACCACCATTTGCGATACACTCTTTAACCACATTCTCCTCTTCCTATAACCCCTTAAACGATTTTAATCAATAAGAAGAAGAAATCATTTTTGTTTTTCGTTTAAATTATTAGGATGAATCTATACCAGAAATTGTATAGAGGACTAAAATAAGTATAAATATAAGCCTATAGTTGCCATATATAGTAGGTACATAATTTTGCCTATTTTTAGAATTTTAACAAAAAAATTGTGTATACTTTATATATACATGAGTGTATACTATACCCACAATAATTCCAATTAAGAATCAATTTACCGTAACCTCTTATTTCCCATGGGTAAAATAAATATACTTATTTATATAATTTTGTTTTGCTATTTTTTTTTTGCTGGTACGTGCTATCTTCACAATGAACCAAAAACTCTTTTTATACAAAACTCTTTTTATACAAAAAAAATAGTTATGCTATGTTTAAGGTTATGTCCTATTATTACACAATAATATAAGAATTAATATTCTATATTTTCGTAAAAAGCGTAACCAAAACACATACAGAAAAAAAGAAGCAAACTCTTATTTGTCATATACCTAGTCATAATAATGTTTTTCCCTTGTGGTGTTTATATGTCAAGAGTTTGTTTTTTTGTTCTTCCATCTTCTTTGTAATATTATTTATCAACAAACAAACAAACCAACACAAAACATAACCACAAATTCACCACATATAAATGATACCACATACCGTTGGCAACTAACCATAACCATCCGCTACATTATACATCTATATGTATAATATAAAATATACTTTAATAAGAGAGCATTTTTATTATAGGTACTTAAACATGAAACATAAAATTATAAATATATATATAAGTTTGTATGTATATATTTTTTTAAACATGAAAAACTTCATATTTTTCCATTCAAAACAGATGAGATATTAGATATATATTGGTTATCCTGGGTAAATATCCTTTAAAGCTAAATAGCATTTAATTATCAATTTATGATTTAAGCTTTGACTTCTTTTTTTGGTTTTAATATTCATGTTTAATGTTCTTTTTTTTGTCTGGTCATCGATCAAAACCAAAAAAGAATATACAAAAAAAAAAGGAAATTTGAACTAACCAAAAAGGATATATGCATTTTTTTTATCTTTATTATTATTATCTGTCTTGCATAATAAATTTTAAATCGACTGATAAAAAAGTATTTCCTATTTTATGAAATGAAATAAAATTAAAAATTCATTAGAATGTTATTCAATTTTTTTTTTTTTATTAAGTTTTTTTTTTATGGAGGCTTTTTTTTCTTAATCTAGAATATGTAAAGAAAATATAAATTAACTTATAACTTTTATCGGATATTGCAAAAATGTACAGAAGAAGAAAAAAAAAAGTATATAGAAATAGGAAAACTTTTGAAATAAAATTAATGTAGAAAATCGGATAAGAGCTTTTGCATCAGACTAAATATTTTTTTTAAATATATATATAATGTATGTCTATAATTTAGCCTTAACTTTTATAGTCAGAAAATTAGATTTTATGAATTTTATACCATATGCTACTGTTCTGAGTATTTCAAAATAAATATAATTGAAAAAGGGATATAAGCAAATTAAGGAATAGTTTTAAGAATCTTTTTTATAATATTTATTGGTAATATTTTGGTTCTATAGTTAGTTTGTCTGTTCTGTTCGTTCGTTTCAAAAGTTATTATATGATCATTTGAAATTTCTGTGAAAGGCTGAACGTAAAGACAACTATGTAGTAACTACATATTTAAACGAATGAATCGAATATATAGTGAAGAATTTACTTAGTATCATTCAATCAAATTGCAAATTAGTTAAATTAAATTTTGCTACTATCAAAAAGCAGTTTTAATATTTTAAAATTAAAAAAAAATTTAATTACAATACTTAATAATATTGAAATTTTCATATTTGGAAATTTACTTTGGTCTATTACTTCAAAGCCGTACTTTCATTTTTAGCATTTAATATCAATTTGGAAAAAAAAGTTAATTCTTTTATTTTTTTGTTTTTTAAAATTTTCTAACAATTTTATTTTTTTGTCTTTATCCTCCTGGTGTGGATGAAACAAAATTAAACCATGTTTTCTGATAATGAATTTCCATTGAAAATTTTATCAACCATGAAAATCAATAGACCATATTGAAGTGTCACAAATCCTTTTTCTTTATTTTTTCGCTCCTTTTTTTGTTTTTTTTTTTTGTTTGTCAATTTTGTCAGGGTGATTTTTTTTTTCATGTTTTCTGAGATTATTTCCGAGATTATGTGTGCTTGAAAAAAAGGATACCACCTTTTTTTCTGTTCGTTTGTGTATATTAATTTGTTTGAAATTTTATGCAAACTGAAAATAGATTTTTTTTTTTTGAGAAAAATTAAAATGGAAATTTATATAAAAACTTATGGTCCAGAACGTAAAATTACCCAAGGGAAACACCATAAAGAACTTTAAACCAGTTTATAATATAAAAAGGAAGAAAAAGTGAAATATAAAATATATATTTAGGAAAAGAAAATGCCAATTGGTTAGTTTTAAAGTATAAAATTTTCTTTCTTAACTGGGTATATGATTATGAAACGATTATTGAATTATGAGGTTTAAAAAATTGTTTTTGTATGGAAAATATTAAGTAAAGAAAATAAATTATGAAAAGACAGAAAAGGTAAAAAGGATAATTTAATGACTAGGATTGGAAATATATTTAAATTCTTTTATAATAAATAATTTGTAGATGATTTAAAGTTTATAATTAGATAGAATTTTAAAATTTTGTTAATTAGTCTCATATTTGTTTGTTCAATACTAAAAGTAACTTTTAGTAACATATGATTTTTTAATGTACGAATAATAGTTTAATATAACTGAACCATTGTTTCTGTTACGCTCTGTTACCATTAATCAAAAGCATATTATTTCAGAATTGCAAATTTTTATATTAATCTTAATACTTCAGGCTTGTAATGATGATTGTTGTCAAAAGTTTCGACATTTATTATTCTTAATATTTTACAAATTGTCATTTGTGTAATTATTAGTATACATATAAGTAAAATGCATTTATTTTAACCTGCATAATTGATCTATAAGACTACATAGGCAGCTCATATTCGGACAAAAACGTAAAAAAAAAATTTTTTGAAAATAAAATACATTATTTCACATTAATATGGGAATTAAATGTGCTGTTAGTACTGAAATTTGTAAATTACTAAACACACTCTAATTTGTATTTAAAATAATGATTTTTAAAAAAAAAATTTTTAGTTTTCACTTATTGTTAAATTTTAGTTTACTTTTTACTGCAAACTATAACATTTATAAATAAAACTACTATAATTGAAATTATAATTTCATTCTTTCATTTATTTCATTGTTTTATATTACATTATAACATACATATATACTTAGTTTAGAGATTAGGAGATTGTCCTTTACAGCTAATAATTTTATTTATATCAACAGAATTTTTTTTTTTATTTTTATAATTATTATTATAATAGAACGTAAGCGAAGGAAAATTGTAGAAAAACCTTATACTAACAGTTTAATAAAATATCTTAAAAACTACTTAAATACTAATTTAAAAAATTTAAGCAGAATATATATACAGAATACACGTCTTAAAAACCTGCATTATGCATATATATCCCGAGATAGTCAACTGACTGAACATAATGATTAATACAATTCATATAATAATTTGATTATTGTATCTTAATATAGCAACTGAATCCTGAAATTTAGTAGTTTCAATTTTATCTTTTTTACACCAGCTCTTATATGTAGAGCGTTGGTTGAAACGTAAAATGGTAAATCAAGAGTCATTTTAAGTATTTTATTCTGCTTAATTTGTAACTTTTTAATGTGTGTCTTAGCACAGTTTCCCCATACTGGACCACCATAAAGCAGAGCACTTTGAAAAATCGATTCATAAATTAATATTTTATTTTTTAAAGAAAGTTTTGATTTCCTGCATATCAAAGGATATAATAATTTAATCATGTTGTCACATTTTTAAAACTACTATAACATTCTTCGGAACGATGTTAAATTAAACTAAAATTCGAATTGTAATATAACTTACTAATATACTTAATACCCATATTAATAATCATATATATCTTTCATTTTCCGAAATTAGTGTAATTTTTTAGCATAAAATGTAAGTATAATGTAGAGTAGATTATAAATTGCATACTCAAATTCCGTATACTATATTAGTGATAGTTATCGACAAAATGGAATGAATACATTTAAATTTAAATAAACTAAATATTTTACATAATTCGTAATATAAAATCAGTTGTTACATTTTACTTATAACAAATTTCACACTTTTCTAATTTAAATCTAATTTCAGAAAATGATAACAATAAAATGTTCTTTAAATTTCCAATTACCTTCAAAAATGACAAATAAATGATAAACCTTCGAATAGATATGAAAATAAATTCTATCTGAAAACATAATTTTATCAAAAAAAAAAATCATAATTTTCTAATATTGATAAAACTTTAACATATAAATAAATACTCTTTAATATATAACATAAAACTTTCATCGCTTATCTGGTATATATTTTTATATTCCCTAATCAAAACTGATAGAACATCTCTATTATTTCTATAAAAGGAATATATATATTTTATATAAAAAAGGGAAAATTCACCCTAACAAAAAAAAAAGTGAGAGAAAAATTATATTCTTTCAACAAGAAAATATTATATTATATAAAAAAATCCGATAATTTTTGATGCCTGTTAACTGATAAGAAAAAAAACTTGTCTTCGGATTTAACACTTCTATACCCATTTTTTTTTTAATATTAAAGTAACGAAATAGAAATTTTTTTTTTCCCAATCTTCGATTTTCCCATAGTTTTTTTTTCTGACCAAAACTTTCCATCATATTCATATACGTGTATAATGGAAAAGTTAAAAAGGATATCATCGAAAAGAGAGAAGAAATATTTTATATAAAGTTTGTACATATATATATATATATATATTATACGTATTGCTCCTTTTCCTATAATAAATATGATAAAAACTTAACATTTATATGTATATATTACGCAGAATGAAAATCATTTCGATTATCATTTCTTCGTCATAAGTTATGATGATAAATAAATATATGTATATGTATATTATTTATATCGGGTATGAGTATTATATTTTATGAACCAAGACTGTATTATATAAGGTCAAGGTGATTAGTAGAATGTCATTTATTATATTTCAAACTCAATTACTAAGGAGGTTAATTAAGAATGTAAAAATTAAATTATGAACAAAATAAAATTTTACATTTTTGAAAGTGTTTTAATTTGTTTAAAGTATATTTTCAATTTTTTTTTAAATATTTTTTGCTATAGATTTCTTCTTATTATTATGTTGGTATTATTATGATTTTTATTTTTATTTAGTAGAAAATATACGATTTATTTATTACATGATTTCTTTTGTTATCATAATTTTTTTTGATATGGCCCCAAGCGGATATCATGATTTATGTGTTTGAATTTTATACATTTATATGATTTTTTTTTCTTTCAAAAATTGCCTTTTTTTTATAAACCAAAGAAGGAAAAAAGGAAAGATATTATTAATGTGTTGAAGATTAAAGGTTTTTGAAAGAACAAATATTTATTTATCAAAAGAAAAAAGATAATATTTTTTTATTTATTAAATCATAAACCTAATACGAAAATTTACTATGTAATAAATTTAAAAACTACAAAAATTATAGCATAACCGAAAAGATTCTATCGTAAAGAAATTTCTTAAAGATTGTAAAGAAATTTCTTTCTTAATCAACCGTCACGTCATTAATGAAATTAAATTTAATTTTAATTCTTCTCTTTTCCAATTATTGTTAGGTACAAGGAAGATTATAAATTTTGACTAAAAATCAAATATAATAATCATTTTCCAGCAATTTCCGGGAAAATTTAATTTTGTATATAATTTTTCCAGGTCAAAATTTTCTTTTAAATACTACAAAATTTACAGAATAATTTCTCTTTAACGCAAAATAAGAAGAATATCCTTTTCTTTAACATTTCTTATAAAATATTCAGAAACCTCCTGAATCTCCATAAACTCAACAATCAAAAAGAAAATTTTCAATATATCAAATAAGTAATTGTATATATATAAATTTTACGGATGTTCAGTCTGATGCTGTTTCACTGGGTTTCATTTTTCCATCTGAAAGATTATAAATTAGAAACAGTTTTATAGATACATCCCTTTTTTTCCTTTCTTTTGGCGTTCAAAACACTTACTAACACATAAATAAAACAAGTGATTTGTTAATAGTTTTTTGATGTATTAGTGTGTTTTCTCAAAAAGAATTTTCCGAAAAAAAAACATTTATAAATTTTTCTTAAAGCAATTTTCTTCTTTTGGTAATATCCTATCTAAAAGTATATATAAATTGTATTCAAGAGGACGCCTTCAACTAAAAATAGTTTCCGATGAAACAGAATATAAATTATTTTTTTTTGCCATACTATAATAACATTAAGGATAAAAAACGTAGATAAATATAATATAAATCTTATGGCAAGTAATTGAAAAGGACATACATCAATGGTAAAACCTGAAATGAATTTAATATCCTTATGAATGAGGGGCGAAAAAATCTATAATTTACTATTTTAGTTTATTTTTTTTTGTATGTGTTTCGATATTTCCTCTTAGATCGCTACCTAGCTATATTATAATGGTTTATATGTCTAAATGTTTAATGGGTCGTGCTGAGAGAAGAATAGAAAGGAAATTTATTATATATGTATATGTATAAAAATTATGTAATAATTTGTGAGATAAGTTTTTTTTCGTTATACTGGAATGTATTTATTTTTATACAATGGGTCAATCGTTTCTTTTTTTTTGTAAGGATGTACCTATATTTCATTATCATGGATCTTGTTCTGTGTGGTGGTCTTTATATATAAACAAACAAAAAATATATATTGTATTCATATGTTTAAGATTTATTTACTTATCGTAATGATATAATAAAAATTGTTTTAAAAGACATTTGGGAAAGGAAACAAATCAAATAATGTTTCTACTGCTTATTTTTATTTATTTATTTATTTTGGGACAAAAAATGTTATATTTTGAATCCATAAATTTAATATAAATATAATAAACGAAAAGATTTAAGCTTATTTTCTAAAATGGTTGTCAATTATTCAAAAAACAAGTAGTCATATTAGTTTCTTAAATAATTCTTTTTTTCTTCATACACAGTTTTTACTGGGGTAATAAAATCATTTTATTTTGCAAACTTTCTTTGAAAGAATTTCCTAAGTTTTCTAAGTTTTTTAAGAAAATTTTGAATTGAAATTTTATATATTTTCTTCGATAGCAATATATATATTTCCCATAAGGATGTAAAACTTTTTTTTTTAATGGAAATGATAAAATCGATGCACATCCATTGGGTTAGTTTCAAATATATTAGATATTTTTTTTTTTATAAATTTTCATAAATTCAAAGAAAGTTTTCATTGTTATTATATACAGTGATAAAATATTAGCCATGAAATTAATACATTTTTTAAATTTAGAAACTTTAACTTTTCGAATTTTCTATATTCTGTTTCTGTAGAAAAATATTATCATTTTAAAGTCTCATGGGAACTGTTTTGGTAATATTCGAAATGATAATTTAGAGCTGTGTTCCTGTGGAGTACAATATACATATAGTGGCTAAACGAAACTATCAATTTAAGTTTCATTCTTGCTCTTAGATATCCTTTAAAAATTAAAATTAAATTAAATAAGTATAAGTGAAAAAATCGAAAGTCCAAAAATTTAAGCACATTAAGTACAAAGATCAATTTTATGAGATTGGACTATAGATGAAAACTCATAATACGGTTCCGATATTCGTTGAATATTCTATTAATCTAAATAAAGGAAAATTTTAAAATTCTATATAATTTTTTAATATAAAATGTTACAAAACAAAAAGTAATTTTCAATCAATATTAAAATATTTTTTTAATATTGCTTGCTTTTACATAAGTATAATTTTATATAATTTTATTTTAAAATTCTTTGACATTATTAATAATCCAAAAAAATACGAAATTAAATTATTAATAATATTTTATTTATTATTTTTATAAAATTTCATTAAATAATAACTAATAATAAACCATCATTAGATTGCATATTGAATATTTTTAAACAACTAATCTTAAAGAGTCCTTAGAAAAAATGGGAAAATTTAAAATTTTATATTTATGCCCGGTTTCACGAAAGTTTTAAAAGCGCTTCTAGTGATTTAGATGCGCTTTTAACGCCAATGGTGTTTCACGAGATGTGAGATCTCTTTTAGTGGCTCTTTTAATTTAGATGCCAGATTTCAGCCATCTAAGCACTAAAAGTGCCTGTAAATTTTGTATTTTGACACTTGAACAAAAAAAAAATTAAATTTAAATTATTATGCTGCCCATACACAATAAAACTTGGTTGTACAATTTGGTTTGTAACCATCAAAATGGTTCTAAAAATTTGAAAATTGCATCGTGTTCTACAGTAGAAAATAAAAACAAATTCTATGGTTGTAGAAAAAGTTGTGCGTGGGGTGGTCTGCCGAGAAGTTGGTATAACCAAGTTGTATTGTGTATGGGAAGCATTATAATATAGAATTATAAACATTAAAATTATTTATAATATTTTTAAAACATATGTTTTCAATTGATCTTTTTATATTTTTGAGTAATTTTTGTCAAATCGTAATATTTCTCTGAGTAATTTCTGTCAAAATTCAGTTATTAGAATTTTAGTTAGATAAAAGCGACAAAAATCTCGTGAAACTTCAACATATCTAGATGACTTGTAGTACTAAAATCGTTTTTATCTATAGATGCGCTTTTAAGCTACTTTCGTGAAACCGGGCATAAGTTTGTAAAATTATGAGTTTCAAAAGGAACGGACAGAATGTATATGTATTACACAATTTGTTTATATTCGTCGCTCGTTCATCAATTAAAACTCGTCATTCATCAATAATGAACGTATTGTTTTTATAACAATTATCATCATATCAATAGTAAATACAATTTCGTAAATAAATATTGGGAACTACAATAATAATTTATTTTTTCAAAATCGCAATGAAATTTTTATCAAAATCCAGAGATCAAGGATATAATGAAATTTGTTATGTAGGCATTTTATGATGTCCGACAGCAGCACATTATGTCATTTAAAATCATATATTGATTTCGCTACAGTTTCAAACTACATCGTGGCTTTCCATTTATGATCTTTTTTTTTTTAATTTGTCCTTAATCCAAAATTGGTCTTATTATCTATATACGATTATAATTATCTGGAGGGTAATTTAATTACCAATAGAAGATTCACTCTTCAATTATTTTTTCTAATTACTAACAGTTTCAAATTTAATTTTACTTGCATATCCAATTAAAAATTTCCAATTTACTTAAAAAAAAATCCTTAATTACTTGAAAATTTTACAATAAAAAAAACCCAAGATTGTTGAATATTCGAAAGTTTTTTTTGTGTGGAAAAAACAAATCCTTGAAGTAAACCTATTCATCTGACCGTTATAAAACTCTCATTGCTCATTAATTATTTTATTTTATATTCGTTCAAAAAATGAAGATTCTTTTCCTCATTTAGTTTTTTTTTTTAATTCCGAAATATATAAAAAAAATATAAAAAAGATTTTTTTGCTTAATGCGAAAAACAAAATCAAACTTTTTAGGTTGGGCAAAAATAAAAAGCTTTGCTAATACAACAAAACAGAACAAGGAAAATTTATTATATAAACAATAACAAATGAACAATCCTTAAGCTATCCTTAATAGGGCGATAATGTATATAAAATAAAAATCCTCCTTGAAAATTCATGAAGAACAAATCGATTTGATTCCAAAACATAAAAATACTAAGTACCCCCACCCCTTCAAAATGTAACCATACCGAAAACCTGTCAACCCACCCACTAAATGGTTTGAGAAAAATTTTATTAGTTAAATAAAAAATAGACGTTAAACGGAAATAGCTGGGGAAAATTGAAAGGCAGAAAGTAAAAGGACCTTAATTCCTGTGTAATATTAAGGATATTTATATATTCAGAGTGTTTAAAGAGCTTTTAAACAAAAAAAATTCTTTGAAAAAAAATATATAAAAAATTGTTTAACAACATTTTTAGCCCACAAATATGTATAAGGATGAAAATATTTTGTTTTGTTGGAAAATTTTCTGTATAGGTAAAATGATATATTTAAAAGTTTGTTTATTTTATTTTGTTGTGAGAAAAACAATAAAAGTCTTGCCAGAAGCTAGAATTTCGTTCTTTTTTTTTGGGCCGGGGTGGTGGAGACTTCTTAAACTAAGAATTATCTTTTGTTTTTCGTTTACGCGGTAACTCGGTCTCTTTTTCATATTATATTTATCTTATGTGTTTTTATTAAAATGTATAAATTTGTACTTTTATCCTTAAGGGTTTATTTTACCACCAAAATAATGGAATATATATATATATATATATATATATATATATATAAAATATATATATATATCAGTATTTAATTAAAATTAAGATTACATCCACATTATTATTCATATTATATTATGTTTAAGATTATTTTGGATATATGTATTATATATAAAGAATTATTTAATGTAAAATAAGTTTTATTTTGTATATACCAATAATTTTTATTAAAAGATATTTTTTACAATATTCTATAAAATATATTTTAGAGTAAATAACTTCTTATTAGTACGTGTTAAAAAAGATCAATAATTTTTAATCTAGAAGTATAAAATTTACGATAGTTGCGAAACATGAATCAGTTTTTAGAATCATCCTTAGTTACATTATTAGTCATCTATATCTATTTCTGCATAGTTTAGTTAATTTTAGAGTTATACGATTATTTTCTGATGTTGGATTTATCTTGTGGCTTTATTTGTTTAATTCTCTAATTGATTCTCGAGTCCAATGAGAAAATTATTTATTTTAAGTGAAGTTTATTAATTTTTTTTTAATTCTTTGATGAAACATTAAATAAACAATAAAAGATAGAAGTCCTCGAATTTTCATAGGACTTAATTGGCCTAAATTATCTATTTACTCAATACTTTCTTTTTGGAATTTAATCATTTTTGCCACCAATCGGACGAAATTTTGGCCCAATATCAAATAATGTGCTCTGATATTAAATTGATTCTAGTATTAAAAATCATGCTCGCTTTTCTTAAATTTACTTAAACGACATAATATCATATTGATTATCTTGTCAAAAAATGTATTCTAATGTCAAAATAAGTAATTTATATATTACGGTTACGGTATATATATATTCTCATGGTAAATAAGAGGATATAATTATTTCAACAAGACAAAGAAATATATTTTCTATTGTCAGAAATTGACCCTAGTATCAAATTTCTATGCTCTAATATTAATTAGTTAAATGTTATAAAATATATTATAATTTCAAATGTACGACAATTACCACAAGCTTACAATGCATTCGAAATTTTACTATATATAATATTTTGAATCTATTAAAATTCATTTCCAACTAAAATTAAATTTAATAATAAAATTTAAAATAAAATTATTTATAACACAAAATTTGACATTACTAATTCCCTAGAATTTCAATGAAATTGCATTGAGCAATTAAAAAATGATTTGTTGAACAATAAAAAATAAAATTTTATACTCTTGTGGTGTGCAATTTTCTTGTTATTACCAAATTGAAGGATACAAAATTCTATATACATATAGTTACACCAAAACCAACATAAAACATTTTTAATGGGTGAAATATCATTTTACTTTTTTTTTTTTTGATAAAATAATAATGTGTATATATAATACATAAATTATATAAAAAATTTTAAAAAGAGAGAAATATTTTCGACTTATTTTAATAACAATAATTTTCCATGGTAATTTTTTCTATTTTTTCTTGAGTTGAATCTTATTTTTTCAAAAAGGCAAAATTAATTTCATTACAATATTTTAATAATCAATTTAATTTAATTTTTCTTGCTAATTATTTATAATAAAAATAAGAATTTTCTAGGAACTGAAACTTTTATAATTACTTAAATATGTTTTAATAATATAGAATTTGAATTGTAATTTGTAAAAATGGAAAAGAAATAAAGAAATTTACCCTACAATTATTTTAAATATTTAACATATTTAAATTTAAGAATAGATTTCGTGTGAAATGAATTTTTAATGCATTATCCACATTCCCAGCGGAAAAACTATGAAGTAAAGAAATGTTGTACTGAGAATTTGTCACAATGAAAATTGATATTTTTTGCTTGAAATGCTTAAATACTTAAATTTACGTGAAAATTTTAAGTGATCATTTTAAGTGAAAAATCTTCACAGAGTTTTTGCGTCCCATCTTTTGACTTTATCTCATCATATTTATTTCAATTTCTTCGCAACACTTATTTACAATATTGCCACTAAATTCCCAACACAGTAAAATTAAAATCGAAATTTATCACAGGAATTCTTAATTTTGCATGAAAATTTCACTTGAATTGGAACTCTTAAAAAATATCAACTTTTAATTATAATTTTTGTCAAAAATTTTTCTTTTCGTTTACTGCACATCAAAAATTGCAAATTTTTTCTTTTCGTTTATTTAGTGCTAATAAGATAGTTCAACTCACATCACACCCACTAGTAGTTCATTAATTTTACGTTTTATTACGATAATTTAAAACTTACAAAATGTCTATTCTTACTATTGCTACTATAATACAATCAGAAAAGAAATACTAAGAAATCGTGTGTAAATTGTCTTAAGGAAAATATTTACTTTTATAGTAAAGAAAAGAAAAGCAAAAAGAAAATTTGTTTAAATTACAAGAATTTAAATTATTCACTCAAACTCTCTGCAATGAAAATGTGTAACATTTAATAGTAGTGGGTGGTCTTTATAAATATATTTTCATTATATCGTGTTTTGTTATTTTACGTTAAGATCCTTTTTTTTCCTTAAGTTGTGTTTTTTTTCCACTTTGTTGTAGTTGTTTCGTGGCAGATGGTTAAAAAGTATTGCAACTTCCGTTTCTGTCATTCAATTCCACTAAAAGTGGCGGAGTTACTGTGTGTTGCAAAATAATAGATGGCATTGTGACTTTTCATGTCTGGGAGGTTTTAATGTCAGCATTTTGTTTATATTTTTATATAATACATATTTTTCTGTCTCTTGTTAAACATGAATATTCACAAAATTTATACATAAAAATATATTATGCATATAACCAGAGGTAACTTTATTTATACTTATTTTGTTTTTAAAATTGAGGGGAAAAATCTTAGATTTTTCTTGTGTTTACGTATTTTTAATTATTTGTCAACAAGGACATTATTATTTACTTACTAGATAAAAAATTAAAACAAAGTATACATATTAAACGATTATTACTATTAATATATTTCAATTAAAATTAAATAAATTTACGAATTTAAAAAATTTACAAAGGAAAAATCTAAGCCGAGTAAACTTCTTTTTAACGTTATAATATGTTATGGAGGTTATAAGTTTTTGGAATCGGATTTAATATTAAAAAAAAAAAGAGGCCTTTATTATTTAAAGAGTTTTGAGACAGGACAATTTTTCATTCAACGCTTTATATAACTAAAAAATTGAATCGCATAAAATGTTGATAATTAAATCTAAGCTGGAAAATTTTAAATCGAGTTAAATCTACTCGCTACAAGTTAAAATTTTCGACTAAATTAAAAATATTTTTTTTTTGCTAAAAAAAAGAAGAAATGAAATCTGTTTCGTTTGAAAACATTTTTAAAGAAAAAAGGTAAAATGAACTAAAACACTTTCTTGTTTAATGTTTAATTACTTATACCATTGCCTAAATTTATAATCTTCAGCAGTGAAGAAGATAGTTTTATGTAGAGTCAGTTTTCAATTCAATTATATATACATACATTACTTCTACGTGTCCTTCAAATTCTCAATTTTCATCTTCTATAAAATTGTAAAAGGGAAAAACTTTTTTTTTTGCCTATTTTATAATTTTTTTATGATGGTGTTTTGATCCAAATTAAATTTTAATCGAAGTTTACTTTCAATTTCAGTGATTGGGAATTTTATATTTTTATATAATACATATACTTGTTTAAATTACAATTATAATATTCCAAGGATACTATCTTTGCACCTTTCATTTTCTTTAAGGAAGCATTTCATACAACTCGGTATCTTTTTTTATAATTTTTTAAATTGAAATTCTGAAAATTATTCATCATTTTTGATTTTAATTTGTTTACTTTATTGCGGTTAAAAAGATTTTTTAGTGCGTTTAACCAACTACTTTACCTATAATCAAAATCGTGTTAAATTTTTTGGGTATATTTTCAATCCAATAATATAATTAATTTATCAATATTATATTTTATAATAAAATATAAATAATTAATTAAAAATAAAAGTGGCTATTTAAGTGGCAGCCAATAAAATATTCATTAATAAAATATATAAAAAAGTTTTTTTTATTTTTTTTTTATTTCATTTCTGCACAATCGCGATTTTATTATTATTTATATATGAGCTATTAAATTTACCACATATTATGTACATATAACATAATTTTAACAACTTTTTAAATTTAATTCAATTAATAGGATAATGTTTATTACATTATACTCGTATTGTCGTATTATATATATTTTCCTACAACCATTTCAGTTTGAGAGATTTTTATCTATATAATATATATATATATATACATATATGTATATATATATATATATACATTATGATAAACCTGAACCGCAAAACATTTTAAAATATTTTTTTTTCCCTCAGAATATTTTTTTTTTAATATAAATATGGTATAACGAGAGACAGAAATAAAACAACCATATAAAAAGTCCTTAAAAAGATTTGTTTAAAAGTTGATTATAAAAATATATATATAACCCGTAAATAAATAATTTTAAAATATTCACTTTTATGTTTTATAATAAAATATATGTGTATGTAATATTTATGTTTAAAAAAGAATTATTCTATTAAATGTAAAATGTCTGATTTTATAATAAATTGTTACCACAAAAATGAGGGGTAAATATATTAATTTATAAATATTTTATCTCTTAGTTAAAATAATATAATATATATATATATATATGTATATATATATATATACATATATTATAGATCATTAAAAAGGATATTAAAGGCTTTTTAGTTGGTTAAATTTTTTTTTAAATAATTGTGGTAATTTTTATAATAAATCAATTTAATTAATTTAATATAAATTTTTTATTAAATTTTTATATATTTTTTTCAATTTAAAACTTATGACACCTTTTTTTTATATATATTTCCTTCCTTCCTGTTGAGACAATTTCGAAATAACTTATTATTTTAAAATACAAGAAATATTGTTAGCTATCCACTTTTAATTTGAATGAAGAATTATTGAAGATCATTAAGAACATTTTCAGTACTAATTCGTTTTTTTTGCCAAGTCCACTTTATGTTCTTCAAAATTTTATAGATAAATTACTTTATATTTTTTTTTTAATTTGACTTTGGTAAATGATGAATTTAATTTGGAAATTGACGAATTTAATTTGAAAAATATAAAGTGATTTGGAAAATCATTAATTTTAAACTAAATTCCATGTACAAAGAAAGTGTTACGAATTATATAGGAAAATAATTTAGAATTTTTAAAAAATTATTAAGTTCAAATTGTGTTGTGATACATTTATTTTGAGAACCCATGAATGATATAATTTACAAACCATAATAATTAATTTATGCTGTAAAACGTACGATTTATAAGTAAGTCCTTCAAACTGACATATTCAATTAAATTTTTATTTACTTTATTAATAAAAAAAAAGCCAGCAGTTATCAGATAAAAAATTAGAAAATCATTTAAATCTAATCAATTTTCTTTTGAAGCAATTTCACGCTGTTGGTAGTAGGTATACTCAACCAAAACAAAAAAAAAACTAATCAAATATTCAATATTTAAATTATATTTTATATATATATATAGAATAAAAGGTCACCTTTAATAATTGCATTATCATGATTAAATAAAGGGACTTTAATGGACTTTAATGGGATCAATAAAAAAAAGTATTGCTTTGCTCAGCAGAAACAATTTTAGATATTAATTTTATTTTAAAGATAAATATTTAACTATAATATTTTTATGTCATACATATTAAAGATTTAATTATACTCTCACAAATTTATCTTTAATAAAAAAATTTTCATATTATTTAGGATTCTACAATTTTAATTAATAAAATTTTAATTATGTATATATAATAACAAAATCTGCTGCTATAAATGAAAATTAATGATTGCATACATTTAGTTGCTATAATAATAATAATAATTTAGATATTTGCAATTCGGGATTGATGATACTTTGGTTACAGAAAACTCAGATTATATGTACAAATAGAAATATTAGTGAAAATTGAACAGATACAAAATTAGGAAAATAGTAATAATATATCAGAACACGTAATAAATTTTTAACTAAAGTAACTCTTATATTTTGTATTGTAACCTTTAAACTTTGACTAACGACAACTATTATTGTAGTTTATACCTAATATACACATTATATTGGAAGTAAAAGATAATTAAATTTGTTATACTAAAAATTAGATATGTAACTTAAGTTGTTAGTTAGCTCATCTCTTATTTATCAATCAAAGGATTAATTCCAATTATCAAAATTTCCTACTGGTATTATGTTGATTATAATCTAATTAAATTTTAATTTTTCAAATTTAACTTTTAATTAAAGAAAAATTCTGATTACTTTCTTATTTAATTTGATCCTAATCTCAACTTAAAAAAATTGCTATTTTAAAGTCAACATTTTATTTCATTTATATTTATTTTACTCATTATTTAAGATCTGATTTAGCAAAAATGAAAAAAATTATATAACTTTATTTTTCACATAAATCCAATTTTTTTTATATTCCAATTTCATATTAAATTATCATAAAACTCTTAAACTATTTTTTCCCTCCATATTGTAAAAGTTTATTAAAGAGACTGAAAAATGTATTAAAATATAAAATTTTCATACAAAAAAAAAACAACTTTTAATATAATAAAAAGTATTTATAATCATTTTAAGTTATCATAAAAAAATATAATACAACTTTACCACATAATCCAATAATGGTATGACTGGCAAAAATTCTATGTCACAATTTAATATACACAAAACAGCAACAACAAAAAAAATAGCAAATAAAAAGTGGTTTTTTTTCTATCTTTCTATTCGTTTAATAATACAATAAAAAAAGGAAGCATAAAAACTGTTTTTTAAGCTAAACATTTTACACTTTAGAAGCATTGATTTTGAGGCCAAACAACAATTTTCTTCTTTTTTTTCTTTGCATGCTAAAATATTTACAAAATATAATTTAAGAAAATGCGTTCGCATGAAAATTATTATAAGGATACAAAAAAAAATCGACTTTCATAAATAATGAAATAACACTTTAATGTATATAAGCTTTTCTATTCTAATCCTTATTGTATAAAAATCCTTCTTCTATTTTATATATATACCCCATATACAATTTTATTATTTTTTTTTTTAACCAACCACAAACAAAAATGAAAATCGTTTAATAAAGTCATTGTCGTCATCGACATTGTATATATTTTTCGTATAAAGTGGAATTTAAATATAGCAACATTAAATTGTAATATTATTATATTTATGTACATATCTATCTATGGTAAGGAAAAAATATGTTGTTAAAAGGAATTACAGCAAAATTTTCACAGCGTCGGAGAAAAGAAAAAAATAACAGCTTAGACCTTTTCCACATTTTAATTATCTCCGGAAAATTAACATTACCTCTAATATACAATTTCATATACAACATAATAATGTTTATTCCAAAAAAAAATGATTTTAATTCAAAATTAAGGAAGTATAATCCTTCGTCACACAAGATATTTTTTTTTGTTATATACATACATAATTTATTTATATAATGTTTTAAGAGAGATCTATTTGAGTATTAATGACGGGTTTAAAAGGATATTTATTTTGGGAAAGCATTATAAGGAAAAAACCTTTGAAACTTTATACATACACACATATATACATAAAAGTCTAAAAAGTTTTAGATGTTTTTTTTGTTTGTTTATTTGGTTGTCGAAATTTAACACGTTAAAGTTATATGCTCATCTTGTTTATATTTTTCTTGGGGAGAAATGGTGGTTTTTATGTTTTCGATATGTTTGTTGGCAAATATATAAATATGTGGTATAATTTCTACACCTGTTTAATACCAATTTTATTTATACTTAGCTATATATATAATGTATATATGTACTTAAAAGTGGTTTTATAAAATTCAAAGTTAAATAAGAACAATTTACATTAAAAATATTTTATATGTTATATAAAATTAGATGAAATTTTGTTTTGGAGGGTGGGAGGTGCGAGTGTTGATAATATAAAATTAAGAAATTAAGATATTTTCAATTATATACATACCTATATAGTCTATAATGCTTTAATTGACGGTTAAAGTTATATGGTATACGACGTTGTTAGAAAATGTTGACAAAATAATTATGGAAAGATAAATATAAAATTTAGATCGTAAAAGGTTGAAAAATATATTCAAATTAAAAAAAAAGCGAAAAAGGCTGAAAATTATGTTTAAATTCTTATTAGACTAATGATAAGACACGAGTTTGTATAATAAAGTTATAATATAATAATTTTACTTTTTTATATACGAGTATGTACTTAGTTATTATTCATTATATTTCTTAAAAAAAACAAACTTAAGCCTATAATATTTCCATTTCATGTAAGTGATATATATCTATAATCAAATCATATTAGTTTTGATTCAAATAGATCATTTTTCAAATTAAATTATACATTTTCTAAAGCTATAACATTTTCTCGTAATTTTAGAAATAAATTTATTTAAATATGTATAGCTATATAATATATCATGCATTTTCAAAGAATCTTAGAAATCATATTGAAAAATATTTTTTTAAATGTGGAAATGTCATGAATTTGAGTTCAAAATAAATAATTCAATTTATTAAATTTAATTTTAAAAACAACAAAATTTGAATTGAAGGAGAAAAATATTAAGATATAAAATTTGGGCACAACAAAAATTGTACTGTAGGCAGCACTTCAAAATACACAATCAACGACTCAAATGATTTAAAAATATTTTAGATTATAAATTGGAAAGATTTTCAGCAAAATTTAATTTATTATGTTTTTTTGCATAAATTAAAATTAATTTTGATTGCATAAGTTACATTAAGAATTTTACTTAAATGTCTTGATTTTTCTTTTTTTACCATTTCGAATGCTTAATTTATCGTGATAAGTATATATAACTCATGGTCAAGATGAACAAATTTGTAAAATTTCTAAAAAAAATTGACACTCAACTAATTTCAAGAAAATGTTATGTCATACATTTTTCATTCACTTTGAGAACGACTTTAATCTTTTGTATATTAACATTCACAATTCTTTTTCCTAACGAAAATTAATCTTAGATTTTTAGATGTTGCATAGAAATTAATTCCAAACATTTGAAAGGTTGAAATTTGGCTTTATAAATTAAGTATGTTTTATCACATTATTGATAAAAAAAATTGTATATTTAACCTTTATAATAATTACATTAATTATTTATTTAACTGTAAATACAAATTCACAATGAAGTTTATTTTATTTTATTTAAGTTTTGAAATTATCAAAAAGAAAATTTATGCTCAAAGTTGTTTTGAAACCACACGATACAAAAGAATATTTTATTAAATATGGAAATTATTAAAAACTTTACTTATAAGATACCTTATTAATTTTAATAATACAGAAAAAAACACCTCATTTTTCTGAACATGCAGATTACATATGTTCACTTTTATGACAATGTATACAAAAAAAAAAACTTAATGAAAAATTTCGTTAACGAAAAGAAAAACTTTTTTGTATTTTTATAGAGAAAAATAAAGTAAGTAGTACAGAAAGCTAAAACCATCAGCTCATCAAAAGCATAAAAAATTTCTATATTTTTCTATACATTTTCTTAAATATTATAGAAGAATAAGTTTTTATGTGTTGGCAGGATTAACTAGGCAACCCACTTTACTATTTTTTATGTACAAAATAATATTAAATATATGTTTTTACATTAACCCTGACACATTGTGACAGATTTGCCTCCTATATGTATATATAATATAATATTATTATAAAAAGTTGAAAAACTAAAATTTTACTATAAATTTTTGTTTTTTTTTGGTGACTATAAGATTGTTTCTCTTTTGTTTTAAACAACTTATAGAAATATTTTTCGAGTTTGTTAAAGGATATATGAAGTGTTATTTTTATAAACAAGTAGTAGAACAAAATAAATTAACTATAATATACAAAAAGATTCTTTTTAAGATTTAAAATTAAAATATGCTTTAAAAATTTATTGGTTGAAATAAATTTACTTTGAAATTGTTTTGT
Source organism: Empis stercorea (assembly GCA_949752835.1). Taxonomy (NCBI): domain Eukaryota; kingdom Metazoa; phylum Arthropoda; class Insecta; order Diptera; family Empididae; genus Empis; species Empis stercorea. The sequence continues at coordinate 18,811,547 of OX457089.1, forward strand.
AATAGTTTTGAACGAAGTATCATCGTTAATTTTTTCTTTTTGTATCAATTATGAGAAAATCAATATGTATTATTACGAAAGGAAAATTGTTGCCGAAATTGATTTTTTAAGACAAATTTCCTAATTATAGTAATGCTTATTAGTAATTAATTACTAATGGGATAGCACTTTGGTTTAAATTACATAACTTTTCAAATGTATAATAATTTTTTTAGCAGCAGCAGCAAAACGTACAGATTTAGAGAACTTAAGTTTTAAAACTTTAAAAAAGAAACCTACGAGTAACTTTATCATACTTTGTAAGAAGAGTAAGTAAAGGTTTATTAAAAGGTTCAAACTTCAAAGTAATAAGGAGGGTACCACATAAAATTAAAATAATTGGTAAGTTTTAAAAGAGGAAAAGTAAAAATATAATAAATTATACTTAATATTTAATTAATTTTTGGTTTCAATAAAATTTAGCAAAGCCGTATATTATATACGGCTTTGTTTAGTGTCTGATATAATTAATGTATTTCAGCTGAATCAGAAATAATTGAAAATCTAATAAATTTCAATGTAAATATATTAAACCGATTCAACGATTAGTTAAAATAAACTTATTATAGTTAAACCTAACAAATGCAACCCAGTCCAATAATTAAAACAAAAATTCATTGATAGAAATGTACAAAAGTACAGAAAAGTAATTCTTAGTTATTTCAAACTATATTAATGAGACTTTAATACTAATAATTTAAACAAGATGGAAACATATGTGAAATGAAAAATGTACATAACTTTTTATTATTTTGAGTTAAAACTAAAAAGCAATTAGAGAAACTAACAGAATGAAATAAATGTATTACGAAAAATATATTATTAAAATAATATATATTTTATTTTCCAAGACCATCATAACAAAATTATTAACATATTTTCCATAAATATATTTTTAACATTCTCCTTTTGATTTTGCTTTAAAAAAAAAGTTGTTTTTATGAAAATTGAATTGACAGGCAATCATTTGAAAGGTTGATTTTTACCAGAAACAAAAACACCATAACGAAAAATGTATTATGGAAAATGTCTCTTTATAATTCGGATTGAAACTTGAGAAACCCAAAAGAATAATTGAATTTTTTTTTCTTTACTTCAGGTAAATTTTCTGAAACCTTTAAATTTTATTTAATCAATATTTAATTTAAATTTTCTTTTTTTCTCATTTTTAAAAAATTTATTAAAGTAATTCCTTGAACCCTTTTCTATTATTTTCAAGCCTTGTTACTCATAAGCAACATTGATATGGCAATTGCAAAGATTTTTTTTTTATATAAATTTGCTAAGAAAACCCTAAAAAATTTTTTTTATTTAAATATAATTACGTGCGTGCAACATTTCATTTTCAAAAATATAGAAATGATGAAATATAAAAAAAAAGGATTTAATTAATTTCCCTTTTAAGATGACTACATATTTAATTAAACAATTAATTGAGAGGAATTAATTAAATTGAATGAAAAGGTTTTTTTTGTAGATTTTACCAAAGCCGTATATAATATATTATATACGGCTTTGATTTTACTTTTTAAGCATTACAAAGAAAAAAAAATCATTCGTCATTTTGTTATATGTAAATTGAAGATTTGAAAATTGCTTTGAAAAGATTTACCTTATATTTTTGAGCAATAAAATTAATAGTAATTAAGTAATTTTAATGTAATGTTATATAGAAAAACTAAAAATAGTATTTAAATTTATAGAAGCATATAATGTATTATTTACCTTTTACTTTGACATCACTATTAATTTTCCTTTTAAAAGCCAAAATTAATATACAAAACGTTAACTATATACAAAAATTTAAAGTAATAGAACGATTCTGATAAACGACCTTAATATCTTCTGGACCACAAATATATCGTATAATATTAATATCTACAAAAACTAAAATTTCCTATACCCAAAAAATATATATATACAAAAAATACTAATAAATAATATAGTAAAAGGATATTACAAAAATATAGTAACAGAATATCATGAAAAAGTTAACAAAAAAAAAAAAAAAAACAAGGCTCTTAATGTGAAATATTTCTAAAATCTGTCTACTAATAAATCAATTGCTTTAAAGTAATCTATCACCAGTATCTAACACATATGTTCAATTTATCTTCAAACACTTACAACCACATAAAAAAAGGCTATATAATATTTATATATAAGAACTATTAAAATTATTAAACCAATTAATTTTATCACAAACCACAAAACTATAACCACCCTCAATACACTTCTAACTTTTCTGAAAAATTAATTTTCAAGTTTTCATATTATGTATTATTATTATTATTTTTTTGAAAATATTTTTGTTTTATGTAATAAATTTTTTGTAATTAAAATTTCTACATGAATTATCTATTTAAATATTAATAATAAGCTTAAATATTGTTTTGTTTTTATTTTTTGTGTCATTATGGAACCAATCTGCTTATAAAGTGCTGATTTGTTAAAAACATCATTCATAAATCATGAGAATATTAAATTTATCATAATTCATCATTTAAAAAACATTTTTTTTCCCAACATATAATTTTCTTTTTTTTTCTTTTTTTTGATCCATGGATGATTTTTTTTTATTTATAGCATCATATCCTTTGGTTGGGTTTTTGAGTGTTTGTGTATAAGCTAATAATGGTTTACATCTGTTGTAATTCTGTCTTGATTTACAACAATATGAGGATTTTTTATATTTTTGGATTTATTTATGTATATAAAAAAACCTGATGGGTTTTTTTAGGTAAAATTTGGAGAGTACAATGAGTTAATAAAAGGATATAAATAAAATTAAAAAAAATTTCCTCTATTTTTTTTAAAGGATATTTCATAAAAAAAAATGGGGATAGAACTAGTTATGGAGCTTTGTTAATTAAGGAATTTTAATTATTTTTTCGTTTTTAACATTATAAATGGACATACGTGACCGATCAGACCTGTAGAGATGCTGTATAGATATTGCATTGTACAATGAAGTAAATATGTAATTAGAAAGAACGTTGATATTGCTCCTAAGGATTTTTCGAATTATGATAGCAAAAAAATTCTTTTTCACATAACTTAAATTTGTGGATTTAATCTAAATTGTCTAAGATGTCAAAAACAATCTGTGTAAATTGTTTTTGATATCTCAGTCAATTTAGATTATCTAAACTTATCTCAGTCAATTTAGATTATCTACTAAACAGTCAATTTAGATTAGATTATCTAAACTGATTACTTATTATTTAGTCTTTCCGCCAAGGCATATTATTGTGGTTCTCTAAGCAAATGCATTCCAAAGTTGGCGATCTTTCATAATCTATTCAATAAAATTGAGTTTAGAACAAGGTTGAATGCAAACTGTGTGTGTGAGAGAATTTGGAAATCTTATTTTGCTATTTTGATTTTCTTTGGCACGACAATTTTAAAGGAAAAAACAGTCCAAAGTCGTTGAAAAGATTTCTAGTATAAAAGCTTTTTGAAACATTTTTTTGTCTTAAAAGGTCTCTACATATGTAACAGGTTATTTCGCGTCAGGATTTTCAATTTGTTTAAATATTCCATAATATTTAGAGTTTTATTATATATGTACATACCTACAAAAATATATTTTAATCTAAGAAGAATGACTGATCTTTTTGAACTCAAATTTACTTACTTATATTACAAAAAGTAATTTAAATTTCATTGCGTAGATTTTTGAACGACAAATATTTAAAATATCTAAAATAAAATATGAAAAAAAAATCTACTTACATATGCGTTGTTAGGAGGAACACCTCCATCCTTGTACAAAAATGTTAATCAAAATTCTTTTCTCAAATTTGCTTTAATAATAAAAATATCTTTCTTTTTTAAATTTCACAAAAAAAAAATTGTGTACTAAATTAAACACACAAGATCACAAAAAGCACACTTTTCAAAAATATACGAACAAAAACGTAAAATTACTTTTTTTTCAGTTAATTATTTTAAAACTAATAAATTATCAATTTTTTTTTTATATTACAACTTATTTTATTTTGTATACTTAATCACTGAAAAACTGACAGCACCACCACGTGGTGCTCATTTAAATGATAAACGAACTTTTTTATATTCAATTATAATATTTTTGGAGCAAAAAACTTGAATTTATATTTGTTGGAGGAAAAAAAAATATTTCAAAATTTCCAACTAGGAGGATCATAAAATTTGTGTTTCTTATTTCAATTATTGGTTTATGCCACGGTTTTACCTTTATAATTATTTTGTAAAGGACATTTTTTAATTATAATTGTGACCATTTCAATTTTGTATGATTAATTACATAATCATAAAAAAACTTTATTAAAAAATCTTGATTAAATTTACATTTTATTACACCAAAACAAATTTTACTTCTCAAATATTTTACAGATATTTTTTATCGTTAATACAAAATTTAAAAAAAAAATTAATTGTTTAATTAATGTTAAGAATACCAAAAATTTGTTGCTGACATCGTTAATTTATTTCAAAATTTGGTCTTTTACTTTGGTTTATATCAAATATCCTTTTTTCCAAAAATATAGTAAATTTAGCTCGAAATCTAGATAAATCTAAAAGCTATAAAATTGAAAAAACTACTTTACACTTTTAATTAATTTTTCTTTTACTTTTTAAGATTGTAAAAAAAGGATAACAAGAAAAAGAAAACGACAAATAAAAATTATTCACATTTAACAAATTAAAAACCATTAAAATTCATAAGATTTTTTAAGATTAAGTATCCTTTGTTTTATATATTAAATTTATTTTATTTGATTTATATCCTTGTGAAATTATTCACAAATATTCAAAAAATAAAATTAATAAAAAAGAAATCCTTATGTTTTGTATTTAATTCTCACAAATTCAAATTTATATTTTTTCTATTTTAGAAAAATTTAAATTATCCTTTAATTTAATCCTTGTATTTTTTTTACTACTAGACGGCGATCCACCACAAAAAGAATCCTTTTTGGTTCAGTAAACTCGAATAATTTTAACCGAAAATAACATGAAAAAAAATGTAATCAATTCAAAATTTTGGTTAATTAATTAATTTATCCTTTTTTAATCACTTAAACCCCAACCCTTTAACAAAAAAATATATACTTATGTATGTATATTTAATGAATTTTCACAAAAAGAAAATTTAAAGGTTCAAACTTTTTTAAATTGAGCGCGTAAATTCAAACCAAAAAAAAAAAATCGTCCCACACACTCATCCGAATTTAACTCTGATTGTTTTGATTAATATTTTAAATATCCTGTAACTTTTTTATATTCCTTGTTGTATCAGAATTTTATGTGAACTTCATATATTTTTTTTATATACATATATCCAATCATAAAGAAATAATAATAAAAAAACGATTTCCATCCGTCGGCGACGCTTTAATTATAAAGCTTCCGACAATGTCCGTTCAACGACTAAATTTACTAGAGAGAAATTAACACATTTTATATTATTATGGATTTCGGAGTTCCTTAACATAAACAATATAAAAGAAAATGTATGTATAAAGTGATTTTGTTTAGGTTTTCTTTTTGGGTACAATTTTGAAAAGCATATATTTTTTATAAAAAAAAATAACTATATACAAAGAGACTATCGTAAAAATTATGTACCATCAAATAATTGACTGGAAGTTTCGGTAACACAAATAAAAATAAAAATTGGAGAGAATATTGTCGAAATATTATTGAGGTAGTCCCTTAAACCTATGTATAAGTCAAATATTTATGCAATATGCAGTCATTGGAAGAATTTTGCCGTAGTATATTTTAGAAATGTATTTCGAATTTATTTCTCCTTAATTGTATGCCATGCGCGCGCTTTAATAAAATTGAGTGAAAATATGAGTGAATTTTTAATGTTGAATGAGTTTGTTTATGTTAATTAAGCTACATAGCTGGAAATCCACAATAGCTGGAAAATTATTATGTGACTTGAAAATAAACTGATCTGTAAAGCAATGAATATACTTTACATAATATATGTATAACTATCTGTAGTAAAATTTTGTAAAAAAATGGAATAATTTTAAAATTAGTAAATAGATTATCAACTAGTAGGAAGAAATAAATTCCAACAAAAGCTAATTAATTGTGTTTCTTTAATTTTTTTGTCAATTCAAATTCTCATTATTGTATTCAGTTTTTATATGTATTGTATACTAAACTAATGAAAGCATATCCAAAATTTAACATAATCATAGTAGATTTTTAGCAATATCGAAATATCATAAATCAAACAAATGATCATTTGTATTTACAGAATTTCGTATTTAAATGAAAAAACTGCGGTACATACTAGTACAATTACAAAAGCTTTCAATTATAATCTCTCTTACCATTCAAAAGAAGTTTTTTTTCACATTTTATCATAATCTTGATCTTCAATTTAAAACAATTTTTTTTATAATAATTAATATTAATGCAATACCGAAATAAGCTTAAAGAATTATTTTTTATAAAACTAATTTATTTTCTAAATGGATTAATTGCAATTCTTTTAAATTATATTTCACAATATTCTCTCTAAAGTATTATTTTTAATCTTTTACACTTCACAGTATGCCTACAAAAAAGAATTTTTCTTTATAATTTTTGATTTTTGCACGACATTTTGAGAAGTAAAAATATAGTTTATAATAAATCCTTTTACTGTCATATTATTACAAATAGTCATAAATACTATATAACAAAAATTTGTTAATATTACTTTTTTCGTATTTGCAACGAAGGACGATATAACAAAAGCAGCTGCTACTCTCATGGGATTTATTCAAGGATATATTATTTTTGAATAATAACAAAAATATCAAAAAAAAAAATGCATAACAGCTCACCTAAAACCAAATTATATATCCAGAAAAATTTCAGATGGTTATTTGGTATTTTAATTTTTAATCCTTTACAAAAAAAAACACTTTTTTTTAATTTGTTTTTAGTTACCTTTGCTATGAAATTATATTATACTATTTTTCTGCAAATGAATCAATCTAACGAAAAATTTTCAGTAACTTTAATTTTTATAGTAATAATTTTTGCCTGACCTTTGTACACTTTATTATTTAATCATAAATTATTTACGATCTATACTCGACATTGAACAGGCAACAGATTCTAACTTTTCAACAAAATGTTGTCTGGAAGATTTGTCATATTTTCCCTTACAACAAGGTTGAAATAGTGCAAAAAAAAAACTCATTATATTATAATAATAATTCCTTTCTTTTCTGTATTCATTCTATAGTCCAGGCATATATGTACACTCTCCAGTAAAAAAACGTGCTTATAATAATAAAAATCAAATATTCATAAGGCCCAGAAACTAATCCATTTTAAAGTTTTTCCTATTCTGTTAGTTCCTTTTTTTTCGTTATCCTTTACAAAAAAAAAAATTTTATATGCACAGTGAAGAAAAGTTAAGGAAAAATAAGTTTATATAAAATTCATTTTCTATTTTTAGTTTTTTTTTTCACTTTAGTGAAAAGAAACCAACAAAAAAAAAGGCAACAACATCGAAACAGATTGTAAGAGATAAAACGAGGTGTCCTTTTGTACACGGTAAGATTAGCAAAAAGTTGTTATTTAATTAAGGAAAAGGAAAAAAAAAACAAGGTGAAAAAATATACGTGAAAATAATATAAAGTTTTTTTTATATAGTAATATAGAATTATTATAAGATTGGATTTTTAAATTATGTCCTTTTTTTAATCATTCTTTCGAATTCAATTGAAAAGTTTGCGGTATACCTGAAATTGTAGTTTTGAATTTAAATCAATTTATTAATATGGCAATTCTCCTTTATTTAATAATTCAAAAGGTTTCATAAATTGAACACATCTGAATTTGCATCCAGCTAAATTAATCAATATTGTACTCGCTGTACCTACAGTTTTAAATAAAGAATTTTTCAATAAGGTTTGCATTCTGATCCTATCAGTATCATTTATGGGAATGAGGTCAGCAGTATTTTTTTTGAGCAACTGAAAACATACGAATATATGATTTTTTGTAGATCTGTTGAGCATCTTGAATAGGCTGAATTAATACCCCTGCGATAAAACATTCTTTAAAAAATTAACAAACACGGAGAAGAAAGCTTATAGACAAAGGTTCCATAAGGAATTTAGTAAAAAATCGAAGAGAGGCACATGTACTTATAGTTAAATTATTATCATGTTGGTTGATATTACGATGCCATATACTGAACTGCTATAGTAAATAGAACTAAGAAGAACAAGATAAGGAAACGGACTACTGATGGCGAATGGAATAGAAATTTATTGTAAAATATTTCATACAAATTAAATAATTTCACTTTTAATTTACAAATAATTTGATATAAGTAAATTCTTTAATATTAAAAGTGAAATCAATAAATAATTTTTACACATTATATTATATAGTGTACATAGTTCTGCAGTTTTTTAACGTTTAATACCCAATCAATAAAATTTTATTTGTATACTAAAATGATTCAATGATTTTATAAACTTCACATTATTTAACAATTAAAGATTTTAAAGGATCTTGTTAAGTAATTTTTGAAGTATTATATTCCCACTTATAACAAAAATTCTTTATACTGTTGTCAATATTAAAAAATCAACAACTTTTAAGTGTAAGAGTCTTAAAATATGAATTATTTGATTTCTATAATTGATTTATGTTTGTATTGCGTTTAAAGTGAAAAAGTTTTTCACAATTTTTATTTTCTATAGTACCCACACTGAACATGAGCCAATCAAATATATAAGTACTTCAGTTTGTTTCCTTTTCAATATATTTGAATACATGTATAGGAAGTAACACTAAGTTATACATAAATGATTTTATTATTAATCAATTAAAAAATTACTTAAGTAAATTATAAGTATTACAGAATGAATGGGAAAGGTTTAATTAAAGTTGAAAAAGAATGGGAAAGGTTTAATTAAAGTTGAAGAATGTAATTTTAATAAAATTTAAAAATTGATTATAAAATATTTAAATTATGTAAATATTTTGTATAACTTCAAATAAATGACAGTAAAAGTTACCAAAATATCATTATCCTCATTATCCAAGTCTCACAAATCTCAAATATCCCCGATGTAAGCCTGTGACTACTTCCTAGAGGTGCCCGAAATTTTCAGACAATTTAGGTCTTACTAATTTTATATAGAATAGGTTATCCGCTGCAATTCCTCTGTAGCGGAGAAACTATTGCGTTTAAAGTGAAAAAGCTTCACGAAGATATGGTGAATAAATATTGTACAGCGGAGAAACTATTGATGTATATTTTATCACTGGATTATAGAGCGGAGTCAATTTTAGAATGAAACAAAAATTAATTAACTTTTAATATCAAATCAAAAATAATACTTTGAACATATATTTTTAATCAAAAATTCTTTTAAAACAAAACACAAATAAATTTCCATTCGATCGATTTTTATTAAACAATCATTAATATTTTTAACATGGCGAGTGACAAATATATTATATAATATAATAATAATTTTTAAAGATTATTTTTCTTCAATGAAATTTATGCTTTTAATAGTATCCAATTTATGGTATTATTTTCATTGCCTTTTTATTTATTATTTCATTTTTCTTCATTTTTTATTTTATTATAATATGCTTTAAATTATATGCCAAAGAAAAATCTGTAATGTATCGGAACTGCAAAATGGAAAAAAAAAGAATTTATACTGTTTTTACGACATAATTTTTTTTTATTATTTTAAAGGTTTCACATTAAAATCGATATCGATATAAATTCAGGATACTATAACACCAATAAAGTTAAAAAAAAAAGATTTTGTTTTACACCATAAAAGTAAAATCAAGAAATATTTAAAGAGTATGTGATATCTTCTCTCGTTCCTGGATGTCTACATATATAAATATTCTTGATGTTCCATTAATAAATGAATATTTCAGATTGAGTTTTTTTTATACCCTATACTTGTGAATAATGTTTATTTTATATATCTTAATTATATCTATATATATGTAATATAAAAAGAGTTTTTATCAGAAATTGGAATGAAAAGTTAATTTATTTAAAAAAAAAAAAAGATGAAGAAAGATTGATGTTGGTATGAAAAGTGTTATATTAAGTGATAAATGTAATAAATTCAATTCTTGTCAACGTAAAAATTTAATAGATTTTTTTTAATTAAAACTAATTTAAATAATATTAAAAATAAATATATTTCTCATGTGTAAATACATGAGAAATATATTTATTTTTAATATTACATATTTTACGTTGACAAGAATTGAATTTATGATTTTACAATTTTTGAATATATCAAAAATTGTAAAATCATATTTTATATATGAAATCAATTTTAATAGAAATTAAGTATAGGTAATATAATTATATTTATCTACTAAGCACTAAGGTGATAAATATTAAATATAATTTATCTACTTATTTATCTACTAAAGGTATTGTTGTCAGCAGATGAGATCCAATTTACTTTACATTGCACCGAATGTAAAAGTGCCAAGAAACTCTTATGGTGTAGGAAAATTTAAATTGATATTGTCAATAGTTTTATGTTAAAGAATGTGGGCGGTTGGATTTGCACCATTGCAGCGAAAATTAATTTCAGAATATTTGGAAGCTTATATACATTAAAATGAAGTTCTTCATTTGAACATTCCCAAAATATCATATTTGCTGCACTTTTGGGGTATTTCAAATTAGATTTTTCATTTAATTCTAATTAGTTTTCCAAAGACTTGATGATAAATCGATATCAATATAATAATTATAAATAAAAAAATAAATTAAATTTAAATTATATTTCAATTCATTCCATATTTCTTTAAACAAACTACCTGCAAAATGATTTTTTTCTAAATGTCCTGTCAGCAATTATGTAAATATTTTATAACTACATTTTTTAGGCCTTAAATTTTGTAATCCTTTTGTGGCAAATAGTTTTAAAAGAATTCATACAAACACATACAATATAAAAGGATTTTTTTACTAAGTACATAAAGATATGTGATTCAAGGGACCAAAAAACATGATCCTTTGAATCTTTTTTTATAAATATTTTGTATATTTAATATTTTAGTCATATTCATTGAATGACTTTAGAAGTTACTGAATTCTAGGACACAGGTGGTATTCACTCCAAAAAAACGAACAATTTTAATCAAATTTTGAAAGATAAAACTTTACTACTTAATTTTTTGTTATCCTTTTTTTTAGTTTATTTTGTTGTTGTTATGTTGAAATATTTTTTTGCGCAATATATTATCTATTAAGAAAGGATATCTTTTTTTTTGTTGTAAAATTTCTCATTTAATGGATATATTTTATACTCCTATTTAATATACAAGGATACAGTAACTAAAAACATTAGATTATAATTTAAATTTACTAAATTATCATCAGCTTATGGTAATAAATCAGTTTTTTTTTAAAAATAATTTGGGGTAAAATTATTATGTATATATGTATGTAATATATATGAATGAATTAAAGGATATTCATATGTAAAATTTGGTATTTAGATTTGTAAAAAAAGTGGTATTCAAAAGATATTGTTAACCTTAGATCTTAAAACCATGATAAATTACTTCAGTAAGATATTTATTTGGTATGAGCAAAGGGATTTATTTTCTGTGATTGGAGGATATGAAGATAATATTAAGGCGAAGAGCAAAACTCCTTTTAAAGTAAAAGATGTAAACATAATTGTACAGCAGCGAGAAAATTAGATCCAGATTGGGTAGAGAGAATTTAATTAAATTGCTAATCAAAATCTAAGATTCGCTCTTCATTTGAAGATTAAAGTTTCATATAAAAATTTCTGTATAAACTTTACGAAACATGGTGAATAAATATTTTACATATTATGTAGCTGTTAATAGAGACTATTAGAAGGCCCAGAAGTTCATTCTTTCATTCAAATATTAATCAAATTATTTTTTCTAGAATAAAGTCCTGAAATCTAAAATTGCCTATTTATCAATTATAGTAAATTTTGGAGATTAACGATTAGTAACTTTAGCTATGTACTTTAATCAATACTTCCTTATTCCATTTTCCTTTCTAAGAACATATGTTCACCTAATCAAACGATATTAGGCCAACCGGCCTTAAAAGACACACATGTTTCTTGTTCTTCGGCTTCAATAGTTCACAATAGGACAACGTTATATAATTCTCTTGTACATCTGCTGTAAACGTTCCACCTTAATTGTATTCTATAGTTCCTTAGCAGCAAATCCTCTGTTACGATACCAATATAGATCATGTATGTTTCTTATAACTGTCATAAATTAACTTCTTAGACCTTATGGAATAATTAACTCAAGCAGTTTCAACAAGAATTAAACAGTTTCCTGTAGAATAACCAGCAATTCATATAAGATATAGAATGTCAAATAAATGCTCACGGCATGACTACTGAAAAAATAAATTTCAAATTATGGTTTAAAGAATTAAATAAATCATAATTTATTCTTTTATAAATTTAGTCACATATATCCAAAACGACTATTAAGAAATATTTTTTCTAATAAACAAAAAACAAAATTATAATCTGATGAATTAATGGGTATTAATTTTGGTTTCTTTCTTTAAGTTTACCATAAAAATTGAAAATTTCCTTTATTTTAATCATATTTCATATTTTTGGTATTATAGCTTAATTATAAAACTTTAAAAGATAAAAATACAATGAAGAACTTTAAGTGATTTCTAAAACTTAAAAAAAAAATATGAAAAACAAACCTCGGGTTTGTCAAATACCATTTCCTCAAAATCGCCTCATATAGAACTATGATGACTATATGAGCTATTCTAAACCAAAGGGAATTCCCATATAGTAATTTTTAGAAAAAAAATGAAATGGTAAATATAGGTAAAAAATGCGCCCCTGTTCGATTTAATTAATTTTTTTTTATAATATTAAATAAACTAAAAATCATTTAAGTTTTCTGACCTAATTTTGCTTTTAATTGAACATAATGTGATAATGAATTATATATATCCAATATTCCATTTATATAGCGCCTAAAAATATGCAAAAGATTCTTTTTTTTTGCAAGATTTTATATAATTAAGCATTTTGATTAATTATAAGAGTGGGGTAAATGATTTTAATTTATTAATTAATGCAATTTAAAGAAATATGATTTTCAAAAGTATTCCCAATATTTGTTTTTAAAATTATTGTGTAGTTATAAATTTACAAGTTAATTAAAAATGTAAATTTTTAATTTTTCATTGGCCACAACGGCAAGGGAAAGGGAGATACACATACAATTTCTTTAGAAACTCTAGTTATTTTTTTCTACTGGACTTATTATTTTGTTATTCTCTGTTATGGAAACGAAAGGACGAACTGATGGACAGATAGTGTAAAACTAATATACACATTTCTTACCAAATTGGTTGGAAATGTGCTAAAAACATTTCATATTAGATATATTTTAAGGCTTTTATTTATAACATAAAGTTGTGAAAAATTTTAATTTCAATAATTTAAAACTTTAATACAAAGTTTATATTAGATTAAAATAGATTTAGGTAGCTACATAATATATTTTTCCTCAATCTTTAATAACATTTTCCAAAGTTTATTCATAAATAATGAATTATAATTTTTTTTTTAAATTATAAAATATAAATTCATATATAAATCAAAGGATAAATTATTGAGAATTTGGTTTGATATTTAATTACAATAATATTTATTATAAATTGTATGATTGCAATTAAAAATTTAATTTGAAAACTTTCTTTGACATAATAAAATCGATAATTCCATATCATCAATTTATATACATACTATTATAAATATATAGTTAAAGCTAAAGGTATAAATATTTGAAACAGATATTATTTATTTGAAAACCAAACAAAAAGAATAATTAAAGAAATTTACTAAAAATTTCTGTAGGAATGCAAAAAAAAAATGAATAAAAATTATAATAATAAAACTTTTATTAATGTCAATTTTTAGAAAACCAATATACATATGTATTTCGTTATAGTGCAGCATGCAAGCCAAAAGACTTAATTAGTTAAAAGTATACCTCTACTGTTCTGCAAAATGAACATTTGACAAATTCCAAATTTTTAAGATTACAAATCTGCATCTGAGTAAAGAAGACTTTACGTACCTCACAATAGAAAACAACTAAAAAAAAAAGTGGAAGAAAAACAATATCGTTTATTGTTATAATTTTTACTAATTTCTAGTTATATACATATGTATGTATAATTTCTACTTTAATTTATTATTACCTGAACGGCTCGAATAAATATGTCTTCCAAAATTTGGAAAACAATAAAATTTAGATTATATCGTTCCCTCAACAATCAAATTTAGATTATATCGTTCTAATTTCCTTAATTAGACTTATAAATAACTATAGAGGATGCAGAAATCTCTAGAATCGGAGATTTCAGAGAAATTATTGCCTTTAGATTATTATGGTTGAGCCCTCAATACAGAAAACTTTATTATATTAAACTTTCAAATATAACATTTTCCGAAAAAGGATAAAAGATCATTGAAAGTTCCTTACAAAGGTTAAAGCGATCTTAAAAATTATATAAAGTTATTTTATTTTATTATCTTAATATTTTAATCTTTTAAAAAATATTTGTTTACTGTTTTTTTTCTAAAATTTATGTCTGCAGATAATATTATCCTTTTTTTTTGCTTAAAAATATATTTATTTATTTTATTTCAATTTTTTTTTTCGAGGATTTAAAAGATTACCTTAAATATATAATATGTTTATATGTATGTATACATTATATTTATAAGGTAGCAACAGTTTTTGAGAGTTTTATATCCTTGATATGTTTTTTGTGTTGTAAAATAGACAAAACGCAATAAATTTCTTCAAAAATAAAATAAATTGATACCATAAATTTGCGTACTACCCCAAAAAAATACAAACAAAATATTATTTTCATTTTCTAGTATTATAAAAAAACTTTTTTACAAATTTTCCTTCGTTTTTTTTTTAAGAAAATAAGATTTTTTGGTTTATTGTTGTTTTTTTTTTTTGATGGGGTTGGTAAAAATGAAATTTCTCCTTAGACAGATGTGAAACGTTTACATAATAATTTTGTATAAATTTAAACCAATTTCAATTGTGTTAAGGTTTCATATATTTTCATTTGGATTTATTTTCCTTCTTATATTTCTTTCTTTTTTGTGTGTTGATCAACATAAACAACAGCTGAGCATTTAGAATATAAATCATTTGGTATAAAAATTTAACATAATAATACAAACATAAGTTTTAAATATTATATGTGAATAAAAAGGAAAGAAACTTATTAAATTATTAGCATTGATTTTAATTTTTTATGTTTTGGGAAAATAATCAATAACATTTTTATTTTGAATATGAAATTTATTAGAATTTTAAAATTTTTTTTATTGTTGAATATTTTTATTTCACTTTTTAAATTTCGGTGTGAAACACAAATGTTTTCAATAATATTTGATGTTAAAATTTGATGGTACAATCCAAGGTATTTAAAAGTTCCTACCCTTGCAAGAAAGTACTATACATATTGGGGTGCAGACAGTAAATTACAATACAATTATTAGCCAACATTAAAATGATTCTTAATTTATTTTATTTAATTCATTTTCCAAAATAAATCTAATTTTAAACCACATTTAAATATAAATGAAATTTAAAAAATAATTAAAAACAAATTTAAAACTAATAAAAATATTTCGAACACTTTTGAAAAATATCTATAATTTAATTTGAAAATGGTATAAAATAATAAACTAATATTATTCTCAGGTAATTTAAGATTTATTAATAATATTTCGTAAAAAAAAGGAGGTGAAATAATGACGACATTAATATAATACAACCAATTTTAACCTACTATATATTAAAACAAATATAAATAATATAATATTATATATTTATTAATCCTTGGCTTGAACTCTAATAAATATTTTATGAAATATATTTTGTTCTTATTTATTATTTATATTTTTTTTTTTGGTTCGGTTTCAACCAATAAACTAAAGAAAAGGACATAAACTATAAAAAAATCTGTGCAATTGGAATTGTTTATTAATGTATATAGAATGAATATATACTTTTTTGTTTTGTTTTAAAGTTTTAACGACAAAACTCATAAAACCATCCAATAAGAAAAAAATATTGTACTTTATATAACCAAGTATTATAGATGAGTGGGAGGGTAGGTTTCATTTTTCTTAGTCCATTAAAAAGTCCTTTAAATATATTTTATATAGGTATACAACTAGTCGGAAATTGTATTTATGTGATACTTCAACTGAAGGATATTCTGATGATAAGGAATATAAATTTCTTTCATGTAATAAAATAACACAGAGAAAGAAAAACAATACACTAACAAAATATATGTATAAAATGGACTATTAAAAAAGGATTTTAACATCTTAGAAAGCTGTGAACAAAATAATATAGATATTTTTATACATAAGTTATAATATATATTTTCGAATTTACCGTTTCTTTGAGAAGGGCTAAGAAGGATATTTTATATCTATAAAAAGTCAAATTTCTTTTAAGACTTAGTAAAGTGCCCATTTAAAATATATATTATTAGATATAAATATAATTTTATACTTCTTCCTCCAGAAAATATTAAATTATATAGTGTTATTGTTTATTTTGTCTTCATTGAAAACCGTAGACATTTTCAAAGAAAAAAAAATAATATCCTGATTCTATCACTATTTACTTACTATCAATTTATAATTATCAATTATAAAAATCTGACTAACGGCGCCAACAAGAAAAATGTGACAAAATTATAGAAAATTATTTTTAAATAATTAAATTTTAAATATAAAATTAATCATTGGAATTAATATTTAAATATTAAAATTTAATTAATATAATTTTTTATTATAATATAAACTTGATATAAATCGTATAATCGGATCAGTTATTTAAACGCTGTAAACTTTAATAATAAATTTTATTTGATTAGATTAAAACAAAAATCAAAATTACAACTTAAAAATGAAAAGTTTATAATCAATTTTTCCGTCAAACAAAACTAAATTCCTAAAAGAAACTTATAATTCGAAATCCTGAAAATCATGGTTTTATATAAATGAAATTTGAATATGAAAATTTTCATTATACATATGTACCAAAAAAATTATATACCATAGAAAATGAAAAATTATGGTAAATTTACATATATCATATAGGACATATAGAGTATACAAAATATAATGTATCTATACTATTTTTTCTAAAAAACCATAGAATCCTTTAAAATTAGGTATAAAAAGAAAAACCTGATATAATATATGATTACTTTCTATAGTGAATTAGAGAGATATAATGACAATAAAAGATAAAGTTTACTTTATTATAACTAATGGCAACCAAATTACCACAGATTTTCATATTCACAAAATATATGTACATACATTAGGTGGTACTTTTAAAAAGTACGAGAATAATAAAATAAGATATTTAATGTTTTTGGAGATGATTATAATATACGGTAAGGTCACAATGTAAAATTTTAATGTGTAGGAAACTTTTTTTTGAATAGTTAGTTTAGTCTAGTTTTAAAAAAATTAATGTGAATTTATTCTCTAAAAAAAATATAATATACATAGACTAATTTTTACCATACTAAAACATTTACATATTACAAAATATGTATATATGAAATATATAAAAGTAAAATAAAATTGTTTTTTATATACATAAAAATATACGTTTTCTATTGTTATTTTATATATTAATTAAATTTTTTGTTTTGTTTAAGTATTCTGCTTATAAATATTTAAGAATAAAATCCTTTTAATTTTTTAACCTTCCGTTTTTATGGGATTTCAAGTTAAGATAATAATAGTACAAAACAAAGTTTTGAAAATCTATGATTGACATAATAGGTCACCAGTAACATAAAATATTTAAATTTTAATGAGATTATATGAATTAAATGGAAAAATATGATTTAGTGGCAAAAATGCTTTAGTCTATCATAATTTTTATAATTTCTATATCTATATCAAATATCACCATTCATATTAACTATATTTTATTCAAAGCTGAAATAAAATTTGTAGTTTTTCATTAAGAGAAAGTTTTACAGGGTGCATTGAATTTTGCACTTTTTTTTTGTTTAATTTCTGCAATTGTATAATAGTGTCAGGGTCAAATTCGTATTATAAAAATTTATCCTTTTCCAAAAACCCATTTTTTTTTAAATCAAATTCGTTATTTTTCTAACCGACTTTCATAATTTGGAAGAAATTTAGTTTTATTTGGAAATATAGTAGAATCAGATTTTTAAATCATTATATCACTATTTTCTAGAGGTTGTTGGTTGTTCCGATCTATAGCAAGTATTAAAACACCCGAAATTCATATTAAAATTCATGTAAACTTTGTTTACAATTATTTAGTGTAAGAAACGTAAGTTTTTGAAATTTGTGCAATTAAAACTGTTATAAATTATTTATAATTCTTCAAAAAAAATTATAATATATTCTGTAATCATATTTTACTAACTATATAGTTTTGAAATTTTAGTCCAATTATTTGAAATTTTTGAACTTTACAATATATTATTATAGATTATTCTCTCTGTATTCAAAACATCTAATATTTATTATATATAATTATGTAACCGACAATCATTTCTTTCTTTATTACTCCAGGTGCAATAATATTTTTTAAATTTTGAAACAAATCCTTAACAAATATAATAACCTTAAAACTTTTACAGATCATTCAAAATTTCTATAAATTAATAGTTACTTTTAAATATCAAATTTCATTTTTAATACTTTTTCAATTCTACTATATTATACAAAATAAACCCGGCAAAAAAATTATACATGAAAATAATTTAAGTATTCTAGAATTTTTGATTTTGTGCAATTACTATGCAAATTCTAGTTTCGAGTTAATTAAAATTATTGCTATAACCACAAAAACTTAAAAAAAATATACATATATAAAAAACTAAAAAATTATTTTAGTTGTATCCTTTACTGTCACTATATTTTTTACAATGCAAATATGCTCGTTAGAGTTTTTAATTAAAAGTTTTTCCTTTCTATGGTATAGTTTTGCCTCTCTCTAGAAAATATATTGTCGCAATAGTATACAAATTTATATAAATAGGAAAATATCCTCTTGGAAAATAATATACAAAAAAAAAATAACTAGAATTTATAATCCTCTAAAGTAAAAATAAAAATTTAATGCAATACATTTTTTTTTTTCCAAAATTTATTTCTGAATTTACTTACATATATTATATTTTGATATAGAAAAAAGTTGTTGTTCTTTTTTATCTCTGGATTTACTTTTTGCACAAAAATTTATATACATATATACAAATACTAGATATAATAAAAATATTATTGTCCTAAGATTGTGAAATATTCACAATTAAAAAGTAAACAAATTTTATTCGTTACATGGGAAACAATATAAGATTTTAATTGAAATTATCGAAATTTATTTTAAAAGTTTTCGATAATATATTTATGGTATATAGACGAATAAGTTTAACTTTATAATCAGAATACTTAAATAATGATATTTTTTTAAGAATTTTTGGATAATTTTCTTATTTTTAAGAAAATTGTTCAATTTTCTATTTCTATCAATTGAATTTCAAACTTGGAAATGGGTCAAATCGTATATAGAGTAAGAATATGATTTTTAAAATTATGTACAATTGTGAAATACTTATGTACATAAATATGAGATGATCAATAAAATTCGTATTGGACAACTCTCGAGTCTCGACTTAGCAAAAACTGAAATTTCCACAATTATAACTTTTAATTAGATCGTAGTAATATTGTAATATATTTGATTACTGCCAACTGATGTATTAAAAATGTCACTTATTGCTTCAAAACCCTCTCGTATATGATAAACATCACCTACTATCAGTTATACATACATATGTATAAAATTAATACATTTATGAAATCATTCACTATTTATTTAAAATTAAATAATTAAATTGTATAATTGTAATTTTGTAAAATTAAAAAACAAAAATAAATAAATATTAATCAATTTTATAATTAATTTTGTAAAATAATCCTTAAAATTTATATATTTTCCCACATTTATTCATTATCGAATATATTTCTAAAAAAACATATATATATAAAACATTATTATTTGTTTAAAAACCATATTTTTTGTAATTTTTTTTTTAATATATCAAATTTGCTAAATTTGCAATATTTTACGTTTAAAAAATTCATTTAGTTTAATTGATTTTTAATATTCTATATCCAATTTTTTTTCTCCATTTTCCAAAATTAAATAAAAAAAAATTACTTGTAAGTATATCTATACTAAAAACTAAATGTTATTTGAAATTATGCTAAAAATAAGGTCAAGTCGTCTACATATGCATTTAAAAAAAATATATATCATGTATTATAAAACATAACCTAAATCAATTTTAAAAATAATTTTTTTGGCACTTTATGTATTTCAATTTTTTATTTTATATACCATATAATGTTATACATATATAGCATGATTTGGTTTTGTACATATATCATATTTTAGATTAACATAATTGAATAGGATATTCAAAACCACCAATTTAAATATAAAATATAATAATACGTATATAGAATTTTTAGTTGTATAGTTTACTTTATAATTCCTTTTTCAATCAACAACGAGAAAATCAAATACATATAAAATTTAGGATTTTTTTATCAAAATTCATGACGCATTTCATATTCATATTAAAAAATATACATATTTGATTTATTAAATTATTAATTTCTTCCATTAATAAATGAAATAAATTATATGAGATCAATTTCGATTTAACACCCTTAAAATATTTTACCCTCACAAAATCAGAGATATTTTATATAATATAAAATGAAATGGGATACAAAAAACAACTATAATAATTTTCTTTCATATTCAACATGTTAAAAACATTTTGTATATTGTTTTGTTGAGTGACAGGACGAATTATCAAACAACATTTTGTTAAGGACAAAAGAGGAAATATAATTTTCTAAAGTTAAAAAAAAACTATTATTTTATAGAAATTCTAAAAAGACTTGAATGGCATATATAAATTCCTTGTCTCTTAACAATGTTCTTCACAATATTTTTTATATAGTAAAGAAATATGTAAAATGTGATAAACACTATTATATGATGCAACATATATTTTCATTAATACAAAACAACATGATAACATGCAAACTATTCGAAAAAGAAACAAATTTTTTTTAACTGCAATTCTAAAGTGTATCATTGAAATTACCTACAACATAACTTGAAGCGCATACCTTTTTTTAGCATGCAAAATTTTTTCATAGTCAAAAAATATTAAAAAAATAATTTTTACTTCTTTTTTACCTAATAGTGAAATAGAGAAAGTATAACTTTGATATTAGGTTAAATATTTTATGCACATATTTCAGTCATATTCAATGTATATTCATAAATATAAAGTGGTAGAATTTTAAATGACGTTGACAGCTAGATCATTAATAATTTCAAATATGAAATATATACAATTTTATATTTTAAAATATTATAAATTATTTAACTCTATTTTAATATTAATTAACAGACTATACGAGTATACAATAGTATGAAATTTTGAAATACCATGGTGTAATTTAATTTAATGGAAATTAAATGTGAACAGCTTTTCCTTGAGAATTTTATTGTAATGATGGCAGATGCAGATGCTTTAATTATCCGCGAAAGTTTTTACAGTGAAATTATATTAAGTTCCGTAAATCAAGAAACCGATTCATCCAGGCAAAATACAATCGTAATTGGAAAAATATAATCATCTTTGTGCTAACAGACTTGGAAGAGGGCATTATTATTGTAGTTTACCACCATTTATTTTCTTAGTTTTTAATTTGTTTCAAGATTGATTTCATAATAGTAACCTACTTCACGGAAATTTTAAATTGGAAATGTGACTATGTACCTTTTTAATTCTAATTAAAAAAGTCTAAGCTAAGCATTTACACCGGCAACCGTGAATATCTTGATTAATTCATAAAAGGAATAAAACAAAGCCAAAAGAAAAACTCAATATATTTGTTCTTTTACATTTGATCTTTATTTAAAGATGACGTAACGAAGCGGAAAAGATTTTCGGCAGTATCTAACGTTTTTAACAAAAAATTAAAATTAATGTCCTGGGAGCACAGTGTCTTCAATTTCCACTGTTAAATAAGACACAATATTATTTTCTTAATAAAATCAATTGCTAAAATTAATTCAAGTTTCTATCCGGTTTCAAATGAAGTTTCTTTATCCATAATATCGCTACAAATAGTTGGGTTTTACAATATTCTAATACTAACTTAATCCTCCAAAGGCAAACAAGACAATTAAAAGCTTATTAAATCATTACATTTTGTATATTTTTAGATATTTATAAATTATTTCTATATTCATATTATAAATATAATAATTAAATTAAATTTCTACTAAAGGAATTAACTTTTTTTTTCAATATTTTATAGATCCTTTTTGAAACAATCAAAAAATATAAAATTATTTTTATCCTTAAGATCTTGTAAAACAGCAAAATAATTTTCAATTTCTTATCTTTTTCATTTAAGTTTTTCTTATATGTAGTTTTTTATGTATACAACTTCAATATGTGCTCATATAAAGATATGATGATATTAAATATTAAATTTAATGTTTCACATTTAAGGATATTGTTATTTTTTTTTTGGTATAAATATAATATATATGAATGTAATTTTAATGTTTTTTTTTTGCTTTTTCTTTTTTGTTATCCTTAGATATTAGATATATGTACTTACATACATATGTGTGTGTAAATGTTTTTAAATTTGAAAAATTTTGTGTTGTCTATATAAATATTTTTTATTCTGGTAAAAAATGGAAAATGATAAAAAAATAAATTGTAAATAGTAAATTTGGGGTTTATAGATACATTTTCAAGTTAAAGAAATATTTATATTGAATTTAATTCATTTTCAAGTGTTTTTCATTTCATTAATCACAATTCTAGGAAATTAAAACATTCTATCTAGTACTAGTCAATGTTTTTAAAATAAAAAAAAAAATTATGTATAGAAAAATTATGTTTAGTCAATAATTTTACAGCAATCCGAAATGACACAAGAATAATATTTCTTTTAAAAATTTAATTTGTTTTTGTTTAATCTGCTAAATACAAGCTGATATAATCTATATTATTATTAGAAATCGTAAAATAAAATTGATCAATATTTTTACTTCCATTTTTAGCTTCGAAACCAGAAAACTTAAGCTATTATTATATGGGGCTAAAGAAGCATTTTTCATCTCTAATTCAAAAATATTATAAATAAAAGCTTTACAAAGCATAAAACTATAAACCAAAAAAGAAAACATGGTGTATACAAAAAAACAACAACTATGGACTATGCTTCAATGACAAGTTGAACAGATTTTTGTGGTTTTTCTTTAGATTTTTGTTCTGTTATGGTCCATATATGTAATCTCATCAATAATTTGAAAATCGTATATACATACATATATGTATATAATTGAGCTCATGGGAACGAAAAGGATTTTACAATTTATTTGTATTGATATTCTCATATTTTTTTTTGTGTTTTTATATAGAAAGCAATTTTTCGTCTAAAAAACACTTGGGGTCTGTCCAGGCTATCAATCAATTGACGGCTGTTAATGATTTCTAATATTTATACATATAAAATTGTTTTCTTTCGGATATAATAAATGAAAATGTTTTTTCTCTGATTGTTTTGCCTTGAACTAGAATAAATATTTTAGCCGCCAAACCAACCACGCTTGAAAAAAAATAATTGTAATATAGTAAAACCAAAATTAATGATTGCGTATAAAATTGAATTTAAAATAACGATCTTAAGTGTATTTCATATTTTCTAATGAAAAAGTTTCTATAAGCTTAAGCAGTAGATATGTCAGAGTGATAGCGAAAATAGCGAGAAATTCAGTTGCAATGAAAATTTAAGGAAATGTGCTCACAACAAAATGAATATATATTTGGTATAAATTGAAAAACTTCTTTTTATATTAATTTTTAACTTTCTGCTTTTCAGATACTCTCTTAGCCTCATTTAACAAAGAAATTCATAATAAATACTACAAAGACCAAAAATAAAGTTATATACTTAATACGTGAATTTCAATTTAATACTTTTTTAAATGACTTTAAAAATCTATTGTCCTTTTTCCTTTAAATATCTCACAGTCAATTAAATCTTCTAAAAAGGATCATTTTGTTATGCACTTTAAATTTTTATTTTATTATTGTAATTCACTTCAAAATCGTCCTTCGGTATTCATCAAAATAAAAAAAAAATTAAATATAATACGACAATTTTTACTACACGTGAAAAGGCTAAATGAAATTCAAGTGTTTACCTTTTTATAGAGCAAGCGCAGAAAAATATCTTTCGAAATTTATACTTTATTTAAACAATCAGAGAAATTTTCCAGGATTTTTCCAATTCCGAAAGAGTAAATTTTTTAAAATGATTTAAAAATAAATACGTTATATATATTGCTTCTTATGATTATTATTATAATGATTTTCGGATATGTTAGAAGGAAATTGCAGTTTAAAACATATTAAACAAAAAAAAACTAAAAATGTTAGCAATGCAAATTCTTTTTATTTGTTCAAATGCTTGAATGAATGATTGATGTTTTAATTTGTTGCAATTATTATGAGCTTTGTTAGGGAGAATTTTATGGTATTAAAATTAGATTAATTTTTTTAAATAAACAGTTGAAAATTGGTTAATAATTGTTTTGGAAATAAATCATATATAGAATGTCATAATAAAAATTTCACTTTAATAAAATTAATGGTAAATTTTTAGTAAAGTTTTCACAGACTTACGAATTATTTGCATTTTTAATTTCTAAATTGGATGGAAAAATTATGAAAATATATTTATATTTCATAATTATTTTTCGTATTTTATAATTAGGAGATATAAATTATTTCTTATTATTATTGTTCGAAAATTTGTTGATGTTTCATTTTATTATTTTTACTAATTAGTAATTGCAAATTAATACTTGAATAATAATTAAACTATAATTTATTTTAATAAGCACAATATGTTAATCTCTGTTGATGTCTACAGTTAAAATACGCAGATTATCGATTGTCGAAAATAGGAAATTGTAATATGTAATTGGAAAATATGAATTATACAAATATTGGCGATAATCATACAAAATTATCACATAATCCGACCCAAACATTTGTTATTTATGTTTTTATACCAAAGCTTAAAAATAATTCGAAATCATCTCAAATACAAAATTTTTAAAATTTAAGTTATAATGAAACGAAACTGAAAGTTTACAATTACAAATTATTTTAGTCTATTTTTAATGACTGGATGCGATCAATAACAGCTAAAAGTAAAGTTTAATGGGGCAGACACTAGAATCTCTTACTCCAAGACTCATTTATCGAGGCGCTTAGAAATTAAATAACTTAGATAGTATATATATGTATGCCTTTGGCAACAAAGCATTATGTTCTACCATTGACTTTAAATTTAAAATCATCAATGATTCTAGCAAAACCTACTTATTATAATATAGGATAATTGTCGGACGCAATTGTTTATTGGTGGACACATATTTATACCCAGACTTCGTCTAAAAGTCGAATAATGTTTTAGAAATTAATTCAAAATATATATGTTTTAAAATTTTCTAATGAAATGTTTATTATACTTAATACCAATCGTTGGTTTTTAATATTCATTTCCTTTATGATAAAAAATGATTTTAATCAAAATAATTTACAAGTTTTATAACATTTTCAAACACTTAAAGTAAAATTACACAAAAAAAAAGAAACACATAAAAGGAAAATCAATTATATTACTTTACTTGTCATAATAATCAAAGCTTTGTCTGCATTATTTATTTTATGTAGTAGCTTTTTTTTTTTTATTACTAATAGTAATTCAAGGATAATTTTAAGTGAATATGAAACAGAACTTCTGTTAATAAACCAAAACAAAATTGTACATATAAAAATGAAAGCTAACAAAAATATTTGTATTAACATTAACTTTATCACACTCACCCAATTAATATTAAAAGAATAATAAATCATATTTTATCGATACAATCATACAAATTATATATTTACTATGTTGGCGTTACTGGGAAAATATTTTATATAAAAGAATTTTTATGTTTTTTGTTATTATTTTCTTGTTATTTACATATTTACAAATAACAATTCACGCGGTCTATTAAAATTATATTGAATATATTATATATGTAAAAAAGTCAACAGGTCAATAATATATCAAAATTATATATTAAACCAACATAATTATTGTATAATTTCCAGGTTAAGATTTTTTAACAATAAATAAATTAAAATGATAACAAAAAATTTCCTTAACAATTCAAATTTAAATAGAAAAGGAAAATTTGATGTCTAATTAATTTTTTTTATTGTAATAATCAAAATATCAACTTCCTTACAAAATTAGGCCCAATTATACCAAAATTATTATTATTTTTTAAGTTATTAATTCTTTGCCTGAAGGAAGTAAGCAAACAAAAATTTTTTTATTAGAATTAAAAAAAAAAATAATAATTTTTAGATTTAGACGATTTAAATTTTAATTTATAGAATTTTCATATTTATTAATATTTTGCTATAGGCAAGGACGTTTCACAGAATTTTATGAACCTTTAGGAGAAATAAATGATTGTAGGATTAGAATTAAGTAAAAAAATTAATCATAAATACCAAGAAAATTGTACGACAAATTGAAATCATATTTAATTCACAAAGATTTTAGTAGAATGTATTTAAAATAAAGATAAATCTTATTTAAACGTATAGCGTTTATATATATTAAATTTGATCTAATAAGTCGATTTTAGGAATATATTCTTGGTAGAGCCAATTTCGGTATGGAATTCTAACAGCTAATAATAATAAGTCAATTAAGTCAATAAAAAAGTCGCCCAGTTGAATTAATTTTTTATTAACTCCACAAAGATGGAGTTTTTTATATTATGTATCTTTTGCAACCTATCATTAATCTTATGGTAATCATTAAACATATCACTTTGCTATGTAGTGGCCCCTATTGTTAGTAAATTGAATTTAACTTTTAAATTAATCTAACTAAAGACAGATTTTGTAGTGCCTTCTCATGAGATACAGCTCGTGTGTCTCAGAGTTTCCAACCAACCTTGTTATCTAACAATTCGAAAAATATGTGGCTGTATATAAAAAAAATCACAGATCTGAGACTTTATCCAACGCATTTATGTAAATCATAAGGAGAGGAGGAACTGAAAATCTGTCTTAAATATTAAATTTTTTTAAATTTGTGAATTTATGTTAATTATATTTTAAAATACAATATAAAAATTATTATTATTTGACCTATAATCGCAAAAATTACAAAAATTTCAATATCTTGAATATTGAATTTTGTTTCTATTCCTTTTTACGGTCAGAAAAGACTTAACATAAAAGAATATTTTTTTTTAAAAAAAAAACCCTAAAAAGGAATTATCTGACAATATGAAAACTCCTTCTTGTGGGTAGACGTAGACGTAAGATATAACATTTTTCACCAATATTTAAGATTAAATTAATATTAGATTAAAATAAGTTACAATCATATTTTGGTTCAATAAATTTTTTTTACCACCTTTATAATTTATATTATTTGAACCAGGGTCTCGATTATTTTAAAACAGTTTCTATTTTTTTCTAATATTTCTATTTTTTTGTAAATTTCAATTTGATTGAAATGAACAATTTGCTAGGGTGTAATAAAACTTATCAATTACCAAGATTTCATTTTGGAAGTATTACCAACAAAAAAATGTGAAGAAAAATCATTCACTTTAAAAAATAAATTTGTAATATGTTCTTTATATTCTTAACTCATTATTTTATTTTTATTTTTTTTTTATTATTTGTAAATATTATTTTTTTATGCTGAACATAAAAATACATAAAACAACAAAAAGGATCTTAAAAAAAATTTCCGCCCATATGAAAAAAAATTCCTTTCAATAAAACTTCGAAAATCACACAAACATTAGAAGGAAAGAAATTATTTTTGGTTGCGAAAACTGAAATAAATCAAAGAAAAATATGAAAACTTTTCTTCTTTTGTTGTTTTGTTAGTTCGCCTTTTTCGTTTGAATAAGAAAAATGAAAATTTCTTAAAATAACATAAAAAAAATTTATCTCCTTTTTATGCTTTTATGAAAATATGTATCTAGTCGTTCATTGAAAATGTAATAAATCACTGCAGAGAAACATTTTATTTATAATAATTTATTTTTTGGTTATCTTAAGTTCATGCATATCAAAGCTTCTTGCCAAAAAAGCTTATTGCACCCTTTTGAATATAATATGTTCTATATGTAACAAGAAAATAAAATTATACAATTCGAATTGAAAAAAAAAGGATTTTCGTTTTTTTTTCTATTTTTGTTTCTATATTTTCCTTCTTTCTTTTTTTGTTGTAAAGAATTTTCTCACATATATGGAGAAAATATTTTTCAAATAAAATGTATAGAAAATACAAGAAAAAAAATCATTTATGTTAAAATATCCTTGTTAGTAGATCATTGAAGTATGTTTTCATTCTCAAATAAATGATTTTTTTATGTTTTTATATTGAAATTGTTAACATTTGAAAATTAATTAAATGGAAATGTAAATATAGTAAAATTTTATTAAATAAAGATTTTGTTGATGCAATTTAAATTGAAAAATTGATAAAATAAGATTTAAATTAAATATATATATTTAAATAATTGAAATTAAGAAATTATTAATTTTCCCTTTAAGGAAAAGAAAGTATTTGGTTTTGTTATTATAGGATTAGTCTAAAATTGATATTCAACTTTGTATGACAGAATTTCATGTTATTTCATATTCCTTAAAGGTATTTTGTAAAGAATGACTTTATTCTGTGAAAATAATTAACATTTCTAGGAGGAAGGAAATCATTTTAAAATTGTTGAATTTATATTTTAGCTTTTGTGGACTAGTAAAAATATATTTAATTAAACAAGTTGATGGTTTAATTTGAGTGATAATTTATAATCGATTGAAACATATATATTTTATCTATTCTATCTAAATTTTATTTTGGTAAATACATATAATGATATGATAATGATTGATTTATTATTTTATTATGTCAATCAAGAAAATCTTGTATACGTGTCAGATGTATATTTACAGTTCAGTCAAATTAGGTCAGATTTTAAATTTTATAAAAAACTATGAATATGGTACTAAGTATAATATTAGTTTCACCAGATTGGTTTGAAACTGTCTGATGGTAGACTTTTACGTTTTAACTATCGGCAGCTTATTAGTTTCACACGATATTTTTAGTTGGCAATTGTTTTTTTACTAAATTCAAAATGGTGGGATTTTCAGTTTTTAAATATTTAAGACTTTATACCCTAGCCTAGACACATCAAAATTGAAAACCAAAGTTTTCGCGAAAACTAGACTTGAAAACTTTTGTAGTGACACACCAAAAATGGAGCGAGATTTCGTTTTCGAATGTCAAATTATGAAAATTATTTATAAACAACTCTACGTAAAAACCAAAAAAATTAAAAATAGTAATTATTCGTTTTTAATATCAAATTTTGATTTAATTATATTAAAAATTATTTAAAAAAATTTAATTTTCTTCTTTTTTTAAAAACTTTTTTTATTTTTTTTTTATTTTTCACAAAAATGGCTACTTTTGTATGGAAACTTAGCTATGCCAACGTATGTTCTATTTTGTCATAGATGGCGCTAAAATATATTTTCGTGAAAACCTTACAAATTTGTAGGTTTCGTGTTTTCAATTTATTCCTGAAAACTGTACTAAAACCTTATGAATTTCCATTTTTGAACTTTGAAAACACGAAAACTGAGTTTTCGGTCCGGTGTGTCCCGGGTATTATCTGGTTTCCTGTATTTAAGACTTATCTGGTTTTCATATAGCAGCTTACATTACAGAAACAGCAAAAGAGATAGTAATTTTAATTAATAATTTATATATATACATATACTGTCACTAGAAGACTATATAAGCTATTCAAAGATTATTCGAAAAATTATACTTTCGGTATAATTTAGTAAGCAATATAAACTCACGTGAAAACATTAATATATTAATATTATTTCACGTGAAAATATTAATAACGAAATATTTGACCCAAATATTTGATATTAAAATATAAACACCGATGTTTATATAGATTAGGTTAGGTTAGAACGGCGGCATTTGGCCACTCATAGACCATATTAATAAAAAAAAATTAACTATATCCCAAGGCATTTGAAACATAACACAAAAGATTATAATTCATAAGTAAATTTTTCACAACATTATTCATTTTAAAAATTAATCTTCCACCCTTTTTGTCCCTGTAAAAATTTAACCAATAAAATTTGAAAAAAATATGTTTGAAAATCATATTTAAATTTCATTTATATTTAATAGTTTCAGACCTCCATAAATAATTTATATATTGTACCCACGAATATCCTTTTCAACAAGGATAATATAATAAAAAATATATATATATATATTTTGTTATATGTCTATATTAAATATATAATCAATACTATAATATAATATACATATTTGCATAAAATATACATAACAGATTATCCTTTCCAATCTGATACCTAATCAGGTTTTCATCCAAGATCTTGTTATTATACCCAACAGGTATAAAAAATATTATTCATTGTACAATATAATATACATGTATTTGTGTATATATCCTTTACATATTGATATTATTATTGAGTAAAATATATATTACATTAAGATTAAGGTCAATATCCTTAAAGGCATCAAATATTCTAACGTTTCTATCCTAAATTACCTTATTATTACATGCTGACAAAAATATATATTTTTCTATATATACACAATACATCTACACATTTATAATAAAAAAAAAACACTTGACTGTATTTATTTTTATATTTTTATTCTTATTTCTATATTATTATTATTATTTTTCATCTACTTAAAATTCAAAACATATTCAATTTATATATACATATACATTGATTATGATGACCTGATTCAGGATTTTATTGTGATGGTTCGTTTCTGTTTAAGTAAACTTTTTTTTTATTCCAAAGATTCGTAACTATATACATATATTAGGAGAATATGTGTTGGCGTATAAGGATAAATGTGTTTTTTTTTAAATATTAAAGTTTACATGGGGGAAAATAATAAGGGTTACGAGTTACGATCATAATTTAAACTGCTTACTTGTAACTGCTTACTTGTGTTTGTTTAACATTTTTTTAGATAGTTAATAAATTATATCTAAATTATATTTTTGGAATCAAAAAGCTTATACTAATACCAATTTCTTTTCAGACACACTTTCCTACACTTTCTTACACCCTCCATGGTGTAGAAAATTTTTGCGTTCTTTTAACTACACCTTCTACACTTTCTACACCTTTTTTAAATCGGCGCCTAGAAAAAGTGTACACTTTTCTACACCCTCAAATTTGAAGGTGTAGAAAGTGGAGATGTAATTAATTTTTTTTTTAATTTTTTAAGGTGGAAATATATACTATTCGTCAATTAAATAATGTTTTAATCACAAATTATGAAAAAAAGTATAACAATTTAAAATTATAAAGAATTTTGTCAGGGTGTAATAAAAGTATGTTTTTTTCATACCTTACACTTTCCAACACTACAGATTTTTGACAATTCCCACCATGGTGTGGTGTAGAAAAAAAATTTCTGAAAAGAAATTGGTATAAATAATCCTAACTACTTTAGTTACAATTTTAATGTTGTAAGTCCAACTAACTTAGTATGTAACATATAAATATAGTCTGTATTTGTTCATATATTCAGAAAATATATACAATTTAAATTTACAATCATTAATTTACCAAATAAATATTGTCGAATAGATTTATTTTTCATTTTTATTTATTTAATTACAACATGAACATATAATGAGAATCGATTCTTTTTTACATATTTGGTTAAAAATCTGATATAAAATAAACTTATTTATTTATTATTCATCAATTTTTATAGTTTGCCAAATTTGATTATTTAGTTTATTTAAATCAGTCAGAAATCGCTTTTTGAGATAAAATTTTACTATTATTTTCAATGTTAAAAGTTATTCAATATCTATGATGAAATAATTTGTCGATTTCGGTAACAATTAGCACTTCATTGCAATAATTTTTGAATTATTTTCAATTTCAACTTTATAACATTTACAGAAAATTGTTTTAGAATGTTATTTTTTCGTTTCCACTTATAAAATTTTTAGCTTTTTATATCAAATTGAAATTAAGTTAAAGTCCCTTTATGCAAACTGACTCCATTTTGACTCAGAAAAGAAGTAACTTATATATGGCGAACTTCGTTTCTGATTCGCAAATGAGTCTCAAAAACGATGTAAAATGGAGTCATCCGGCGTATGTAGATTGAACTGGATTCTTCGTTTTTGAGTCCATAAATTTGAGTCGTTTACGAATCAAAAAAGTAGTTTCAGAAACGTATCAGAAAAAGCGAAACGTTTCTGAGCTGGTATTGGCGTTTCCTATACGAATCAAAAAAGTAGTATCAGAAACGTATCAGAAAAAGCGAAACGTTTCTGAGACGAAAATGGCGTTCCTTATACGAATCATAAAAGTAGTATCAGAAACGTATCAAAAAAAGCGAAACGTTTCTGAGACGAGATTGGTGTTCCTTATACGAATCGGCTTGTATTGGTATATATAAAAAACATTTACTTTAAAAAAATATTATGTTACTTTTATCAAAAATATATTAAAAAATAACATATATTGTGATTTGCAATATATTAGCAAATCAATTAAGGTCTAATTAATATCACATAAATAGTTCCTCTAACTTAACATTTAATAAATATCACATATTTTATTATCCCTTTAATAAAGGTAGTATTTTTCACTAGTCTTACTTAGTAAAAATAATTTTAAGAGGACTTAATTCTGCCTCTGAATTGATTTTAAATTTTAATGTATTATGATTCTTCTATCACTTCTTCCTCTAAATGCGCTGGTATTTTCTGTGGTGATTGTTGTCTAATGCGATCCTTCGCATCCATTTTTGAACTATTATTACTACTTCAGATGGTCTTGCAGAAGGAAATTTTTTCAAAGCTTATTCTAAAATGAGATTTTGTTTGTTATACATATATATTATAATAGTGCATATTTCATAATTTTACCTTTAATTATGAATTAATTTCAATATATCCATTTTTTTAATTAACCTTGAATCACAATAATCAAATTAATAACAATAATATAATTACTTTTTATTTTAAAGCAAATTAAACAAAGAAAAAATACACGTGTTATTCTAACAATAACAAAACTATTAATCATTAAAATAAATATAAACGTCACCACATTAACTTTCGTACAAGTTTCATTTTTTGCGTATCCATACTGATGCGAAAACGAAGTGGAATTTTGGACTCAGATTTAGCGAGATGGAATGGAGACATAAACGAAACGGAATAATGGATTCCGAATTAACGAAACGAAATGGAGACATTTGCGAATCGGAACTGTTATATTAAAAATGTTCTTCGTTTTTAGCGAAACAAAACTGAGACATTTCTGAGACGTAAATCTGATTCAGTTTTCGCGAAACGAAATGGAGATATTTACGAACTAGAAATTCCATCTCCATTCTATATCAGAGTCGACTCAGAAAAATGGAGCCGGAATTTTGCATAAAGGGAGTAATTTGGAAATTTGTCAAAACAAATTTGTCAAAGTTTCTAATAAATATTTTAGATCTTGATGGTTATATGCAAAAAATTTGTCATAGAAATTTATATAATGCATTTTTTAGCGATGTTTTTTAGTAAAATGCATTTATCAATTAAACATAGTTCAGTAAGAGGAATTAATAATTTGAAATATATTTAATAATTGTTTTAATAATGAAGACTAATTTTTTAGGCGCATTTGTTTAATGTTATCGACGGTAATCTTTCTCATCAGCATCACAGTATTAATTATTAAATTAACGCTTTGGTATACATCTAACTGCAATTGCAGTGGACTGTTTATTGCCATCTTGTGTTTTAGCTTAAAGCTGATGAATAACGTGGCTCCCTTTATATCCACGAGTATTAATGCAATAACATCAAAATATGACCGGTTTGTACT
This sequence comes from Empis stercorea, assembly GCA_949752835.1. Lineage (NCBI taxonomy): Eukaryota > Metazoa > Arthropoda > Insecta > Diptera > Empididae > Empis > Empis stercorea. The sequence continues at coordinate 18,845,841 of OX457089.1, forward strand.
TTTTCTCTAAAAGTTATAAAGGTAAAGACAGCTCGAAATTATGGATTTCTGAGCAATATGTGAAAGGATCTAACAAAAGTGTCTGTAAATATTCCCTCTTAATATTTCTACATCCGCAACATAGTATATTAAAAAAAAAACTTTTTTTAATTATTTTTATTTATTTTTTTATAATTCTTAATTCCTATAATATAATAATTCCACAAAATTTGTTGTTTTGAGTAACTTTAAATTAAATTAATTTCTATATTTTGTTAAACATAAAAATTTATTCATTATTTACAAATAAAACAACATTAAAAAATAATTTGAATTCTTTTACTATTTTTTTTTAAATTAAATTTTTTTCTAGAAAAATAAATTATACAAAAAATTATTTTATAATTTTCTCTTCCTTATAATTTTTAATTATTTATTATAATTTAACAATTTTTCGTTTGTGTGTGTTTGTTAGTTTTCAAATAATGAAAAAAATAAAGAGAAAATTCTTATCTCATAAAAATTATGATAAACTAAAACAAAAACTAATAAATTCAATGAAAAACGAAAAAAAAAAAAATTATTCAAAATTACGAAAAAGAAAAAGAAAAAGGATATATATTTTTTTGTTATTTACAATACAGAAAATATTCTGTGGTAGATAAGAAAATAAGAACAATGTGAATTAAATGTTATAGAAAGGATATTTATTTATACAATAAAAATAAAGATTCAGACACACAAACAAATAAAAGAAATATACACAAAAAATGCACTGATTTTTTTTTTTTTAATTTTTTTTTGTGAAGGTATCCTTTTTTTTTTCGTTGTTTCAATTTCGTTTCATTTTTTTTTCTGTTAATTTTCTGGAACTATACATTGTTGGCAATCGTCCATGTCTGGCGTTAAATCCTCAATCTGAATTGTTGACTCAAAGAAATTATATTTAAGATGCACTGCAGTGTTTGCCTGCTGAAGGATATGCTTTGGATTGGCACCAGGTCCTAGAAAAAAAAAAAAAAACATTTTTAAATATTTTTTATTTGGAGAAATTTTCGAAGCATAAAAAAATATACTTGATAAAAGAAACTAAATAACAATTTAAGTATATGAAGTCTCCTTAAATTTTGAACCAATTTTTGGATTTAAATTAGATAAAAAGAAACGTAAACTAGAGTAAAAAAATTCAACGACAAATACTATAATAAAAAAATATAATTTCTTAATTTAAGTAAATTAAATGTTGCCAATTTTCAAATTTTGCTAATTTTTATTATTACTATTTATAAAAATGCGAACAAAAAAAATAAGTAGTTCGAGTTTTAATTTTTGTTGGTTAGAAAATTCTATATTTTAAATAGATAAGAATTTAACAGAAACAAAATTTTTGTAAAAGTGAAAAAAATTTATATTAAAAATATTTTTGTAGAAAAGAAAACATTCAGCTTTAAAATCATGAAATTTATTAATTAAAATAGTAAAAAATGTAGTAAAAAATTTCATAATTTGTTAATATAGGTGGAAAATTTAATATGGGCTGCATTTGAAACAAAAATTCCACCAACCAACTACAAAATTTCTACTCAAATTCAAAACTTTTGAAGAAAAAAAAATTGAATGTAACTTAAAAGTTCATTATAATCATTTTAAAAATAGACTACACATCAATGACAAGCAAAGATTGTAAACTTGTTTGTAGTGTAAAAATCAGTATAGCAATTGTTATTTCAGTATTGTAAAATATAATTTTATCTCAATTGATTGAGGAATCTATGATTAAAGTTTCTAAATTATAATTTCCACTATTCACCCGCCTTATACTGTGTGCATTATAAAATTATAAAGCTCTCCCTCAATTAAGAAGACCATTTATAATTTTAATACAATTTCCAATTTATACTTTCGAAATAATGTAATAATGTTTGGAACACAAATTTACGTGCTTCTCTAACCGCTGATCACCATATAACTGAATCAAATTTTACAACGAACCTCAAGGCGAGTTTACCATACATATACTTTAAAACAAATGCACTTTTCTATACTTATATTTAAAATTTAATATAAATTACAATATTATTAATTCATAACCTTTAGAACAAAAACAAAAAATAAATTTATTAAAAAATGTAGCCCAATTTAGGTTAACAAATAAAAAATGCTAATAGACTCTCCCACTACCATTGATTAAATAAAAGAATATGTTATATACATTGTATAACGATGTAATTATTTTCCATGTAATACACAATAATACTCTGTATTAACTACATGTCCTTCACTCATTGTTGTTCTGTTATTAGATTACATATACTTGGTATAAAAAAAAATAATTTAATTTAAAAAGTTAAGAGCTTGCAAAATAGTATGAAAATGTTAAAATTTTATTTTCTTTAATCTCGCATGAATTGGTGAAAATAATTATTATTTTTTTAGGTATTAGAGCATTTTGCCGAATATATAAATGTCGATTTCTATATTCGGCAACAAAATGTTCTAATTTTTGTTAATTATATTTATATACTCTATGAACTCAAATTCAATAATGTCCATTTTACATGTCCTTTAAATTAAATATGTAAAAGGGACATTACTATTTTACAATTACAACATACATATTTTGTTGGAATTTATAATTAAATTTTCAATTCAAAATTTGTCATTTTTTAAATTAAATTCGTCCTATAAATAATAGGTAAGGTTAATTTCATATCTCGTTTAAACTAACATTATGTAAGAAGCTTAGTGAAATCCCAATAATATGTTGTAAAAAATCTGCGAAAACGTAGTTAATTAATATTAGGTTGAGGAATACTAATTTGAAAAGTTGAAAATGGAATATTTCATCTAAAAACTTCATCAGGGTTCAAATATTTTTCAACCTATAAAAGTTAAATATAAAAGTTAAAATTTTAAATTGGAACAAGTTAAATAATGACTGTTTGGAGAGATATTTTGGATACCATGTTTTAACGTTAATGTATAGCTTAAAAATTTTACGAAAAAAATAATAATTGACTGATTTTTACTTCTATTTATGAAAATTTAGTAAATTTTTACCTAACTTTGCTATCCTCTATACCTAAACTAATATAAATAAAGTTTTATAAATAACGTCTCACAAAAAAAAAATCAATTTATTTCTCATAATTTTCTACTTTGTATCCAAGATCTCTTCAAAACTCATAACCCCCTTGTTTTAATAATCATTTATAAAAAATATGTTTCCAGACACAATATTTCATGCATTTACCTCGTTAAAGGACATTCACAAATTTAAATAGTATGTATATAGGAGATGTGTAAGTGGTAATAATAAATTCTGAAAAAAGAAAATTGTATAACATAAAACATATATTTTAACTGTTTTCATACTCCTTTTCTTACATTAAACCCCTACTCCATACAAACTGTTTAACTAACTAGAAAACGAAACTGGTATATACGTGTGTATATACTTAAACATACATATATGAAATATTTCGTTGTACCCCATTTATTAGTGACTATATAATGTTCGTTATTATAAGTGTTAAAAATTTACAATCCCATTGGGACACTTTTTGTCTATATCTATAGCATGTATATAAAGCACACACGAGAATTCATCATTATATGAATCATAAATTTCTCCAAGGACAATCTTAAAGTTTTCATATGTATACATACATAAATATAATTTTAAAATGATGCTAACTACACTATTCTTTAACATTTTATATATCCTATTTTTTATATACCATTTACCTAAGGTTATAACTATTATGAAATATTATATTTTATATCTCTTGTAAAAAATTTTAGTTTCATAAAATTTTTATTTTTAACAACTCTTTCTTCTTGTTTTTTTTACTGCAAGGATATTTAACTCAATAATAAATGCTACCTCCTTCACCAATCCTTCAAATAAATTGAAACCATCATGATAAAATTTAATATAGCTATATTTTTATATAAATTACTTATTTAAAAACTACCACCAAAACTAGTTACAATATATACAGAGTTATATTGTACTATATATACAGAGTTATATACAGAGTTATATTGAACTACCCCGACATGAAATTTATTTTGTAAAACCGGTGTTGTTGGAATTAGACACTTAACTGCTTCTATAATTTTTTTTATAAATTTTAGGCTGCTTCTTTACACACCTCACTCCCCGTTTATCTTGTAAATAATTGATTTCAAATTAATGATATCTTACACTTTATGACTCCTTATTAGTTTCGACGACTACATGTATATATATACCAAGTAGCAAAAATGTTTAGATTATAATAAAGTTTTATCCAAAAAATTTATACTAACGTTGTAAAAACCAGAAAAAAAAAATAAACTTTGAGAATGGGAATGGTTATAAGTTGATGGTAAACAATGAAGTGTTTCTTAGTGGGTTTGTTTTTTTTACAATAATAATTTTTTTTGTATTTTTTGTTGGTATAAACAGTTTTTAATAACTCTTGAGAAATTATGTAATTTTAATTTTAAATTTGTGGTTAAATTAAGTGTAATATCAAAATTATAAATTTAAAAAAAAAATATGGATGATATATGATGGGGGTATAGTGAAAATATATATTTATATCTTCATAAAATGAAAATTTATTTATAATTAGATAATTTTTGGTATATATAATTTATATTCGTATCTATCGTATAGAGTTATATATATATATATATATATTATCTAAGTATCTAAAATTTTATGAGGTAATATTTAATATGGAAATTATTTCAGTTCAATAAATTTTGATTTTATATACGTATAATATGTAATTAAATTTTATAGAGAATTTCATTTAATATATTCAAATTGAAATTATTTTTATAAAAAAATATTGACTAATCAATTTTAATAAATTGAAATAAGTTGCATTTAAATGCTTAATATGACTTTAAGGATTTTTTATTATACGTATGTAGATAAATTATTTAAATTGAGCAGATCGAGATGGAATATGCATATTATATCTCTCATTGGGGAAGAAACTCGAATCTCATTTGAAACAAAATTTCATCCATTTATCGCTAATTACATAATTCTGAGTTAATGTATATTCAAGTTGACTAGTTGACATTCAAATGTTTGTATGGTAAAAGATTAATGTCAAATTAAAAGTTTTGTAATATTTATAATTTGAAAATTAAATTATTTTTCATAGAAATTAAAGAAACTAAATAATATTTTTTCAGTTTATGTTATTAATAAATTTTGAAATATTTACTTGGAATTTTTTTTATACATATTTATCTTTTTACAGCAACAAATCATATGTAAGGATCCTTTTTCTACATTCATCCTTAAATTGAGCTTTATGATAATTTAACATTCAAGCTTACTTTTTTATTACATTTAAGAAGTTATAAATTTTAACTATAAAATCTACTCCCTAATTATTAAGTAACATTTAATTTCTTTTCCAAAAATATTTTCAAAAGTTACAAAACTTCAGATAAAATTTTATACATTATAATTTAATTAACATTATTTTCCAGTAAATATGTAAATATTTACTCATTAATCTTCGCCCCTAATTTAATATATAAATCTTTAGCAATATTTCTTTCAATTATAAAATGAAAGAAATTATTTAGTATATAATTTAGTATTATATGTATACCGTATATAAATTTCATACTCATAAATTGTTCTATTTACACAACAAATTTTATATATAATTTTTTGTATATGTTATATTTTTTGCAAAAGATACTCACGTATTACTAAATGTACAGACAGAGCATTTTTATTAACAGATAAAGCCCAAATTCTTAAATTATGTACACGTTCGACTCCTTCAATTTCTTGGAAAAATTGTACAACTTCAGCATATGGAAAAGAAGAAGGTGTACCTTCCATCAGGACCTGATGTACACAAAAAAAAAACAACATTAAAATATTATTCCAGACAGGAAGAAAATAATAAATAATTAATATTATTTTCATTTCCTTCAATACTTTAATAAACAAAAAAATATTTAAAATTTAATAAATAATAATATTTATATGTACAATTGAATTAATAAATAAATTATTATACTTACTAAAAGAGCATCTTTCATAATTGCAAATGTTGTACATAAAACAATTATTGAAAACAAAAATGTACAAATTGGATCTGCAATTGCCCATTCTGGTTTAAAATATATTAATAATGCTGCTACAAATACACCAATACTTTGTACAACATCACCAACAACATGAATAAGTGCAGCACGAACATTTATATTACGTCCATTATCTTCACTAATATCATCATCAAAACATTCTTTTATTTTTAAATCATCGTTATTTTTTGCTTTACGTTCATCATTTAATTTTAAATTTGTTGATACTGATTCATTATTATTATCTTTTAAATTATCATGAATATTTTCGGTCACACTAAATGTTAATGCTTTATTTTCGCCTTTAGATTTATCATTTACATTGTTGTTATGAGAATGTCCATGGGCGCCAGCACCACCATGTGAATGACCAAGACCACCACCATGAGAATGACCATGACCACCGATACCAAGCTGAATACCAATTCTATATAGAAAAAAATTAATACATTAGAACTGAATTATTTTACAATATAATATAATATTTTAATCTATCAAATCTTTGTCATTATAGGTCATTACTAAAATTTACATCTATGGAACTGATTATTTTCACAATTAATTATTTCCAAATCGTTATATCAATAAATTATCTAATTTGTAATTCTAGCGCTTTTTCAGAATTGAATAAGGCTAGAATAGAGTGGATCTATAGTCAAAGTAGTATTATTATATAGTCTTTTTGCTTTAGTGATTCAGTCATTGGATGGATACCTACTGCATAGTTTAATTTATTCATGTCGTATTTAATTTATTCATGACGTACAAAAATAAGAGTTGAATCATTTCTTAAAATAGACTAAAATAATGACACTTAAATTATACCAAAAAGACTTAACAATTCAATATTCTACAAAATAGCATAATAATGATATAATCTGAATTTTACGTTTCACCATTTTATTATTACACAAATTTTAATTAAATTACTGTATCATTTTTTTTGTTCATTAAAAAAAAGATTAACAATTCCAATAAATCTATATAGCAAAATCTTTCAATCGTATTATCCTTTTACAAACAAATAAGCTTTTTCTACTATTTGTAAAATTACATAACACCACAAAGCATAATGAATAATAATCATACATATTTTTATATTCAGGCTATTTTTCCAGCCAAAGGATTTTTAATAATTCTTACCAATATTAATATATATATATGATATGCAATATGAAAAATAATAATTTCCAATTTAAATATTATTTGGAACATTGCAGGAAAAAAAGGAATACCTCGACACAGAGTACAAATTTGTCGAATTTCCTAAATTTTTATTTCATTCATTTTCTTTTTTACTTTTTGGCATACAATAAAATTTAATTTTAAATGAATTATTGCCGAAGTTACTTTTCAGTCAGCAATGCGCCTAGCATTAAACTCTCTGTTACCAATATATCTCTGTATGTAATATAAACATGTTACTACATTTTATTTTTATTTGGTTTGATATTCAGTATAAAAAAAAACTTGAATTCAAAAAATAACCTCAAACTCTTAGGTTCATAGATTCTTGTAGCCTATAAATTGTTTTCTACTTTAACAAAAATTTCTATATAGTTCTATATATGGGGAGAAGGATTGCAATGCCACATCCTTTGCACGCATTCATGTCATTGATACGGAATTTCTCCTTCCGTATTTTTTTTTTAATAAATATTTTTTTAGCCACAAAAACCCGGTTATTTTTATTATATTATTAGTTTCCAAAGATAAATGCGTCCTATTTATTGTTTATCTATTCTGATACTGACAGCTTAACTAATCCTTTCTGGTACCGAATAACCAATTAATCGAAATATTTTTTTTTGTTAAAAAATAAAAATAAAATGAATATTAATATTAATACCTGATCAATTAAAAACAATCATTTAAAAATTAATAGGTGATAGAAAGACGCATTTTACATTGCAAACGATTCTAAGTTTTTCCTGAAACACTCACCAAGAATATAAGATTTTGAAAGTTCATCGAAAGAAAATTTACCAAACTTTTAGAAATTTATTAAAATGGAAAATGTACCAAAACAAGTAATATTTTTGCAAATTTCTAATATACTTTTGTAAGGACCTACCAAGTTTAACTAAAAGACTTTTTTAATTTTTTTTGCATTTATGTATATAGATATATGTTTACAGTAAACATGACTTTACAATTTTAAATTTTTTTATGTTGTTTTTGTACTCAATATATATTTTTTCACAATTTTTTATTTATTTGAATAAATTGTTGTTTCAGAGTTTAAGGATGAGGAAGGAGGTGAAATTATAGAGAAAAAATACGATAAACAAACCCCGGGTTTGTCAAAAGCACATTTCCTCAAAATCGCCACATGTAGAACTATGAGCTATTCTAAAACAATGGGAATTCCTATATGTGCATATTGTGCAGTTTTAGTAGTATTTTCAATGTACTATACATAGGAAAGATAAAAAATGATATGGTAAATATAGGTAAAAAATGTGTCCCTGTTCGATTTTATTAATTTTTTTTCCTTCCAAGTTTATTATTCCAACAAAATACATATATATAAAATTATCATTTAAGTTTTCCCTAATTTTGCTTTTAATTGAACATATAATGTGATATGAAATAATATCCAATATTCCCTTTATAAAGCTCCTAAAAATATGCAAAATGTTCGTTTTTTGCAAAATTTTACATGATTAAGAATTTTGATTAATTATAAGTGTGAGGCAAATGACTATAATTTATTAATTAATGCACTTTAAAGAAATATGAATTTCGAAACTTTTCCCAATATTTGTTTTTAAAAATATTGTGCAGTTATAATTTTACAAGTAAATTAAAAATGTAATTTTTTGATTTTCGAAGGGCCACAACGGAAAGGGGAGAAGAGATACGGATACAATTTCTTCAGAGACTCTAGTTATTTTTTAGATATCTCTTTGGTACATAAATTTCAGCCTTCTATAATAAGCACTTTGGGAAATACAGGGTGTTAAAAAAACTAAAAAAAGTGGTATGAAGATAACGGTATTTTTATACATCAAAGAATTAAATTTTAAAAAATTTGTTTATTTCACAAAAAAGATAAAAGATTTTCCTATCTTATGGCTTTTACAGACCTCAAAAATTTTTATTGGTTTAAAAGTTATTAGATGTTCAATATGGGTAATTTTCGAACTTGGAGGGGGAATAACTCAGAGGGGAAAAGAGATAGAAGAAAATGTTGTTCTACTGGACCTATTATTTTATTACTATCTATCTATATTCAAAATTTTAACATTCTATCTTGAAAGATGTAGAAGTTTGTGTAAACGGACGGACGGACAGACAGACGGACAGACGGACAGACAGAGTGAAACTAATATACACATTTCTTCCAATTTGGTTGGAAATGTGCTAAAAACGAATACAATTTTTGTAATATTTTTTTTTTGTAACAATTTTTTTCATTTTTGTGTGTTTATATATTTTGTAAATCAGGATAATCCCCAAAAAAGGCTTTTATATAAAAATGTCCTTATAGTTACTAAGGATAAATGCTACCACATAATTCCCGTTTCCAATGTTGCGTTTCCACATTTTTTTTCAAATAAAATAAAGAACAACAACGACAAAATAGCATTGAATGCAAATCCTTATTTTCCATCCGACATTACTGTTACAATATCCTGTCATCCACTATGTCCTGTTTGGTTTTTCCAATTTTTTTATTTCGTTTTATTTTGCTTTTACGTCTGTACTTTTCTTCTATATCAACTGATTTATAATGTAAAATTTTTGTATTTTTTTGTTGTTGAGATTGAAATTTATTTATTTATTTACACACTCTAAAATTTTATATGCACGCCGGAAAAGCCACACATTTTTTATGTGCATTTTTTTTATATAAATAATTTTTTTTTTATATTGAAATTTATATCTAGAATGATTTTATTTTTTGTATAAAAATAATGTCAATAAAATGAAAGGACATATTTAAAATAACAGAGAGATTTGTAAGAGATAAGTCACGACCAATTTTTCTATGACGGTAAAAGCAATTTGTAACTATCAATCACAAGGATAATGGAAATTAATTAATTTTGAACATTTTGAAAGTTGAAATTATTGAAAAAATTAAATTTTAATGTAGATATATGTAAAAGCATATCGGTTTTTAAAGCCAAATAATTTGCAAGATTGATTCAAAGGCTATCGATCTAAAAATAACTAAAGATTGCATTATAATAAGAGAGTTTACGCGTTACAAACCTCTAGATTTATCTCAGTCTATTCTTCAAATGCTGGGACACAAGATTCCTCTGTCAAAATATAAAATATATTTTATTTTATCATATTTCTATGGGATTGACAGTTGACATCAGAACTACCACTGCAAGACAGGAGCTCTTTTAACTGTTAATGTAAAAGCAAAAGAAGTACTAACAAGTCATTAAATAGGGTGTGTCGCTTATATAAGTAGTTTTTGATAATGATTACACGAGAGTCACGAATGTAATTGTCATTTTAAAATTTGAATTTCTTGATCATCAGCCCAAGTACGTATGTTTCCAATAAGTCAAAGATGACGACAAGTTCGTTTAACAATAATTCCCTATTCTAATCGAAATATATATTAACCATCAGAGACTTACTTTAATGTTTATTAAGATAGTAGCAAGAAAGTCGAAAAATAATAAAATTATCTTAAAATTGACAAATTATGTCCTCCCAAAGGTCTTGAATTAACCCAAAAAGTTAATGCCGAACCTACAATAAAATTACCCTTATAATTTAGACAAAAGAAATATAACAAAAAAGGATTAAAATATTTAACTAGAAATTCTTTTAGTGTGTCCTTTTTTCTGGTCAAGTCTATAGAATAAAAATAGTCACAAAATTTATTTTTTATTTTATTTTTTTCGTTACAAAAAAGTTCTTATCCCTTTTTTTATTAACTGGGTGTTAATAAAATTATTACCAACAAAAAACTCTTCTTTTTTTTTTTACTCCGGCTTACACCAAATTTAACCAAAAGAAAAAAGCAAACCTCTTGTCTATAAATAAAAAAGTGTGATCTGTGTAAGGATTTTTTTTACTTTGTATTATGTAAATTTAACTCACGTTTTTCTATAGTAATGCCACACACACAAAAAATTGTAAAACGAAGTCTAATTGAAAATATGTTGAGCAAATAAAAAAAAAATTCTAGTAATTTCCTCAAATGTTATTTTTGTAGGTCTACAAGGATATTTTTTACGATCTCGTAACTATATGTATTGTATATGGTATAGTAGAAGAATATATTTTATGTCCCTTTGGTTTAACATTGTCAGCATATTTCTTTTTCGTTATACAGTCTAGGCGAAAATCGTTCGTGTTCTTCTTTTTTTTGCTCGTTTTGGTTAATTTCTAACCTTTGACTACATGTAGAAGTGTTAAATTGGCAAAGGATTGTAAATATTTAACTTGAGTCAATTTACGAGATAAGAATTAAAAATTGAAAAAAAAGTCTGTAAAATTTAATAAAATTAAGAAATAAGTTGTGAAGGAATATGTTGAAAAATTTAATCAATTTTGATTTGTCAATATACAAATCCTTTAATTTGAAATATTCTAGACAATTTTTTTATATATTATTATTAAGAAAATTCTTAAATTATATAAATTAAGAAAATTCTTAAATTATATGTAGAGTATACATATAGTTTAAATTGTAGATTCATCAAAACTAACTATGTTTCATTTTGCTTATTTGCGATGATCGTCGCATCACTATTAATTTCTGTCGAATGCTCTGATTCCGTCGAATTAGAAAGTTGAAGAAGGCGAAGAATAGTGTATTTTAGATTTAGATATTTGATCTGGCAGATAGTTCTAAATTATCTGCTCGATTATTGTATAGATTTTCCTCATGCAATTATGTATTCCCGAGCATTAATTAATTGCATCAATGTATTAGAAACAAATCAAAACGAAGAAGCGTAGTAAAACTAATTTCCATAGGTATGTATATAAAAGTTAATTTACAATTAAATAAAGTCTCCTTATGAATAAATTGATTGTATAGGTATAGGTGCAACTATTTCTTGTAAACACATAATGAGAGCAAATTTTTTTTATTTCTGTAACTCTATTTTTTCTCAATCCATATACACAATAAAAGCTTAATAATTGAATTTCCGTTAATTTTTTTTTCCAACTAAATTCAATTTAAATTGCAATTTATAAAAATTCGAAAAAAAACTTTTATAACTTACATAATATTAACCAGTATTGCTAATGCAGATGTAATTAACATAATTTTAGCATCAACTTCATATTGACCAACAATAACACGTTCAATTGCTAGGTAAACAAGAATTCCTGTTATAACCCAAATCATAATTACGGAAGCCATAGCGCCAATTACTTCCGCTCGATACCATCCAAATGACATCCTGAAAAAAAAAATAAAATAAAAATATATTTCAAGTCTATTTTTTGTTAAATATAATAAACCATTTTTTTTTTTGTATTATATATTATAAAGTAAAGTAGTAGTCAATTTATTAAAATCAAATTATGGCAATGTTAAATGCTTAAAAAAGCAAAAAGGACATAGACCAAACGAAAAAAAAATTTATCTTCAAAATTTTATTTTATATTGAATATAAAAAAACGAAAATAAACTTTTCCGTTTTACAGTAAATTTTCAATTTCCGATGCTTTTCGTAAATAAATATTTTACCATCAATTTGAATGATGATAAAATGCAAATTTTTTAATATATATAAATATATATTTTTTAGGGTAGAATTATGAAGAGGTCAATAAAGATGGTTACATTGTAAATAACAGTTATGTTTGCAGATGTTTGGAAAAAAAAGAATTTTTTTAATGAAAAAATATATGGCGGAGAATAAAGAAAAGTATTGAAAAATAGACCTAAAAGTTTTTTTTTACATTTTTTCGATTTAATGATATGATCTGAAAATTCCTATGCTAATATACAGATTTTATATTAAAAAATGAGGATATATTTTTAAGGGGTATATTACTCAGCATAAATGAGAACGATTGATTTATTAGACAAAATGTCGAGAAATTTGCTACTAAGTTGATATAATTAATTGAATTGTTGAGTTAATTTGAAAGAGATTATCTCCATTTAAATTCAATAGTTTTCCAAATCGATGTAAATAATTTCTAAATATTTCAATAGTAAGCGAGTTTCAATAGTAAATACTAAATTTAAAAGTGACATTTCTAAGTACCGGAGGCGCTGATTACTACCTAAAATTCTGATTTATTAGATCTTTTAATAATATCAGTTTAAATTTTTAAGTCTGCTGGGTGCAAATATTGTTAATTACTGAACCAAATTGTGGTATTTATCTAGCCTATTCAATTTATATGGCAGAATACCGAACAAACCTTGATATACCAATATTTTTATCGATTTGTGACTAAATAAAAATATATATATACGGCATTTACTATCACGTTCTTTAATTGAAATATCTTATACATATATATGTATGTACATACATATACTTTATCAGGAAAAATATATCTATCCAAAACATGTAACTTATCCCTTAATATCGCTTGGGTAAATAAAAAAAATCATTAAAATCTATTTTCTTGTATCCCCTATTTAAAAATATTTTTTGTTGACTTGTACACCAGGGTATTAAACACCATAATATCTATAAAAGAAATATTCTTTGGTATATCAATGTTGAAAACCTGGTCAGAAGTGTCTAACCCAAACTTACAAATATCTGTTTTATACAGTTTTTATATAATGTACATATACTTGTATCAATACATATACATATCCTTTTTTATTACATATATTTTAAGTCTTTTTTGGTGAGAATATGTTTATATTAACATATCCACCTTCAGACACCTTAAATGTCTGCATAACAAATTTGTGACCGTAGGCAGATTTGAATTTTTTGTTTATTTTTATATATATATAAATTACACTGAAACAAAATAACGAAATAATTTGAAGGACAAATTAAATTTAAATTAAATGATTTTCCTAAGTGATATAAAGAAACTAATGAATTTGCGTATTATTAACGAGTGATTTTCTATGTACATTAAGGTTTTTCACGTACAAAATGAAAAGATCTTTACAAACTTAATTTTCTTCAGAAGATCAAAGATTATTATAATGTGTTATTTTTAGATATAGTCTTTTGTTCAATAAGTCAAGTTAACTCAAAATACATTTTAACAAACAAACCTGCTTAATCTATAATCTACCGTATCAGCTACAGCTCAATCCTGTGTCATTCTAGTAGCTTCAAATATTTAAGGCAGTAAAAATTTCGATTATAAAAATACAACTTAATTTTTATTTCTGTGTAAATTATTTCTTTATATAGAGAATCATTAAATATAGGTATACGCTTTGCCTATATTATAAATCAGTTTATATTTATTTTCATTATATAAATAAATAAATATATGTATTTGCAAACATTGTTAAGGAAAGTTAAAAATATCCTTTAAAACAAGCAATAAAGAAAATATTCTACAAAAAAAAAACACGAGTGATTTATTTTCATATTGAAATCATTACAATCCGTTGTAGATTTTTACCTTAATAACTTCAATTCCAAATACAAATAGTAGGAGGTTATAACGTTCAAGGAGGAATGGTTATAAAGGATGTGGGGCCGTAGGGGTTCAATGACAGAGAATAAAAAACGTAAAATAAATTCATCAAAATCGAACAAACAAAGATAAAAATCAGTAAAGTTTTTTTCCAAAACAAAAAAAGGCAGTTTTGGTTTTCTTTTATCCATTACAGCAATGTTTCCTTCTAGTCCTTTTTGTTGTTGTTGTTGTTTCTTCGGACATAAAGCAAAAATATTCAATCATGCGAATAACATAACAAAAAAAATTAGTTTTTTTTTTCAATTTTGGAAAAGACAATTTTTCTTGGCACTCCTGTGGAAATTATTTTCTCTGGAGAACAATAAAAATGGAATACCATCAATCGTTTTTCGGTATACTGTAGTGTAGTGTGTACATAGTAAACCGACAAATAAGAACCAAATTGGATGTCATCGAATTATTCTTTCTCTTTATCTAGTCAAATATTTTTTATTTTTTCGTTTTTGTTTTGTTTTGGAATATTCCCAGGGAAATGAAGAAGCACCAGCAGTAAGATAAAAAAAATATATATATAGATATAAACAAATATTAAAGTTATGACAAGGCTCAGAAAACAAGCAAACAATAAAATGCTATATATATGTATATATATATATAATAAACCACCTACGAATTTTCTGTTCTCCATCACCACATTTATTACTCTGGAGCCAGTTAGTAATCGTTCAAAGGAAAGATTTATGTCCCTTTGAGTGTTATAATAGGAATAAAATCTCCGAGATTTATTTTTTAGTTAGGATTTGGAAAATTGAACAAAAAAAATTTGAAAATATGAAAATTTTACAATTTATTTTTGTTGAAAATTAAATTAAATTTTTTTAGAGATTTTTTTATAAGAATTTTTTTTTTTACAATTACCAGTACTTCAATTGAAAAACCGAATAAATAATAAGAATTTAGAATAAATATTTTTTTGTAATTTAGAATAAATATTTTTTGAATGGATTGGATCGAGAAGATAAATTTACATAATATTTTTTGTATTATGAAATTGAAATAATATATGAATAATATACACATTATAATTTTCATTAAAAATTTAAATTTAACTATAATTATTATTATATTATATTATAATATTATATAATATTAACTATTAATATTATATTATTATTAGTTGTCAATTTAACAACTAACGCGTTATTGAGATAGCTAGCTATAATGAGTACTTTATTTTCATTTTTGTATGTAAATCAAATTGCAGCATTAATAATACATTAATAAAAAAAAATATAAAAAATATAAAATCAGGATTTCTGAAAGTTTATTCTTGCGAAGAAACTACATAATTACAGTCCACAACTATAATGATATTTTCCACTTTTGACTATATTAGTCATGCAGATTTCTTAGACTTAGACTATTTGTGTCCTATCCTAACCACAATATTTCTTCTAACCTCATCAATTCTATTATCGTTTAATAATCGATCAATCCTATGATAGAATCCCAAAGAGCAAATTTATCTGTAGATTTTGATATCGTTTACTCGATGTCGACTCAGAGAATTGGACCCCTGATTTAAACATTATCATATTTCAATTTTAAACACTATATACTGATACTCCTTTGATTAAAACTAAAATACAAACAATTATGTAATTATCAAATAATTACATAATAAAAGTATTTGGGCTCGCGGCTTAAATTACAAATAGAGTAAATTTATCAACTTTCATTCCTAATAATAGTTAATTTAGTAATGTCAAAACTTTAATCCATCACAAGAAAATATTTATTTAATTACGTAAAAGTAATAATCCTTTTGACAATAAAATATACATATATAAATTCTAATTTCAATCATTTAAAAAATAATTAATTAAATTACATCAAAACAATTCTTGTGAATTTTTCCTCAAAAATTTTGACAGATTTTAAATTAATTTTAATAGTAAATTATATTTTAATTTATTTTATTACTTCATTACATTTATATTATAATTTAATTTCTTTTTGATTACTTCAAAATGTAAGTTTATAAATCTCTAAAGTATATAAATAAAATAATATTTTAATAATAATTTCCCAAAGAAATTATAATCTATAATAATAAAACTACAATTAAATTACTATATAATACACAAAACACAAATCTTCTAGGATTTATAATAGATTAAATGTAATTACTGACAAAAATACAAAAATTAAATAATAAATAAATTTTTGAATATAAATATTTATACAACATAAAAACAAGAAAATATATATATAATTTATATATATGTATTACATGTGTTAAATAATTATAATATCCTTTCTCATCGTCCTTTATCACTAAATAATAAACTTAAATATATTTTCTAATTACATAAACACGTCCCATTTTTTTTGTGGAAAATATTATCACATATATTTGAATTTATTACATTATAAATATTTTAGTATATAGCTAGGCTATGTAGAAAGAAGGTTAAAATCAAGGATTTAATTAAATCGTTAAATGAAAATTTAACGTCAGGACCATATACATGTTAAAACTCATCAAAAATAATTGAGATTAATCTAACCTCAATATAGATTTTTTTTTGCCTATATTTTTGTCATCCCCAATATAAAATATAAATAAATTTATAAGGAATTTTGTGTTTATTTTATGTAGTTATTTATATTTTACGTGTATATATGTATATAATATTTTTCATTAGAAATTAATCTGTCTGAGCCTAATCACATTTTGTGTACCTATTACAAAAAAAAAATTGATTTTCATTATAAAAAAATTGTTATATTTAAACATAGTACATACGCCTAGCAATCCTCAGAGACTAGACAAAGTGTGATGATATTTTTTTTTAGTTTTTTTTTTAGCTTTTAAATTATTTTTTTTATTTGGGTTTGACACTGTACTATACCGTACCGTATATCTAATGTACTACATATATTTCTGTTTATATAAATTATTTAAAGATTTTCCATAAAATCAATGTTCCTTTTTTAAGGATAAAATGAAAATTTGTCGTAATATTATAAGAAAATAAAGATATTATTAGTTTTTGAGTAAAAAGATTATGTAAGTAAGTAGTATATGTAAATTATATTGTGTTAAATAAAATTATATTGAAAAAAGGGGACTTGACGGATGTTCAAAATTTTGATGAGACTAATGAATTTTTAAGTGTTTTCTATATAAATAATAAAATAATACTACCTATTAAATATATTATAAATTAGATAAGTTATTTGATATTGCAAATAGTATATCAAATTTACATTTCAAAGTTTTAATAAGATATTCATTTTATATAATGTTGTATATTAATTAAATTAAAAATGATTTAAGGTGGTTTTAATACTTAAGTATATTGTGATATTACATTTATCCCATAATTGGTATATTTAACGTAAAATTATATTTTTCAAAATAGTATTTCACAGATCTACGATTACCTGTCTATAACAAATATTGTAAATTATAATTGATGTTTTATTAGAAATTTAAGTATCTATCTACAATATTAGAAACTATTTAAAGATAAATATTATACAAAATTCATTCTTAAAATTGAATCTAGTATTTATTTATGCTCAAGCAATAAAATCATTATTAATAAATATCTTCATAGTTTTAATATAATTAACTACTATATATAAATATATACAATCAATTAATGAAAAGTTTTAGTACTAAATTTTACATTTGAATTACACTTATATTTAAATTTTTCGAAAAACAAAGTTTATTACCAAATATAAATAGTGAACTGTTAAAATTGTTAACTTATATAATTTCAAAAATTAATTTATAATTTTTTGAAATATATATAATTATTTTAAAACTTCAAACAAAACAATTAATTGAATTTTAAGCAGACAAAATTTTACATATTAAATATAGTAAAATGTAAAAAATAATAATTTTAACAAAAAAAAATGTTTATTCAAATTATGCAAATTTGTTAACCATTTGAGCAAACATACGAAAAGTTCAAAATCCTTTATGATGTCTTGTGTCACATACATAATTCGAAAGACAATTTAAATAAATGTATAGTTAAAATATGGTTCACAACTTTAACTCGTTAAACTGTATTTTTGTAAAATAATGTTTGTTAAATAATATAATTACATATACGTACTATATTTCCATGGGTTTGTTACAGTAACTTTTTAACAATTATAGACAAATTTTCGTGAAATTGGAAAATCAACTAATCAAGAGGAATTTTAGAATATTAAATGATAATATGATTTTCATTTTATATGATGTTGCATTTTGTATATTAATTAAATAAAAATTTTTATTTACAAGTTTAGAGGAAAAGCTTTGTATGACAAATTCATCAAAAGTGATCCTATAATTTTTGTCGAATAATTTGCCAAAAAACCTCATTGAAATTAAAATTAGTAAATTTCCGAATTATTTTTCATTGTCAAATTTCATTTTTATAAAACAGGACCCTGTAAAATGTATAAAATTCTATCAGAATGACTAAATAAAATTCCAAAAATTTTAAATCTCTAAATGTTTTTAAGTAATTAAAAATAAATTTTAACAGATATTTCAAAAAAAAAATTCGTGGGCAAATAAAATTTAAAAGACAAACAATATAATTTTCATAGAAAACTACTTCTATATAAATGGGAGGGACAACACACAAAATTTTTTTACCTCTACGTTTTTTATTGTTACCAATATTTTGTGGTATATTTTTATGTGTATAAAATGAGACAAATACCAGGTTAAAATATGCCATTGGCAATGTTATCCTTAGAGATATTTAAGTACATATAATATTTTACATAATGAAAAACATTCATAGTTTTATTTCTCTTTTTTATTTTGCTTAACAAGCTGCTGGGAATTTTTATACCTAGCTATATTATTATGTTTCTTTTATTAAAGCATTTATTATAAATTACGAAAAAGTTTGTAGATGATATTTTTGTTTTTCATTTTGTTAATTTAGTTTTTAGTAGTTTTTATTTGTCTTCAAAATTTGCAAGCATAAAATAATATTTACTATTATTTATTTATTTTTCTACCTCGAAGTGTTGAGTAAAATGTTCTTAAGTTTAATGAATTATTGAGTAATTATTATTATTGGATGGTTGGCACAGAAATTCTTCTACATTATAGTAAGAAGCATACAGGAAAAAAAGTTAATGTGGTTATTACTAATTAGTGGAAAAACTTTGAAAGGAAAATTTTAAGTAAATATTGAAGAATCTATAAAATCATATAATAAAATCTTAAGTTTGCTGATGGTTAAAAAGTTTGTAATTTTCTAATGTGCTTCGAAGTTTGGTTTTCCCATAAGAAGAAAATGAAATACAATTGAGACATAGAATTTTAAAATATTAAATGTCAAATATTTGTTGTATTGTACATTATAATGCAATTTAACTAACGAACTATATAATATTGAAGCTTGGCCTACAGAGGTTAAAATATATGTTTTGTTCGAGCGGCCAGCGTACACCCATTCTGTCTTCGATCTTAGTTGGGCGAATTATCAATGCACTATTAGATGTGTAAAACGTAAGCATATATGGATTCAGATATATGCTTCTTTACACATCTTTACATTGTTGTACAGGTACATGTGGGTGGAAGGAGTTACAAATCACTTTTACAAATTATCTAATAACACAAATCACAACAATTTTTTTGGGAAAGGCTTGATATTGTGACGTCACGCTTAATTAATAAAAAAATAATATTTTTTTTTCTTGTGTACCTTTTTTGTGTAGTTCGTTGTCTCTGCATTTATTATGGTTATTAATAAAAATTTTTTGGAAATTTAGACCAAGACACAAAGCTTCATATATTTTATAATTATATGAAGAAAGATATTCAATATGAGTGACGTCACAGTATAGAAGACTGCAGACTAAATTAGGTCGTACGAATTGTCATTCCATCTCAGATTAATATACTCTCAGATGTTGGAACATACAATTTATATGAAAATATAACCTCTTTAGGCATATCATATAGTTGGTTGAATTTAACTTGACCTAATCGTAATTTAAACTAGATTCCACAAATTTTGCACACAATTCTAAGTAATACAAAATATATGGCAGAATTTCTTAAGATTTAAGCTCTGCTATTATGAATAAATTGTTTGCCAAACAAACTTTATAACAATATAAAAATAGCTGGTATTTTATATATAAACAGCAGATTGTTTTAATGAAAAATCTTTTTATGAAATTTTAATTGTTTACGTGTCGTTTTAGAAATAAAATCTTCGTGTGATGAATACCTGAGTCTTTTCCTAATCTATATTACCTTTATTCTTTATACAAAGATATTACTTAATTTTGAATATTTAGTATGCTTGGGAGCAGAAATATAATTAAACCTATTTTATTTATCTCTTGTAATATTTTTAACAATTTTCATAAATTACTTTTTAATTTCTTTAAAATTACAATGATTTATTTATAAATAGTCCTGTGATTACATAATTTTTTCAATTGAACTTTTCGTAATTAATGCAACTAAAAATTTTGTTTTTAATTTCCACAATTTTTTATTTGTAAATTTCGAAAATTTTACTTACAAAACTTTTTTAACAAATTAACATTTTTAAATACTAAAATTTCTCTTCATATTTTTAATAATTATTTTTTCTATTATATAAAAATTCATTAATGACTGACTATATACTTAATCAACTCATTGCTTTAAACTTTATTTTTAATTAAATATTTATTTTTTTGGTATTCTAACTCTATATATATTTTTGAAAATTCTAAGATTTTAGCAAGAAATTTTAAAAGAAAATACGAAAAACTGAATAACGAAACCATTAAAAATAGTTCTATTTTCACAATTTAATTTAGTATATATTTTTGTTCAGTGAAATAAATATATATTAAAATTTAGTCTATTATGTACTACAGAAATTCAGCCTTTCCTACTGGTAATCAGCATAATAAAAATTTCTAAATTACTGGGAAAAATTTCAAATAAAAAGAAACAGAACTAAAACCAAAAAAACAGAAAAATAAAATAAAAAGGATATTTAACTAATTTTCCTTCCATTTTTTTTTATTTAGCTAAAATCATTTTGAATTTTATTACTTTAAAATTGGTTGCGTGTTAAATTGCGGTTGGTTATTTTACAATTATATTATTATATATACCACAAACTTAGAGAGAAAAGAAAAAATTTAAGTTAAATTCCGAAAAAAATACCAAATGATATATAAAAATTGATTAAACTTTAAAAATCCTTTTTACTGTATACACACAGATACAAGGCACACAATTTTTTTCAATATTATAAATTAACAACAGAGAAAAATCTTTTTCTTTTTACATTTAAATTTCAAAATGTCGGCAGCGACAATATAACTTCTAGCAGTGAAAAATTAAAGAATTATATTTATAGATGGTTTGAGTTTAATTAGTTTTTACTGCTTTATACCAAAGTTAATAAAAATTGTATTAAACAACAAAATTTCAAGTATATGAAATTTAACAAATGAAATTGACACAGAGTCCAAATAATTTAAGGGGTAAATAATATAAAAAAAAGTCAATGGAAACATAAAAAGTTTGGTAATTTTTGTAAATTTAATTTAAACTTAAAATGTTGTTCTTTTTATATGATATCTACAATTTTATAGTGGTATGAGCCACTATTTTTCAGGAATATTTTACCAAAGTGAAGTTGATATTTCTCGGAATGTTGTCAAAAAGTATAGTTAAATTTTTGATTAGACTTAAAATTAATGTATTATGTATATACGAGTATACTTACTACACAATTGATGATGATTTTGGTAATTTTACCAATTTGTTTTCAAGTATAGACTAGAGTTGATATAATGCTTTGGTCAGTGATTAAATAATATTAGGAAATTAGTGTATAGAAAATTTTAATGGAATTTTAAAAAATTGAAAAGCTGTTCTGAAATACTCTAGATAAAAAAGGAGAGTAGAAAAATTGTGCTTAATATTAGTTATGATAGAGTAATTTAAAGTATCTTACAAGAGGTCCTTAAGTGACGCCACAAAATAAATCGTAATAGGTCCATAGCAATGCCACTAGATTTCGTGTTTTTAGATAATCTCAAGAAAGTTTTTACATTGAATTTGATTGTTGCAAATGCAAAAACTATAGAATTTGTATTCTAATCGCGAGCACTGGATGAGATATTTAGAGGCTTTAAAAATGGAACATATGTGTCAATTTATCAAATTTCTACAGGTATCTAATTCTTAAAATCATTAATATTGATAGATAACTGAGGAAAATATGTAAAAAAATTGTTATAAACATTGTTTCAATATTTAAAATTATCATCACCTAACCTAACCTAGGTATTTATCAATAAAATTTTATGGTAAAGGATGAACATTTTAAGATTTTGAATAAAATTTCATAATTTTTACTTTAAATTCTGAAAAGTTGCCAAAAATTTGGGAAAATCAAAAACAATCCTGTCAATTGCCACTATTGAAACTTCCAAAAATTTAAAATACCCTCTTTTCTATTTTTATATATTATTTTCTTTCAAAATATGAAATTACAACAATTTTCTAATCTCATGTATAATGAAAATATGTTTTTTTTTCTTTATAATGTAAAAAGATTATATTTTTTTCTGTGACTTTTCTACCACACATTTTTTTTTCAGTTACTCAAGCTGAACCAATGCATATTTCATTTGACAAAATAACTTTGAAGTTTACTGCTATATTCGTACTATATATTTTTTTTATACCAATTTATTTTTTTACCAGTTTTGTTACCCTCATATAATTTTTTTTTGGGGGTAAAATATTTTTTTCATCTTTACTAGGACCAAAGTTATCCAACCAAAAGTTAAATAAAAAAAAAAAAATAAGTAAAATTTAATACAAACAACAACCGAAAAGCAACTTTTACAAACACACTAAGTTTATTTTTTCTACATATTTTTTTTTTTTTTTTTTGTTATTTTTGTAGCCGGAAAACAAAATTTGTCATTATTGTTCCGGAACGTTTGTATTTTATATAGGACTTTATATAATACCAAAAATAAAAAGAAGAAACAACACTGTCAACTACAAAGTTCACCTCGCTCGATATTTTTCTATATATGATATAAAGAAATATATAAAAAAAAATGAAGGAAACAATTTTAAGGATTACATTATGGACGAAATAATTTTAGAAGATATACAAATAGAAAAATATCGCACGTAGTTTGATTTTACCACACATTTTCTTGTTCATTTTATACTTAGATGAATTTAAAGAAGAAGAAAAAATTAGAGGACATGAAGGAAATTATAAACGACTAAATACAATTAAGTTGTTCATTTTATTTTTATATTCGTTGTTATGCATTTTTCTTCGTCTTTCATAATTTTCCAGTATTTTTGAAATTTCATTTTGGTAAATTAAAAAAAATTTTTGTAAATTGTAGGGATAAAGGAACAAAAACTTTTATGTTTAGTTTTTTAATCAATTTTTTTTTTGACGAAAATTAATGAAAATTGGAAAAACAATTGAAAATTTCAATCTTTTTTAATGAAGAAAATATTTACAATGTTAGTTAAGTTCCGTAAATTTGAAATTTATTTTATTATTATTATTAAAGTTTAAAGTTTCTCTTAAACAAGATACCTTACTATTAATCGAATTTTTTCTCGATTTTTGTATAACAACAAAGTTTTTAATATGAAAAGCGCCCACAATAAATATTAAAAAAAATATTATTTAACTTTTTCTTATAATTTAAAAAAAAAGACTTCCCTTACTGTAATCATATACTCGTAGATCTCCTATTACTTGACGATATATTATTGTTTATGATACTCTGTATAGTCTCCCACAACAAAGCAGTAAGCATAAAAGACGATAAAATATCAAGGAAACCCTCTAAGAATGAAAAAAAAACAAGTTTTTGTCAAACTAAAAAAAACAATAACTTTTATGTTTGAGTGTTTGTCTATGTGTGTTAACCCAGTCAGTTTCAGAAAAAATAAATAACCTTTCTATATAGACCAAGAGATATTACATCCTTGATATAATAATGTCCTTTTTTTTTTGTAAAAAAAATTTAAGATATTTTTTTATTTATATTGTGGTAGAGAAGCTTATTGAAAAAAAAATAACAATTTAAAGATTTCGTAAATGAAGATATACAAAACACTGACAACCAGCGATGATGGAGGTAAATAATGGTAAAACTAACTAGGAAGTTTTAGTTCCGTTCAATTTTTCCTACGGAATTATATTTTATATAAAGATTTTCTATTATTATTATTAGAATTTGATAAAGAAATCTGTCATAGCAGAGATTTCTTCTTATTTTTGTTACTAAAGCAAACAAAGCTACAGAAATTTATAAAAAAAAAAAATTTGGAAGTAGATAAAATTAAAGGAAGTTAACCGGTAAATATTTATTCAACCAGTTAACAACTGAAAATTATAGTACACATATTTATAAAAAAAGAAAAATGATGAAAATTTTTTGTGAAAAAATAAAAATACATAAAAAAGTTTCTTGCCTTGTTACGAAAAAGAAAGTAAATTTGTTTTTTTGTCGTAAATTGATTTTGCAAAGGCTCATAACAAAGGAAATTTTTAAGGGTTCAGTGAATATTGTATCCTTTGTTAAAAAAAATTGTCGTACGTTGTATTAATATTCAGATTAAAGTAAAAGTTTTTTCACAAATTTTGACCAATTTTTTGTTGTAAATTTTTTAATTAATATTCAAACTAAATGGAAGTGTTTCTAATTTTCGGGTTAATTGTTTTAAGTTTTTAATTTGATTTGAAAAATATTTAAAACAATTTCAAAAATGCGTTATTTTGAATTAGTCAATATGCGTTATTTTGAATTAGTCAATTTATTTTCACCAACATTTTGATATTAAATTAAGTACATACTAAATTGTTCAATTTAAATTTTCAAAGTTCATTGACCAATTACAAAGTTTCAATTATGCAAAAATATTTAAATTTACTTTCTATATAATTTAATTTTTTTGTAAATTTGTCAAAAGGTAATATTTTTTACATAATCATAATTTTTCGGGTTCCAAAAAAAATTTCAACCGAAAAAAAAATTTACAAGATTTTTAAAAAAAATTTAATATACAAGAAAAAATTAATGACCCAATATTTAAATTTATTAAATAAGGATAGAATTGTTAGAATTAAAAAGGATTTAATTTAATATTATTTTTTGTGTATAAAAAAATGCATAGAAAATTGTACACAATAACTTTATAATCTTTAAAAATAATTAAAGGATTTGAACATAACTTCCTGTCATTTCATTATTTCTTTAAAAATCCCTCAATACTTGCTATACTTATAACTAATTTTTTTCTAGTATATAAAAGCAAATATCAATATTTATGTAATCCTTATATCAGAATGTCTAACAGCATATTTAGTATTTAATCTTATACTTAATTCTGTCAATATGTTACGTTTAGTAATCTGAACAAATTGAGTATTTTTTTATATGATATTGAGAACATCATCTTTGTGATCTTATTTCAAATATATGTATTTGGGAGATTATAGAATTTACCAAGTCAAATTCGTTTTCTTCAAATCAAAATTGTGTGGTCTTTTACATTAATTTCTTTTTTTTTTTTGCCAAACCAAATTTAATTTTTTTTAAATTCTTTAATAATTTGAATAAAAAAGATGAACTTTGAATTGAAAACATGCATTCGACTGTACTAAGAAATAATTCTTTGTATATTTTATTCAACTTAAGTCAATTCCATTTAGAATAAGGTTTTGGAAAATGTTTAATTTTACTTGAAAAATAGCAAAATTTAACTTGAAATCAGATTTGATTAAACAATTTAAATTTAAATCGAGCCAATTTCAATGTAGTTAATTCAATATAAGAGCAAATTGCAATATAATAAAAAAACTAATTTCAAAATATCATAAAACAAAACTTAATATAATATTCAGAAAACAAAAATAATATTCATAAACAAAATACTTTTTGCATATTTCCAAAATATTTAGTGGTTTTCCCTCTAACCTAATAAATCTCTATACCTATATCATTTTTTATCTTTGAGCATAGAATTTATATGTACATATGTATGTATATTAATATTTTGTATTTTTTAGTTTTTCATTTGAAAATGTTCGCTAAAAACTCAAAAACCAAAATGTCCAGACATAATACGAAAAAAATTGAGTTATAAAAACAAAAAGTGCTTCTATATTATTTTCACTGCACAACGTCAAAGTTTTAATTACTTCTAGAAATCGATTTATTTTTTATACTATAAATTTTAAGCTAAAAATTAAACAAAAAAAAATATACATATATTTTAAAATCACGGGTTAACACCCCAAATAAAAAATAAATGATGATTGAAGATATCATCCAATAACCCAAACTCCTATAGTAGCCACACTTAACACACTGTTTTCCTTTAAACTTATAGGAAAAATATTATTTATAAGAATTTATATATGTAAATTCAGTGTTTTGTCTTTACTCTTTATTATTCTATGGCCAGAAACTTAAAAAGTTTCCATTAATACCGAATAGCGAAACGGATTAACATTGCAAGGAAAATTCTCCATAGTTCGAAAATACATTAAAAGGATTCCTAAACAGTTTTTGTTCTTACAACTGTGTGCATAGCTTTTCCTCTTAAATGCAACATTTATATATATTGTAACTTTAGAAGTAAATTGCAAGTTAAAATTGCCTTTTGTGTGCATTTAATATAATAAATGATGATAAATTATTTCTATATAAAGATGCAACAATATTATTTAATCCTTTCAAGAACTACTTAAAGTCGCATCGTTTATATTTATATAAAAAAAAAGAAAAGAAAAATTTATATTTAACACTTAAGAATATAAATCCATCTTAAAAGTTACAAATTAAAAGTGAAAATGTTTTTCGATTAAAAATTTCCCTATAAAAATTGTGTATTTTCAAAAAGCAAAATTCTATTTTAAGGCTCAGGTGAAAAAAAGGACTCAGAAAGGCTTTTACAGTATGAGAAATTTAATGTAATTAAATGTAAAGAATAATATTGTTACAATTATGTGTAGAGATTGAAAATTTAATGAAACTATAGCAATTTGCAATTAGGGAGGAAATTTTACAGATGCCATTCAAGAAATATAGTAGAACTAGTGGCTTAATCATATAAAAATTCAATTCAATTGACAAAATATATCAATCTTATCCTATCTTGGCTGAACAAACTGATGTGGGCCTAGACCTAACTTGAGCTTTTTACATTCTATTGCAAATTACGACCTTCTAATTTTATAGTGATTCTGAACCATAGATTTCTCTGTAGCAGAAAAACTTTATTGCAACAAGCTAATGACTTTGTAGTGAGTTTTTAAATCCGCTATCTGTTATTCTTTTGGTTTCTGTTACAACTGTCTCTCACACTTTTCACACTCAACAAACCCCTTTAATAAATATAACTTGTCTGTACAACCAAATAATATACTCGTATATAAAATAATTATTACTTAATCATGATCTCATAAAAAAAAATTCCTTAAAAACACCTATAGGTATGCAATTTATTACCAATATGTTGGTACCTTTGGGCATTATTAAAAAAATATTGTATAGTTTTTATATATTTTTATTTCAATAATTCCTAACACAAAACAACGATTATTTATTATAGTGGCTTCTTTTTTATTATGTTATTTATATTTATTGACCATTTTATATAAATATTTTGTTTTATATTATTTATTATATTGCTGTGACATTAATTTTAATAAAACTATATTCTATAACGTTCCGATCAAACATAAAAAACATATTTCCTAGGGAATGAAATTAGGAAATAAATGTATTGAATGAAAACGAAAATAATATTTATAACTTTTGGTTATTTTCGTTTTTCCTTTTCTACCACAAATTGCATAAAATCATAAATTCCATTAAGCAAATAAAATATTATAAAAATATCTTCAAACAAATAACTCTAAAATCATTCAATTATTCATAATAATTTGCAGCAAAACAACAATTCAAATAACTAACAACAACAACAAATATTCTTCTTGCATAAAATATTATTATAGAATATAAATAAAAATTTAACACTTTGTTATTTTTTTTACCTTTGAGTAGATGGTCTTCCAGCTATCCAAATAGCAAACAATGATATCATAAAACTTGCAAAATCTGTTAAAAGATGTGCTGCATCTGTTGCAATTGCCAAACTATTGGATAGAATACCACCTGTTAAAAAAAAAGAAAGAAAGGAAAAAATATTGATTCAATTTCTACATAAACTTTTGTTATAAAATTTTTATAGTTTTTTTCCACACAAAAAAAAATATTCCATCATAGACAAATGAAAAATTTCAACTTCATTTCCTTTTAACACCCGTTGCTACATTTTTTATTTTGCTTGCTTCCTTTAAGAAAACCAAAATGCACAAAAATCATAAAAACATCAAAAATCACTTTGAAAACAAAACAAAAATTTAATAATTTTCACTCCCTCCCCGAAGTCCAGAAAAATTATGAAAAAAAAAATTAAATTCGTTGCAGGAAAAATCTCAGAAAACTTTTTATTTTTTAGTTATATTTTTACTTTTGTCGATTTAACAACAAAAAGGAAAAATCATCTAGTGGAAAACAATCTCGTAAATTTTGTTTGAATTTTTACTTTTTCCAAAAATAATAAAATAAAAGAAAAAAAAAAGAAACTGAAAAATACTCCCCGCAATCCCAATCCCAAATGGACCAAGAGATTTTCCATATATGATGCATTGATTTTTACACCATTATTTTCTCTCTTTTCTTTTTCTTTTCTTTTTTTTTTTTTGTAATAATAATGCAAAAAGCATAAAAATATAAAGTTTAGCTAAGTGGAAAATTTTTCTATTCGAGAAAATTGTAAAAGGAAGGAAATAATAAAAAAAAAATGAAGTGAAAATATAATCATTTCAATTTTTTTTTTACAAAAAAGAAGTAATTGTGCACAATCATCACAATTTACCAAACTTACTATATATACGTGTATACTATTTTTTTTTATATTTTCGAAGAAAAAAAATTAACTATTTTTTTTATGGTTATTATTTAAAAATAAAAAAGATTTTCTATTTTTTGTAAACTTACCAATAGCTTCGGCTATCATAAACAGTACACAAAGAACACTTGCTATAATTAATTTCTTTCTTGCTTTAACATCAACGCCTTCTAATCTTGGTTTATGGCAGTGGCCACGAACTATATATAGACAAAAAAAAAACAGTAATGAATAAAATAAAGATTATTTACAAAATAATATAAGCGCAACAATCTTGTTAAAATTTATTAAAAAATAATTAATTAATTATTATTTCTTTTTTTATATATAAAGGAAATTAATACAGTTTAAAATTAATTAAAAAAAATTCTTTTGATTATAATTTAAACTTGCTTTACATTATTATAAATTTACAAGAAGCAAAAATAAAGAAAACATTTTATGCACGAAATAAAATCTTCTATCCAATCAAAAAATTTTAAATTATACAACCATGTTTCGCAAAGAAAATGAAACAAATGAAAATTGTGTGCAATTTTTAGAAAGAGTAATACGAGTTGCAACTGACATAACGTTGGTTTTTTGAGGAACTGCACAAGTCTCAAAATAATCGAATTTAAAAATCTTGCCTATTATTATATGTGCGTCTATCAATCTATGATATTTTTTCAGTACAAAATTGAAGATTTATTCAAACAGATAAAGGAGTAGCTTACTTAATGCGTTCTCCTGGTACACCGACGAAATTATAACGAACATTATTATTATTTCTAATAATTAACAAAAAAATAGTTTAAGGAATGATGACGATATGACGAACATATTAAAGATATTTCTGAAAACTGTGAGAAATGTTTGCCTATCACAATTTTGTGCCTATTATCATTCGGAAACAAAATGTTTAATTAATGGTACATTTTTGTACGAATTTTGTTATTTTACAAACTTACATATGTTTCTCATGGATCGAGAATTTCGTTGTAAGAAAGCAAATGTGTACTTAGGAAAATGAAATGAAAATAAGGAGGAAGAACATTCTTCCTTTCATCTCCAAAAGGAAGAACCTTTTTATATGATTTTAGTTTGGATTTGGATCTAAAATTGACAAAGAAAATTCTGTCTCAATTTTTTTTTAAACAAGCTATAGTTATAGATTGCCAAGCAGCTATTAGGGCGCTAGCAAGTAAATCTATTAATTCTAAGTTGGTACTGAATTATCGAAGCCTCTTGAGACAGGTAAATAAATTTGTCCCCGGGACCTAGCGACATAGTATGTAACGAAGAAGCTAATTTGGCCAGAAAAGGTGCAACATACACCAATCTCCCAACTTGTCAAATCGGTTACCAAGTTGGCTTGATTAAAAGACGGTTCAAACTATGGTTATATAAGAACAAAATAGATTGAGATGGGTCGCTCTATCTAGACAGCTGTCTTCACACAAAGCTACTCTGGGGTGACCCAAATGTTAAATGGTAAAACCTATGCTCAGACTTTATACAGGTATAATTACGGGACATTTACTATTACGTAAACATGCCTCGAGATTAAGATTAACAACGGAAACTCTTTGTAGAGTTGAAATATTTTGGTTTTTATCTTGCAAAAAACTTAAGTGATATAGCCAGGAAAAACCCTGGTTAATTTTTTGGTTAATTTTATTAAAGAATTGGGATGGCACGATTCGTGGTGAACCTTCTGAAAACGTTTCGCAAGTGGGTATACAACGAACCATAGGGTCTAGTAGGTACGTGGATTGGCCGCTCCAATCCCCCGTCTCAAACCAACCAACCAACCATAGTTATAGATAGAATTGTTGCTATATTTTGTGGTCCAATTTAACATTAGCTTTTGTTAACATATCAAAATTTTTTTATTTATTTTTTGCAAATATATATATATGTATATATGTATATATATAAAAATGTATTTGAAAACATAAATTTCATAATTTTACATTAATAAAAAAAATTATAAAAAAAAATGTGTACAAGAGTTATAAATTTTCAATTAATGTCAAAGAAACAAATAAAAATTTATAAAAATAAATATTTACATTTTTATGAGTAAAAGAATTACATTAAATAAACATTAAAAAGAACCTTGATTTCTTTTCTTTTTTTCGAAACCAATTTTTTTTAATGTTCTATATAAAACACAACTGTTTGCATTTACAAAATATTATATCAAAAAAATTAAATAAAAAAAAACTAAAAAAAGGATATACAAGGATTATTTCTTTGCAAGGTTGTTAGTTAACGCTTGCTTTTCCTTTATATAAATCATATACATTTATTTTGCATTATCAGTAAAATGGTAAGTGTAAATTAGTTGCATAAAAATAAAACATTCAAGAGACACTTTTAAGTTTTTAACTCTTTAAATTTTTAGTCACTTTAAATCATCAGTTAAACAAAATATACAACAACAAAAAACGACAAAACATGAAACATTAAAAAAACGTTTTAAAGTTTTTTTTATAGTATAATAATAAATAATAATTTGTTGTACTCAAATTCTTTAGATAAATTATAATTTGAGAGATACTTAAAATGCAAAATTGTGTAAATAAAAACATGTAAGGATGAAATTTAAAGGTAACAAAGGACTAAAATTCAAATTATTCATACCTTATATGTATATATATAATTTTTTTTAAATATCCAAATTTTGTGGATTTATAAATAAATTTCAAAATCAAAACTAAAAAATTTCAACATTATATTAACCTAAAAAGATAATCTAAATTGACTTTACATTCTGTACGATTTTGAACCTTCAGAAAAAAAACAAGGATAACGTATGACTGAAAACTTTAGAATAAAAATGAATATTATATAAATACTTAAAACAAAATAAGCAGAAATATGATATTCTCCATAAGGATGTGCAAAAATTATTTATAACTAAAAATGCAAATTTTTTTGGCTAAAAAGTATTTATACATTGCATAATTTTATCTTAAACTGGTATACTACTTAATAATGTGCATTTTGTTTCTTCATATAGAAAATTTTCAAAAGGAAATTTTCTACATAAAATTTCAACTAAACTTTTAGCCAAATCGTTCTTCTTATACCCACATTCGAGTAAAAGAAACATAAGATCAGAATTTAAAATATGCTTTAAAAAAATCTATAAACATAATGTATGTAGGTATATAAAAAATATTTATACACAGTATATAAGAATTGTTTGGCCGCATAATTTAAGTGCTAAATAATTTTATAGAATTTATTTTATTTACAAAATTTTTATTCGAATCTTTGTTGTAGCTAGGCTAGACAAAACTAGACAAAATAAAATTCGTCCTCGTAATACATAAAAAAATGTGTGTTTATTTTTTTACAATTTTCTTTTGTTTCATTCGCGACCTTTTCCTTCATTTTAGTTATTTATAATTGTGACCAAATTTTATATACATATTTGAAATTATTAACCATATAAAATTTAACTCTACCATATGGTTTTATTTTCAAAATTATAAATCATATAATTTGTATAATAGGAGAAGAGAAGGATGAAAATTTAATTAAAAATTCTGATTATAGTAAATTTGGTTAACTAATTTAAGTAATTGAATAATCTAATCAAAAAAATTCAAATTTTTTCCTAATTTATATAAATTATAATTTTGAGTTTATTTTAATTAGAATTTCTACGGACATTTATTAATAATATATTTTTTTTTAGAAAGTCAAAATTATAATATAAATCTCAAAATTATTGTTAAAATAATAATGGTAAGAAATTTTTTAAAAATTTAAATTGAAAACAAATTCAATGATCAGTTCTTTTTATTAAGGACATCATAATATTTTATATTTTTATAAAAATAATATTAATAATAGCAATTTTTTTACCAATACATATACATAT
Organism: Empis stercorea; assembly: GCA_949752835.1. Classification (NCBI taxonomy): domain Eukaryota; kingdom Metazoa; phylum Arthropoda; class Insecta; order Diptera; family Empididae; genus Empis; species Empis stercorea. The sequence goes on from OX457089.1 coordinate 18,879,407, forward strand.
ATGATATATCTAAAATTTATTCACTAATTTACATAAATTTTGTATTATAAAATCTCTTTGCATCTATATATACATGATATCACACATCCGTTCTTTAATTATGTGATAAACTTTCAAAGTACATACAAATATATATTATGTATAAATATATTTATGTAAAACTAGAAAATATATAAAAGAAAAAAGTAAATGCTTTTATAAAATAGTTTTCCACAGTTTATAAATTATTATAATGATTATTATTATAGTCTCGTGGGCTGTAAAAAATTAAAGTACACAAAAATTATGCACACATATTCCTCTCTCATCCGGTTTCATAATAATAATGGAAAACAAATTTTGCCGTGGTTTTTTTTTTCAAGAAAATTGCAAACAAATTTCCTTCATATTTTATACTAATATGGATCGCAAAAATGAAATTTATTCAAACAAAATTTCCCAAAAAAAAAAAGCAAAATATGGAAAATCTTGGAAAAAAAACTATAGAGAAAGAAAATATGAAAGTTGAATACAATAAAAACATTCATAAGAAATAAAATTAAAATTAACAAAAAATTATTTTAATATACAAATTATATAAACATAAAAAAGAAAATAACATATTGAAATAAAAAACATAAGCATATAGTGTGTACACATATAGTTATACATTATGCATTAATGTTATATTTTATACAAACGATATTATTTATATTATGAAATTGTTTACAATTTCTTTCAAAAGTTCATTTCGGAAATTTTATGAATGAATTACAAAATTAAACTTTAATCTTGTAGACATGCAATCACAATGTAAATATTGTATGTATATAAATAAAAGTATTGTATGTATATAAATATCTATAATATTAAATTACAAAAAAAAATGAAATGGAATTCAAGAAAAAGATATTATAATGAAAATTAATTCTTAAAGCTTTCTGACATGAAATAATTCATTAGATTTATTTGTTGTTTATAATTTTCTATATTTTTTTTAATAATGTAAAAAGTTAAATTAAATATAAATGAAAATTAAAAAAAAAAGTAATTTTATGTTTCATAAAGTAATTTTATTTTATAGAATTTTTTTTATTAAGTAGACAAAACTTTAAAAAGAGATGTTAAGAAAATATGAATTTTTTATGTTTTTTATGTAAGTAATAAGTAATTATGTAATAAATGGGACTAATTTTTGTTTTTTAGACGAAAGAAATTTTTTTAAAAAGTTTACATATATACAAATTTACAAAAGTAATAGCTACAAAAGAGATACGAAAAATGCGACGTTGAACACTTTGCTCAACCTCCCGCCTCTATAAAGGGCAGCATAGCGCTAGCGGCAAAGAGAAGGTGGATTCCTAATGTTACATTCTTTGCACTATGTGTATTGTTTTTTACACAGACGGCTCCTTAATTAACGGCCCGGCCGGGGCAGGAGTCTTTCTAGAACGTTCTACAAAGGAGGATAGCTGCTATCCATCAGGTAGACATATTCCATGTAGGAGTATACGCCATCATCCAAGTAAAGTGGGCATATGCAATAATATAGTTGTTGCTCCGGTACCAAGTCACAGTGGTATCCCCTGGAACGAAAGTCGCGCAGGGATCTCAGAAATATGGTTGGTATTTTAACGGGCCATTACTCGCTAGCATTTCGTGTGAGAGAGTCCACCGAGCATTAATACATGAGTGGTAATAAGTTTCTTTAAATGGTATTATAGTTTAACTTAAATTTCTTGCGTTTTGTTTGTTAGATTATAAAGGGAGTATCACAAGGTCGGAGCATATAATACATATACTGGAACAGTAATAGTTCCATTGATTTCCATTTCTACATCAAAAAATTTCCCCTGCTATGTTATCCATATTACCTTGATTATAAATTTTAATGAATCTTGTAATGGGTATCTTTTAACCTCCTGCTGTCCTAGAAAATATACCTCCCAAAATGCAGATACTAGAACAGTAAAACAACAGATATTTCTTGACAAAATCCTAGCGCATGCTCAACTAATATATGTATATATCGTAGACAGGCTTATCCGTTTTGCTATCACCCTTAGCAGTTACTTGTCACAATGTCTGTTAGAAATTACTTATCACAATAGTCTGTTAGTCTATTCTTGATCAGGTTTCTTATATATTTTAGTTTTACAGCAAAATTTATGTTCGCCTAACAAAAGTAATTCCATTATGGTTACACCTTAATTTCTTATAAGCAAAAAATAATTTAAATTAACTATAAATTTCTATATTTTTTATTACATACATACATATATATGTAATTGTTTTAAATTAAAATATAATTAATAATATGCAACTAAACTATATAATTTTTTTGACAATCTGATGAAATTAAACAATAGAGTTTCTCGTATAATAAATTAGAATTTTTTATATATTTATGTTTATTATAATATGTAGAAAATTACATACATGGTTGGTTTATCATTTGACAGAAACAAAGATTAATTGACCTGGAAATCATAGTGGTAAACGTTTATTATGAATAATTTTAATATTAATTAAATAGAAAAAGGCTATTATTAATAAATGTAAATGTACATTATTATTATTTATAGAGTTGTGTGTTTATATAAATTTAATACACTGCAACTTATGAAATTGAATTTCCAAGGAAAATTTATTTTTACTTATACGATTGTTTTATTTCCATGATGGTGCGGTGTCAAGGAACATGGTAATTAAAATGGTTACTTAATAACTTTTATGTTTCTAATTTTTTTTAATAGATAAAATGATATAGTCCACTAAATTAATTGATCAAAAATGTTTCATTGAAGGTTATATTTATATAATAATAAATACTACAATATTCTAATTTTAATTAATAGTTTTTATGCAGTCAAACCCGCAATTCCCATAATAAAAAGATTTCTTTTCTTTTTTTAATTTTTGAAAAAAACTTTTATTTTTATAACTTTGAAATTTTCATTTAATATATTTTAGTTGAGCAAAAAAATCTCTTTTAAAGTATACCAATTATAAATGTATAAATCTTTTCTGAGAAAATAATATTAATTTATAGAATACTAAATATATATATGTATAAGATAAGTATGTATATTCTATATATTTTCCAGAAAAATTGAATGAAAGGATTTCTCTCAAAACAAAAAAAAATATCAACTAATAAATTACATAAAATATTAAATTTTTAGACATCATACTGAAAATTTTGTTGTTGTTATATATATGACCCTTAATATATTTTCATTACATTACAGTATAGATATAGAAGATGGAGTTTAGCTATACCGCACTATATACTATCTATATATAACAATTTGTTGACCATAATAGAAATTCTTACATAAATTTTAAAAGCTATATAAAATGGTCAAGAACAGTGATTTCAACCAATGAACTTTTCTCTCTATGGTGTGGATGGTAAAACTTTTTCGGGTATATTGGGAAAAAATTTTAAATGTTAAAGCCACATATGAGAGGGAAAAAATTAAAATACTGAGTGAATTATGTTTATAGTGAATACTTTCTATGGAAACATATGTGAACAGTGGATATAAATGTTTTAAAAGTTACTGATTTAATGCGTTCATTTTCATTTTATTTATATCAAAAAAATGTAAACTGAAATATTTTCATTTATAACGTAATCATTTCAAATGGAAAAATATAAATTGTTACACATATACTATATGCCGAAAAGATTTTCTTAACAAAAACACAAAGTCTAAATTGAAAAATTTATATACTTTTGTGGTAAGAATAAAAAAAATTAGGTCAAAGGATTCTCTAAAGTAATTTGATTTGATTTTTATATACTTTCGAGAAAATTTTGCCTTTAAAATTACATTTTTACCCCACAAAAAATAAATAAATAATAAAAATGTAAAATGGAAAATTAATATTTAAGTAAAAGTTTTTGTCTATAAATATAATTTCCATTTAAAAAAAAGGAAATTCTAATTTTTTTCTATTTCTTTAAATTTAATTTTTTATGATCAATAAAAGTTTTCGACAAAAACTTTTCTATAATTGAATTACAGCTAAAAAGAGAAAGAAAATGGGAAAAATAAATTAACGAATAATATTTAAATTTTCTTACTATAATAGTTAAATAATTTAATTGGATCATTTTCTAAAGTAAATTTTCTTTTATATTTAAAATTTACCATTGAATCATTTAGACATAATTATTGTAAATCTTAAGAGTAGAGAAATTAGATATGTATGTAGTTTAATTAGTTCAATATACATACTTATACCCAGAACAAATTTACATATTATATTTCTATGTAATTAGCTAAAAGCATTCCTAAAAATATTTTGTAGTACCGTATTAGTAATGACAAGAAAAATATAATATATATATATAAATTTAGGATATTTTTAAAATCTGTAGATAGATTTATTCTATAAGCATAGGACATGACATTTTCGAGTATTCAAAAAATGCTTATGGTTTTTGTATTTAAAAGTTTCTGACAGCTAATTTCAAAATCTGCTCGACTAAATACATCCACTGAAATTAAATACTAATAAATACTAATTTTGAATCGCCATAGCTATTAAAATTCTTATAGATAACAAATAATCAATTTCAGAAAATTTATTTACTTGTTACCATAAGTTAATTTTTTTTCAATAAAATTTATAAATATACTATCAAATTTGTTCTTCCTTAATTTTTAAATACCCTCAAAAGGCACTGCTTTGAAAACAGTTTAAATATAAATACAAATTCCGTAGAATTGAACAAAAAAAATAAAAATTGAATGACAATAACAAAAAAAACCCTTGGATTTTGGATTTAAATCAAATTCTATATATAGTTGCAATTATGTTATACAGAAGAAATTCCATGATGCCAATCTCTTCAGGTGTCCTTTTTCATATATCATTCCCTAGATCTATAATATAATGATAATGTCATTGTATACTTGAATGGCCACAATGATAAAAAAAGAAAAAAACATATATTTTTTTGTTTGTTATGTTCTTCTAAATATCTAAATGGTAACACAATCCTGTCTTTGAAAAATTTCTCTTTATACAGTATATTGGTAAAAATAAATGTAGAAAATAAGATAATTGAATGAAAAAAACTATATCAAAAGGTAATTTTTATTTTTCCCAGTTTTACCAAGCTGTGTGTATATGTCACATTGCAAAATATATTGGTCAATTAGAAATGTTGTTAGATAGTTTTTCTATGTATATCATAAAAAATATTTTTCTACCAATTTCTTTAAAAATGTTAAATTGTTCGAACAAAAAAAAAGGAAGAGATTTTAATTGTCCTTTTAAAAATGAACAAACAAATTTTTGATTAAATGAAAATTAAATTGGTCGTTATACAAGTAAAATTTCCTTTCAATAATAATTAAGAGCTGAACAGAATGTGTTTGCATGTGATTGTCATTATTGTTGCTGTCATTTTCACGTGTAATTATTATTTAAAAAATTGTTCTGCAATTTGATGTTGCTGAATTCAAATCATGACTCAGAGCATTGTCTAATAATAATATATAGACTTATAAAGTAGAACAAAAAAAATTTCCACTTTCTGATTTGACTTTCCTAATCTAATGTAAAAAATCAACGTTCAACGTGCGTTTTTTGTTATATATTTTCGTTAGATTAGGAAAGGAAATATAAATATTATGTATGAATGACTAATATGAGAGCATGCGTGAGAGGATATTTTTTTTTATATTGAAAAAACGGATTTTTTTTGTTTTCTCATATATGTGATTGTATTGTATATATTTATGAATAGTTTTGTTGGATTTCGTGCATTTGAAAAGTTTCTAATTCATAAATAAATTCCAATTTTCAATGTTTAGCAAAAAGAAAATAGTTTCTTAATAAATAATTGTAAGAATAGTACAGGCGTTTGGGTATTTTTGGTAATATCGATTAAAAAATATATTGCATATTTTATGATTATACAATATATTCAATAAATTAATAATATTTTCTGATTATACAATATTATATTCATAAATTTTAACACTATATTTTAAAATTTGGTTAGATTTAATTTAATTTAATTTGAAAAAAGTTGAATTGAAATTGAAAATTTATTAATTCAATTTAGAAAAGATAAAAATACATATTTCTAAACATGTTTAATTCCTTTTAAAAAACTTCTAATTTATTCTTAAATGTATTCCCATTTTTTAATCAATATTACCAAAAATACCCAAACGCCTGTACTATTCTTACAATATAGAAGAAACTATTTTCTTTTTGCTAAAAATTGAAAATTAGAATTTATTTATGAATTAGAAAATTTTCAATTGTACGAATGCCAACAAAACTATTCATATAAGATTATACAATACAATCATATATGCGAAAACAAAAAAAAATCCGTTTTTTTTTTCAATATAAAAAAAATTATCCTCTAACGCATGCTCTCATATTAGTCATTCATATTCATACATAAATATTTCCTTTCCTAATCTAACGAAAATATATAACAAAAAACGCACGTTGAACGTTGATTTTTTACATTAGATTAGGAAAGTCAAATCAGAAAGTAGAAATTTTTTTTGTTCTACTTTATAAGTCTATATATTATTATTAGTCAATGCTCAGAGTCATCGCTAATATTTCGACAAGAAGTTACTTTTACTCATGCTATTGTGCAGTGTCCTTAATTAGTATAACGAAGATGAAGCAAGAATAGTCATTATAAAAGAACATCAAAATAATTAAAAAGGAAACTCTAAACATTATGTACGGCCCCCAAACTCTAAACATTATGTACGGCTTTAATCAAATATAATAAACATTTAATTATTTGTTTTTAGAAATTAATATAATAGAAAATAAATGAAGTTGATATAATTTCTACTTAATTATTATAAATTATTTTTCTAACAAACTGAAAAACATCATAAATACTTTGGTTTATAATTTTTCAAATATCTTTTTCCATGGAAACCACTTAAAATTGTCCACCCCTTTTTTGAACTTTACTGTCATTACTGTCAAAATATATATATAAATATTTTCCATGAATTATATTATTTTCTTTAAACTTTCTTTTTTCATCTAATTTAATTAAGAGCCTAATTAAAAAGGATATGTAAATTTTTAACCAGAAACTTAAAGATTTTTTTTTGTTGTAACAATTAATTTTTTTAGAAGAAAGAGAAAAACATTTTGAACCAAATTATTTTTAATCTTTTTCACTATAAATTTTCACCCTTAATGAAAGTTTAAAAGAAAATATAATTTCGTTGTTTTTTTTTACTCTTTTATTATGTAATATAGAAAAATAGTTAAAATCCACTCAAGCTCTTCTAAGGATTTTCTTTATTATAATTATTATTTTTTATTTTATTTTATTATTATTATTATTATTATTATTATTATCATTTCTCTTGCCTTCATTATTAAAAAACATAAACGGTCATAAGTAGGAAGAAAAAATCTTTAGCGAAAATAAAAATATCGTTTAATATAATCAGTAATCACTATAATCTTTTTCAAGTTTAAAGCATCGTTAAAACAAAAACTTTGAAAATTGTTAATGTTTTAAAAATTGTTGTTATATTATTTTATATATTTTTTTTTTTTTTTTACTTTTAGCTTCTAAATATTTTAAAAGGATAGATAAAAATAATAAACAGTTTTAAAAAAAAACATACTTTCAACTGAATGCCTTGAATGTAAACAATAAGTGGTAGATGGTCTTTTGGGTGTTTCATTTGTGGACGTTGTTCCATAATTGCTTTTAAAGTCTCTGTAACAAGAAATAAAAATATATATATTTTTTTGTTAATATTCTCGATGAAAGTTCAAAAATGTATAAATAAGTTTTATATATAATTATAATAATTCTTAAAGTTAATGATCATTTCCAAAAAAAAAGAAAAAGGAATGTCACTAAAAATCGAATTAAGAATAGAAATTCATTTATCCACTAATGTACTGTGAATTTAATATTAAAAATATTTTTAGTTTGATATAAATTTTCTATAAATTTAATTTAATTTAGTTTTTTGAAGACGTTTTTTCGCTAAAAATTTAGAATTATCCATGATTTATTGAAATAAATAATTAAAATAGCTATGCTTATATATAGCTCCTTTCCTTTGCTGAAATAGATATAGAGCAGTACATAGAACAATTAATGTAATGGTTGTTCAATTGCAGCCAATGGCAATTTCATAGACATGTATACGTAATAATCGTTGCAATCGGCTCCGGAAACAGTTGCCACGGATGTTTGAATTACACTTACGAAATTTTTTTAGTTTGTGGATAAGCCAGCAAATCTCTCAGTGAGAATTTTATTTTTGGAAAAACCTCTTCAATGGGATTAAACATCGGGCGGGCGCGGGGAATATGGAGAAAGACAAATTAATGTATGAGTTGTCTCACTAACTTTATCAAGCACTTTTCGTGTTTTGTGGATTGTACTATTGTCCAGAACCAGCATGCCTCTGTGATATTAGCTTCAAGCAGTTTAACAAATAATTCATCCAGGAAAGTAATAAAAATATTTGAATTTGAAATTATTGCATATCGTATTGAAAATGTGAGATCTATTCGTAAGTAATATTTTTTATTTGTTTAATATATATATAATTATATATATACATATTAATTATATATATTTGTTTAATATATATATTGTACATTGTGTACTACACACTTAAACCAAAAATGTTGAAATAATTATATATATGTTAATTAATTAACATATTATAATGTTAATTAATTATTATTAATTAATTATTAATAATAACATTAATTATTAATGTTATTATTAATTAATTAATATTAATTAATTAACATTAATTAATTATATTATATAGATCCATATGACACATAATACATATTTATTTTATACATTTCTTTGTTTATAGTTGGAGAACAGATATATCGATATCGTCATATCGCTCTTTAAAATCATTCTATCGCCTGAGATTTTATTTCACCCGACAAAAATATTAAATGTCGCTTAATACATTCTCGCGGAAAGGCATCATTATTATTTAAAAATAATTTAATTTTATTAAATTTTCTAAAATATGTTGAAAATATTTCATACAACTTTTGCCTTAAAAAATGAAAGATTTTTTTTTCATTGGCGAACAGTGATCCTTGAAACATTTCCTCCTCTTTTTTTTTGTATACTAAAAAAGTTGGTTGAAATAATATTATTAAAAAATATTTGCAAGTATTAATTAAAAATAAAAAGAAAGTTTCTCTTATTAAGAAGAATTATGAAAAACTTTCACTTGAAGATGGAACATCAAAAAAATGGAAATGAGTGGAAAATATTATTATTTATAAGGGATAATACACAGAATATTTTATCGCAATAAAAAAAGAAGTCTTAAATTAAAAGTTTATTTTCTTAAAATTTACTAAAAAAAATAGTTGAAAAGGAAAAAATACTTAAATAACAATTGTTTTTTTTTTAAATAAAACTTTGTTAAAACATAAAAATGAAATTGAATGTTACAAGACTAAATGTAAGAATACAGAAATATATTTAAATTCTTGAAGAATTAAGTTTTTAGTATTGAGGAAAAACATTTTGAGGACAAATTTTCATTTCCCTAATCAAATTTGTCCTTTTCGAAATCAAAATTAGTTTCTTTATGTTTAAAGTTCAAAATAATTAAAAGATTATCTTGAATTATAAAAAGACGGAATTGAAATAAAAATTCCACTGAAAAAATTATTTACAAATGAAAATCAAAGGCCTGCATTATTTTCAATTGATTAAAATAATTATATGCTTTAAAAATTTTTTAAATTTAAATAATATATTAAATAATATGTATATGCTCGAAATGATTGTATCAAAGCAATTTATGCTGAAATTAAATTATTTTTTAGAATTTCAGATGATATTAATCAAGGATACTGATACAGTTTCTAAGAATTATTATTAGAAAATTCAATAGGAAGAAATCGTATCCGTTTAGTAGATGTCTGATTGCACCCGTTATTAGTTATTACCATTCTGTGACTCTGGAATAGTGGGGTGGTATGTCGAAATCTTTGTCGAGTATTCGACATTTTCGACATGTCGAATACTTGTGGTAGACTACACAAGCAAAATCAAGTAGTAAAAAACTAAAAAAATTACTTTTACAATTAAATCAAGAATAAACCTTAACTTTTTTCATATTGGAAGTTCTTGGAATTTTTTTTTTGCATTTAAATTCTTAAAATTAAGAAATTTTCAAATCCGAAATATTAAAAAAAAAATTATACTTAATATTGAAAAAAAAATTCGAAGAATTACGGATTTGAAAATTTCTTAATTTTAAGAATTTAAATGCAAAAAAAAATTCCAAGAACTTCCAATATGAAAAAAGTCAAATCTCTAACCTAACGAATAAATTTAAATTTAAGTGTTTTATTCTAAGTGTTGGCACTTTCGTTACTTTGGAGTATTCGATAGTATCTGATACTTTCAATTTGAGTATCGAATACTTTTATTCGATACTGATTACTTTTATTTTAAAACAGAAAATATAGATTTAGGGCTGAATTTATAAACGAAACTTAAACTTAAAGACGGTCGTAAGAGTAGATTTAGTATTTAAAACTTACACTTATGTAACTTTTATGTCTTTTATAACCCATAGTCAAAATAAGATTGCCTATATACATATTTTTGGTGTGTTAAATTAACTTTTGGATGGTGTAGAAATCCGGACAAAATGCGTTGTTTTAAAATTCCATTTATAGTGGTTTCTATATAAATGTTATTTTGAATATCATCATTTGAAGAAGGATCGTTGTTGATTGTAGAAGAGCTTGGTTGTTTGTTTTCTATCATCTTTCCTGTTTTACTTTTACAGAAATTGTCATTTTCATTTTCCTGATATTTATAAATTCCAATATGCCTGTATTTCAAATGTTTCAGAAGATTTGATGTTTCACCTCCTTTTATAGAGAAAATATTTTTGCAAGTATTGAATTTGACATGAAAAGTATTTAGATTTAAAATGGAGCCATAAAAAGCTTCTTTTTCTAGGTGGTATTGACAAAGATTTTTCCATTTTATTTTTTTACACTGAACCTACAATTACCTCGTAAATCGTGAGAACCAAACATACCCCCTAAAACCTTACCTAAGAAAACAAAAAAAATATTTAAACAAATTACCGAGTATCGAATACAAATGCAAATGAGTTTTCGTTTCTTTTGGTATTCTTGAGTATCGAATACTTTGTATTCGATGCTATCAGTTTTGCCCAGCCCTATTTCTATACGTTTAGGAGTTTTCGACACAAAAAGATGTTTTTGACACGTCGAAAAGGTAGACTACAGTTTTCGACGTAAAAGTCATACGCGTTCCATAAAGTCGTGACGAATACCATCTTTGGTAAATAATAAAATTTTTGTCTACAGTTTTTTACGACAATAATTGAGAAAATAAATAAACGCTAAAATTTTACATAATTTATAATTTTTTATTTACTCTATATATAACACATAGTAGAAGAATTTCTACTATCACGATTGGATATTGGAACTACACCATTATGTGGTCAACATTAAAGTTTCTCATAAATAATAAATTCTCTTTTATTATAAAAAAGTTGACACTTAAGAATTATTTTCAATTCATCTTTTTATCACTATTATTTACCTAATAATCGATTTACAAAGCAAAAAAATAATATTCTTTGAAATCAATCGTCTGAAACTTAAATTGCACAATAAATTACAAATTTCCGTCTTATATTCTTCAGTGATTTTAACAAAAACATCTCCTCCTAACTCTACTATGTATGTATGTATAAAAAATAAACTTTAAAATTGTTGAAATTAATCTTTAACTAAATTATTTCTAAGAAAGTAAAAGAAGAAAAAAATAATAATAGAGAATTTTCTTTATTGATAACACTTAATATTAAAATGCTATTTTAATCAATGACAATTTATTTATATAAATTTTTTATTTGTTGCTGTTCACAAAATAAAGCAAAAAAATATTCTTGTTTATTTTTAAGCATATTTTCTAAGAATTTCAAATGAAATATGCATTCATAACTTTCTGTTTATTCCAGAAATTCATTCTAAATTCTAATTATATAAATTAATTTGAACTTGCTTATTATATTGCATCGTATAAAATATTTTAATTAGAGATTTATTTACAATTTAATTCTTTGTATAATTTGTTATAATTTGATTATATTCAGGAATTCAGGACATTTCGTAAGCAAAGTATATTTATATGTGCAATCTGGAAATTTACTTCGAAACGTGCCTTTATATGGCAGTAAAAGCATAAGAAATTTTTTTTTATCAACCGATGGAAGCGTCGAATTAGGTGATAGAACACATAATCATTGCTATCAGCATAAACACAAAGTTTGTTCATATGATTTTCTACGTAAGCAGTAATTGCCAAGATGCCAAGTAAAGTACGAATGCCATAACAAACAAACAAAAACGGATGTCTGTAAAATATCCTTTGCCTAATACTATATATGTTCAAAGGCATCTTGATGAGAAAACGACAGTAGTGGAGGATCGATAAATAATATTACATAATAGAATGGAAAAGTACCTGGTACCTGGCTAAGTCTATATCGCAGTCAAAAATGAATACAAAAATCTCGGTAATAGATGAAACTGAATATTAACACTCCAATTAAAAATATTTATATAAAAATTTTCTCATTTCATATTTTTCTACTGTTATTTTTATCAACAAACTCCCAAAATTCAATTAGATATATTAAATATTCCATTCTGAACAAAAAAAAAGATGATTTAATAGTTTTAAACTTAATATAGATTTCATTTAGTAGTAGTTTTTTCATTGTGAATTTAATTCAGTTTATCAAAATACTGTAAAAATATTTTATCCAGATAATCTAATTTACCATAAAAACAACGATATTATTATTTATGTATATATATGTTGAAGAAACTACATAGAATCTTTTTATCATCAACAAAAACAAAAACAGTAGGAAAAAAACATCAACTTCACTTTTTTTTTGTTGTGCAAGCAAAGCAAAACATTAAGAAATTGTCCTGAAATACAAGTGATCAACCCAAAACAAAAAAAAAACTTATTTCTACCTTGTTAAGTTCTTTTTTTGTCGATTACTTGTTTGTTGTATACTAATAACATACGAGTATCATTTTGTTTAATATGTATACACACCTTTAAAATAATTTTGTTAACCACCTCCGCCACTAAAAATTCAACGCCCTTTTCAACATTTATCATGTATCTTATTTTTAGTTGTCGACTTGAAAAAGTGTTATTTAACAGAATTTGTGATTTTTTTTCGGTTTCATCTTTGTTGGAAGAATAAATGCAAAAAGTTTTCTGCTCTTCAACACAACATAAAAAAAATATACATACATAACATATATATTTGATATTTTCAATCCTAAATAATTTTGTGCCTTTTTCTTAGAGAACTTGTGACTTCTCTGCAGTGCTTTTATTATATTGTAGAATAAAATTATAAATTTTTATATTAAAAAAATATTATTTTATTTTTTTACAATATTTCAATTGAAAAGTTGAACGTTAACTTTAAAAAAAATACTTCCCTAAAAATTTTGTGTATGATCTTTGGGAGTTTGTTAAATATATTAAGAAGGAAAGTAACCGAAAAATTTGATAACAAATTATTAGAATTTAAAAAAAAAATTAATTTATATATTGAATTGAATTTTACTATTATAAATTGTTCGTCCTTTTTTAAGGTAAATAACAATAATAATATATTCATTCGAGCTGTTGATAATTTAATAAAAATTCTATACGATTGAAATTAATCCTTATATTTCAGTGTTTAGTTGGTAAGAAACGAATTTTATTTTATGTGTAAGTCATTAAGCATTGCATATGTATAATAAGATTTCCACAAGAATGTGTTTTCTAATTTTCCAATTGACTGTTCGAATTGACTTTACCCGCACTGTAAATTTGCACTGAACATGGTAATTAGTCCAGTAAATAAGCCGAACGAAACTATTGAATATGTCCTGTCACTGTCCTGTTCAAGTGTCTCTACAGCCCCGAAATATTATTCTTGAAAGCTCAAGGGAGTTTTGAAATTCAGAATAAAGGAACTTCTGAAATTTGCGAAAAGCATTGGAGCTTTTCACCAGGCAATACACGATTTGACAGTTGTTGAGCCTGACACTTTGTTCCCCGGCCTGCGTATTTACCATTTACAAAACCAGTGTGGTTTTATTTCTAAATGCTAAACCTTTTGCATTTATGAACAATTTTATAAATATTTCAAATTTTAAGGTTTAAATATTCGAAATATTCTCAAATGCACATCATTTGGTAATCGTTTAAAAAAAATATTTACAATAAAATTTCAATCTGTATTTCGTTTACATTGTCAATAAATAAGTGACAACTGGTTTAACCAATAAGTATGTTTCCTTTTTTCAATATATCCAGAAATTTTAAAACATCTGAAAATAAAATTTATTTCTTTTTCTTTTTTTGTTATATAGTTTATTTTTGTTTTTCATTTTTATTACAAAAGTTGTGAAAACAAAATGATATTTTATACCTTAAAATTGCTTGTTACTTGATACTTAAGGAAAAATGAACAAAATTGGATTTTCTTTTACAATATTTTTTTCTTATCTAAGAAAATGAATTTGATAAATAAATGATAAGAATTTTTTGTGTGATTAGAGTATATACATAAGAATTTGTACATAATTTTAATATTCAACTTTTAATTAATATTATTTTTGTTTAATAAATTAATAATTTTCATAAAATTATTTTTATTTACCATCGTAAATTTTTATATCTTAAAAAAAACAATAATTTAATTATTTGTCTAAATGCTTGACATATTTTTCATATATTCTTAAGATAGCTAAATTATAGTTAAATTTTCATTTTACCTAAAAGTAATATATACTATGATATTACTGATGGCAAGAAAAATTACTAGAAAATTGCATATTTTAAATATAATTCGTAAACTATTTTATAGATAAATATATATTTTTACCTTCGAGTTAATTTATATTACATAAAAAAATATAAGTAAAATTTAATTTATTTTATCAGAATTTTTACCAATTTTCGGCATTTAACGAAAATGCTGCATAGATAAAAATATGAAATCACCAAGGGGCAATATAAAATATATAAAACAGATCCTAGGCCTTCCGATCGTTTATCAAAAGACAGATATGTATATTTTTCCTATGAACTAATTCTAAAATAAACTTACAATAATAAAATGCTATTTTACTGAAAAAAAAATTATTTTAATTTCCTTATTTGAAATAATATAAAATTGTTACCACAATTTTAGTAAATTTCTTATCGCTAAATATATTTTTACATTCCGACATAAATAATATCCTTTTTTTTGTAATTTCAAAATTATTAAATGAGAATATTGGGAATAAGTCTTGAAAAGTCTTTAAAAAAAAATAAATTGAACCAGAAATGTAAAACTATAGAAAACGAGCAATTAGAGAATTCCAAAAAGGACGAAAAAAAAGTATGATAAACCAAGTTTTATTAGGTAAAATTCAAAAGTTAATAATCTAAGAACAAAAAAAAATTGAAAATTTATTTGATTCTTACTATCTGGGAAAACGACCAATATTGAAAGAAAAGTCTAATTTCCGTAACAATCTAAAAAAAAATTGTAACAATCTAAAATTTCGTCTTCTTTTTTACAAAATATAAAATGTAATTTAACGTGACAAAATACAATTGAATGGATTCACTAATAGAAGGAAATGTTCTTTATGGTCGGAAATTTGCTTGCATTCCACAAAAAAAAGGATCTCATCGTCTATGGAATTTTCTCTGTGAATCATATAATAAATCAAGTGTATATAGTTTTGTTTCTTCGGTTTTGTTTTTTTCTTCTTT
Organism: Empis stercorea; assembly: GCA_949752835.1. Lineage (NCBI taxonomy): Eukaryota > Metazoa > Arthropoda > Insecta > Diptera > Empididae > Empis > Empis stercorea. Next base: position 18,895,260 of record OX457089.1, read on the forward strand.
TTTTTTTGGTATAGAAGTAAAAATGAATCGAGACGACTAACTAGAGTAGGATGTTAAATATATAGAAAATTTTCTGTTAAATATCCGCCGGGCAAGAAAAAAAAAAGATTTACGAATTTTAACCTGTTTTTCTAAGAATTTTAAAAATAATAGTAAATTTTTTTTAAACAAAAAAAGGAAAGAAAATATAATTTTACTTTATAGAAAGTTTAAAGGAATTTGATAACCAAAAAAAGTAACTTTTCTTAAGAAAACGAAAAGTAAAAAAGCAAATAATAATAATATTTTCTTTAATTCTTTTTTATACTTTTTTAGGTCATAGAGGGAAAAAGGATTGTGTTGTGGATAGTTTAGAGAAAATAAATATATTTATTATGTTTATGGGAAATTATAGAAAATCTTTTTTTTTTAAATAAAAGTTTAATATTTACAAAATATTGTTGTGATTTATTATTATAAATACAGAATGAAAGAAAAAAATTAATGCCGCAAAATCAAATATACTTTGTTATACCTTTAATTTATTAAAAAAAAATTAAAATCTCATTCGAAATCAGGATTTGCTTTTCAGTTCATTATATCTATAAAGTTTATATATACATACATATAATGTAGTTTAACTATTAGTGAAATAGACAATAACATTGAAAATGCGTTCAGAAATTATTCCGATTTATTTCAAGAAGAACAAGGAAATTGATATTTATTTTAGATGAAAAATGAAGAAAATATATAAAATACATAGAAAATATAAAAACAATAATTCAATATTTTTTAATTCAAGTTTAACATATACATAAATATGAATTCTAAAGATATTTTAATTCCATAGAAATTTTAAAATTTTAAAATTTTAAAACATTTCTTTAATTCGAATACCTATTGTTAATAGACGTTAACCGGAAATTTAGTACTGTGAACTTTTTAAATTGAAATTGGTAAAAGTTTGTAATAAGAATTTTTTGGTCATCAGAGATTTAGAGTGTGCCTTAAATTTTAGGGAGTTTGTTTGTTTAGTTTGGAAACTTTGAATTGATCTTATGTCCAAAATTCGACATGTGCATAGTGTTTTGATAATAATTGATTCTGTAACAATTAATGAAATAATTTAAATAATAGTGGTGAAATGAAAATAGTGATAAAATATATATGTAATTAAAATAATCAACTTTGAGAATTATCACTGAAATTGACTTAAAAGATTAATAAGAAATAATTTCTATGCTATTTCTTCAACCCAACTCTGCAAAGATTTTCATTATTTTTATTATTAAAACTGAACTAAATTTTAATAAATTAACTGCATAATAAATCTGCTCAAAATGAAAAATTTGAAAAGTAATTACAATTATAGTTCTCTCAAAATACTTGTAAGAAAAATATTATGTATATTCTAAATTCACAATAACGAACTAAAGAAAATCTATTTTTCATAATAATTAATTTTCGAATTTTACAAATTAATAATGTATTCTTAAAGTTAAATAAATCGTAAATTATTATATTTGAATAGATACTCAACACTACAAATAAAATTACATATATTATAATAATAGTTCATCGTACAATTGCATTGATGTTCATTGCTTTCAGAGCTTTTGAAAAACTTTTAAAATTTATATTTTTGATTTTATTATTGTTATTTTTTATTATATTTATTTATTTTTCTTGGCAATGCCCAATAGATTTTAGAAAGTAAATAAGTAAAATCTATTGCACTAAATATAACTATTTATATATTTTTTCTTAACCATAAAATTTTCAGTAAAAAAATTGTTGTACACTGGATCCTTCTAGGAATTATTTATATTATTATAAAGTTTTTTTTTTATTGTTGTAAATTTCTTGATGAAAACAGTAAACAGTAACCCCAAAGATTTGTTAGCAACTCTTTTGTTTGGTTCCATTGGAGTTAATGTACCAATTTTTCTATTTGTGTTTTCTTCTTTTGAAATATTATTATGGACAATAAAAAAACCAGGAAATTTAAGGAATACAAATAAGAGTTCATCTCAAGGATCATTGAAAATATAAATACATATATACATTAGTTTATTTTTTCTTTTTCTAGATTTTTGGTTTACTTTCTTAATTTCTTTTTGTTTACAATTTCCTTGAATGCATCCTTACAAATTGCATTTTTCTTTTTCTTGAGGGATAAAAAAATATTATTTTAAAATTTATAGACTAAAAAAGTATGTATAAGAAGTTCACTTCTGATTGATTACGACTGAAAATAGATAGAATGAAGTAACGATTTATATTATATTTTTGTAGATAATATGTAAGTTTGATTGTAGCGAGATTATTAAAATAATTCTGAAAGGAATAATGAAAAATCTAAATGAGAAAATCAATCAATAAACTATGATCTCTAGCCTGTAATTGGTCTATAAAATTTTAGATAAAAAACTAATATGGAGAAAGAAGAATATTATTGTAGCTAACTAGGTGCGTTTTCGTTAACGTGAAATGGTGGCTAACTAGGTGCGTTTTCGTTAACGGCTGGTCTCATTCGACATGAATAATGAATCTAATGCAACATTCCAGCATTTTGACATTTTAGTTAACGTCAATTTATTTATCGTAGTACTGCAATGTTTTAATTCATTTTCTGGTATTTTGACTAGCTGGTGTGTGTGTGCAAAAAGACCTACAAAGAATAATTTCTCTGAACTAGCGTGATAGTAATAAATCGACAAATTTAGCTTTAACCAATGGTCCCGCTGATTAAACTACCATAAAAATGAATAAAAACATATTGCAGTACTACGATCAATTGACGTTAACTAAAATGCCATAATGCTGGAATGTTGCATTATAGATTCATTATTCATGTCGAATGAGACCAGCCTAGAATAGAGGAATAATTTGGATATGCAATTGTTTGTATTCCACTTTTTTACAAAGTTTATATACTACTAGTTTCCACTTATCCTGTAGTTTTGTATGCAAAAGCGACGAGATAATGCTGTGTAACGACTGATTACTTTCGACTATATTATGCAAATACAACTACATATTCTGTTCGTCTCTTAAATAATTATCAAATTCATATTAAAACAGAATTATAAATTATTTGTTAACTATTTTGTCGTTAGATTTATTTTCTGTTTCTAAAGATTTTTATTTATTTCTGAACAAATTAAAATCCTTTAATCCAAAACATTCCCGTATAAATCTTTACAATGAGTGTGTGTGTATAAAAATACCTACAAACAAGAACTTTTCTGAAAATTAAAATTAAAATTATGAACTTTTTATTTTCTTAATAATTTTCTTTTGATCGCCATTGGCTATTATTTGTATTGGAAAATGTATGTCCTATAATATTATTTTCAACAAAAATGAAAAACTTCGAAAGATTATATACTAAAAATAAACTTAAAAGTTTATAAGAAATTTTAAGAAACTGCAGGGCAGGTGCACTATATTATAGTATACAGGGAAATCAGTTTGTTATATATCAGAAAGACAACAAATAAGAGTAATAAATGCCAGAGAATTATTATCAATAAATAACACAAATAATGTACTTAGATGTATGCGATCGAAATTATTTATCCAACAAAAAAAAAGTAATATTTTTAAATTAATAATTGTTATAAATTTTTGTAAATAACCAACAACAACCAAAAATGATGGAAAATATTTTATTAAAAACATTTTTTCTTTGGAGCATCATTGATGTTATAAATAAATATATATGTATAACATTGACTATTTTATTATGGTTATTTTTTTTTACGTGGCCTCATTAGTCATTATTAAAAATGTAAATAAATAAGGTATAATAATTTTCATTAAATTTTTTTCACTGATTACTCAATATTGTTGTGCAATTTTTTTTTCAATTATAAATGAAAGAAAGAAAGAATTTTTATATTACTGATCAAACTAAATTAAATCGAATAACGGAAGTTAAAATTTTTTTATTACACTTTGTTAATAATTATCGTCACGCATCAAATAGTTCAATTAAAGTTGAAATTGGCTAAAATTAGACATTTCATTATCGTAAAATAAAATGTACTGAAAGCAGAATTTTGTGAGCAAATAATACTAAAAACTAAAGAGAGATGGAACAGTTTGCACGTTATTTTTAATGCTGAGTAAATTTGCGGTAGCAGTTCAATCTCCGTGTATAGTAACACAACTGGATATAGAAATCAATGTTTTTCCATCAAAAATAATAATTCATAGTCTAATTTAAAGTAATTAAAAAATTTACGCCCAGGATTTCTCGTTGAAAATTTCAATAAACAAAAAAATTATGAAATACAAAGCTGAATAATTGTGAATTATATATGTACAATGAAAATTTAAGTCATATCTATACTAGCAAATTAGCTTTTAAGGCATATCTATATACAATATACTAGAAAATTAGTTAGTATATATATAGATATGCCGCAAAATTACACAATTTTTATAATCACGTATTTTTTACAAATTAAAAATTACATTTTTGCATACGTTTAGCGATGCTTTTGCTGGAAAAAGGTCAAGATATCAGGAAAAACTATCGCCATATATACTCATTAAGGTTGAACTGTTACGAGGAAAAATAATCATTTATTTATTTTTATTAAATATGAAAGTTTTCTGTGAACGTTTTTAAAAATTTAAACTAAAATGATGAACATAAAAAATAAAAATCAATATTTCATTCTCTCCATGGGAATTTAAAGTGAAAAATTAATGTCATTATATCAGTAATTTTATACTATGTATTTAATGTATATATACATAGTACAATTACTATAAATAATTTGAATTTTATGTACACAAAAATAAACTTAAATTAACAATATTATCAGGTTTAACTAAATAATGTGAAATAAAACTAAATTGTCAATAGTAATATTTTTGTTATAAAAAGAAAATTCTAAATATGCAATTTAAATGTTAAACTATCAAAAAAATCCACTTTATATAATTTAACTGATAATATTGCACTTTAATTTCTAAAAAAAAATAATATAAGTACATAATAATATTTCGAAAATTAAATTTCATTTCTCTTATCAAAAAAAAAAAAAACAAATTTGAACAAACAGTTTTTATTCGAAATTTAATAATGACGACTATACTAATAGGCAAGATAACCTCAAAGAAATATACATTTAAAAAACTCACATGACAAAAGGAGAATTTTCTTTTTTTGTATCCATGTTTTTCATTTAATTCAATTATTATTTATATTCCTTTTAATTATACTATAAATTATTATTGAAAAATTTTTAAAATCCTAAATATAAATTGTTGCGTTTTTTTCTTATATATTTTAACTTTAAATTTATAAATAAACTTTTATTATATCATATTTCTAAAAAAACAAACTATTTTCACTGATTTATATAAAAATGTGCACTGATTTTACTGAGATTTCATTTTAAACTGATCCACACACATAAAAAGAAAAACTCAAAAAGTGAATATATATAATATTAAAATGATTGAAATCTTAATTCAATATTCATTTGATTATTCAAATATAAGAAAATTTTACTAAACAAAAAAAAAATTCGTTTTTACTATATGGATTTATTTATTTTTTTTTTTTTTATCAAAAAGTGTTAAGTAAATTTAAATTAAATTCTCTATACTTTTTTTTTCATATACGGTATATATATATATGTAGCTATGCTAATTGTAAATATTTACCGACAGCAAAAAAAAAAATTATATATGTATATTTATTATTAAAAGTGAAGAAACGAGTAAAAGTTCTATTATAATAATACACACTGTACCACAACACGAATTCTTAATCAGACAACTCTTAATTAAACATGACGACGTCGTTATCGAATCGTAGTTGTCGACACTCTAAAATTATAATATAATATATAATAATTAGCCACACCACACCACAGTAAATTTTTGAATTAAAAAAAAAATTAGAACAAATTAGCTATAAAATAATAAACAAATCAAATATTTTACTTTATATAAATATAAAAAAAAACTAAAATGATTATAGAAAATTTTACAAAATAATAATTAAAGTCTTTTTTTTTTTGTTTTATATTACATATTTTTCACTGATAATTTTTATAATGTAAAAAAATACTATAACAATTTGTAAAATGTAATATTGATAAATAAATATTAAAATAAAAATGTCGTAAGTCGTAAAAAAATGTAATATTGATTATCAAAATTATACAGCAAATATAAATTCAAGCTTATAATTAATTTTGCTAATATACTAAAGTATGTGAAAATTGAATTTCAATTTGTAATCTAACAATTTTTAAAACCATTCAGTTTAAAAAATGTAATGATTTTTTTTATCAAACAGAAAGTATTACAAACATATTTAAATTTATATATATAGTAGCTAGTTTCCTACTGAATTTCATTGTTATCATTTTTAAGAACTTGATAATACTTGATAATCGACACATTTTTCTAGGGCTTGTTATTTTTTTCCATTTGTAAAATTCGTTGAATTTTGGTGAGATTACAAATTTTGTTAATATTCGAATTACAAATTTTGTTAATATAATAAAAGATGTAGTTTTGAAAGCTTGGTAAAGGAGTCATTTTAGCGAATAAAATTTCGGATAGTTATAATTTTCAAACTAAAATATGGAATTTATGAAATTTTAGATTTTTGTAACCAAAATTCGACAATTCCCGGGGAAATAGAATTCATAATAATAGTTTTTTCCAAAACCAAATTTTACACATTTCTCTCAAAGCTTCCCTAAATTTGCTAACAATTTTTTTTCAAATTGTCACCCTCCTATAAAAATTTTATGCAGTATAAATTTATAATTGTTGAATTTCCTTTCTCAGTCAGACTGATCGTTTATTCCTAATATCGACTATTATAAAACAAACACCCTAAAATTTACTTTGTAATTTACTAAATTTAAAATATTTTAAAATTTAATATTTTTATTTTACAAAATAATTTGCCATCAAAACCAAAAGAGAAAAAAAAAATGATATGAACAACAAATAATTTTCCTCATGAATAGATTTTCTTCTTGCGTTAATATAAAATCAAAATTATGAAAATTAATTTCAGAAAATTTCTCTGCCTTTATATTTACATACAAATTGATAAATAACAAAAATAATAATTTAATTTAATTTAAATAACACTTCAGTAACATATTTACAAAATAGATTACATATATATATTTCTATTTATATTTTAATTGAAATATTTTCGTCCTTCCTGTTCCCTTTATTATAATTTTTTGTGTATAAACGAGTATACATATTATATATAAGTGTATATAATTTCATGTATATATAAATTTACTCACTGTAACTGATGGGGTGAAAGATCCAAATTATTATCATTTGTAAATTTTGTTAAATCTAAATTATTAAGTGACAGTACTTCATTATTCTTATTAATAATTTTATGTTTATTATCATTAGATAATTGATGAATTTCATTTATAACATTTATATTTGTATCACTAAAATTATTATTACTATTAGACATTTTCTTTTTGTTATATATATTTTGAAATTAATATTGGTTCTTACAATAATTAATTTATTGCAAAAAAAATTTCAAATAATTATTTTTAATAAACTTTAAATAATTATGTATTTATTTTTATAATAAAAAAAAATTGCCGCACTTGTAAAAAAAACGAAATTAAAAAAAAAATCAAACTTCTGTTATTGGGGATTTTGTATTTTATTTTTTTTTTTAATTATATTTATTCCACAGCATGTAAAGTAATGAAATGGATATCATTTAGGCAAATTGTTTTAATCATAATTTTATAAACAAAAAAAAATGTAGATACACATATTTATTTATATTTATAACAACAACAAAAAAAAAGATGAGTGTAAAATTTTTTTATGTAACTTTTTTTAAATATTTTTTTTCATAAATTTTTTTTATATCTTCCTGAATTTTATTTTATTTTATTATCATTTAATATGACAAACACTTAAAAAAAACACAAAGAAAAAAACGTTTTGATTTAATTATAAGCTGTGCGCACGAACCGTACACTTTTGAAAGAATAAGCGCAAATCATTTAATAAATTAATTTTTTTTTTTTTTTTTAAATATTTTAAATGTCAAGATATTAATATATAGTTTTTTTTTCTCCAGTCCGTGTAATTAGATTTACACAAAAATACATTTGTATGTATAAAAATATAGTCAAAATTGGTATACCATAGAAAAGATTCTTATCTATGGGAAAATATTTTTGAACTATAACAAATATTATTTTTGAGAATTGTTTTGGAAAACTTTTATTTTTATTATTATCTGATGTTTGCATATAAATAATTAGGCATCATATATTATACTAACTGATGATATGATTCAGTTTTAATATACTAGCGTCAAAATAATCAGATAAATATACTATATACATATCAGAGTACAGGGTCATGTTTTTAGAATCAACAAATCCAAGAATTTTCAAATTTGTCAAGTTTTTATGCCAATTATATTATGTTTATTGCCAAGTCTCCTTGTGTACGACAATAGAAAATTTTATTATTTACTTAATAAAAGATTATTATTATATATAAATTGATAAAATGTTGTTAATTGAAGAGCTTTTAACAAAGTATCTCTCACTGAAAAAAATATTTCCAATGCTCAAATTATTTTTATGAAACAAAATGGTGCATAATAATATCATAAAATTTCAAATGTATGACGAAAGAAAATAAATTTAAAAGTTCTCAGTAAAATTTTATAAATTTTTGATTTATTATTTCTGACCTGAAATTTTCGAGACATTATTTATTTCTGACCAGATTCTCGAAACCTTCAAATCTCGAGTATAGGTAGTAAAAATATTATTGTTTCATATCATAATAAATTCAGCGATAAACTGATAATTGTTGGAAAATAGCAAAAATTACATATATTTTTACTTCTTATCAAACAAAATAATTATAAGTATACAATTTTGTCAAATTGTCGTTTCGTACGGAAGAAACTATTGAGAAGCACAAAATTTGTCAAAAAATTGACCTTAATGAATTTCTAAAGTTACCATTTGTCGAACTGGCATTGACAGAATTGTACAATTTCCCTTTATTGTGGATTCTTATGAAACTGGAACATGACAATAAAACTCCTTTTTGCCATTTACAATTGTTCGGAAATAAATCTTTCAAGCTCTGGGCGGCTTAATACTATTTTCTACTATCAATCAAATTTAAAATCCAATAATTCTAAATTTAATAGCCATAATGCCCCATAATTTCGGTAATATATTAATCTCAGGGAATCTAAGTAGCTTTCTATAAAATTCTCTCTAAACATGTTGTTTTTTATGTAACTTTATTTATATTATAAAATTCTCTCAAGTGCGTTTATTTATTTTTATAAATCAAATACACTACATTTGTGGTTCAGTCAAGCAAATAAATACGTTTAATACAGATAAATTACAATTTTATTATTTTGTATCTGGTTCAGTTCAGGTACTTGGACAACATTAATATATGTATATATACGAGTATAAACAATAAAATATTATTTAATATATATCAAAATTATCTGGACATTATTTTTGTAATAAAAGATTTTAATAAATTGATAAAAATTTTCGTATTTATTTTTTTAGATATTAAATTAAAAATTCTTGGTTAAGTAAGAGAAACTTATTACATATAATTATAATTTCATTTTAATTTATTTTACTTAATTTATTATATTTATTAATTTAGGTTGTCTTATGTGGATTATCATCAACAAAATAATATAAAGAAATTATACTTATTGCGAAACAATTTAAAAAAATTTAAATAAATATTAAATTTAATTCAAAAATTTTCTTTAAAAAAAAAAGATTAACAGATTAAATTTTTTTATAACAAATTTATCATTGTATAAAAAAAAATTATATATAATAAAAGAATTTTTCCAGAAAATAAAAAATTAACCTAAATATTTAATGAAATATTTCCGAAAAATTTGAATTATTTTTTTTTAATATGATCATAAAAGTTATTTGTTAGCATACAAGGAATATAAGATATGTATACCAATGTAAATATTTTTACAAAAATATTATAAAAACTCATAATTAAATAAATATATAATATAAATTAGTCTTGCTTGATTTTCGTAGACAATATTTTTTTTTTTATTATATTTTATTAGTCATTTACAAAATATCCGTTTTGCATTAATGATTATTTCGCGTCTAGGTTTAAAAAAATATATTGCAATTCATTTCAAGAGACCTTGAAATAAATTAAATACTATATTTTTTTAAAAAAAAGTAATTTATACATAAATCAATAATTTAATTAATATATAAATTCAACCTGATCGTTTAATTAAGATATGAATTTTTTGATAAGAGAAAAATTATATTTTCGCCTAACGATATGCAAATTTTTGTAATGAAGGTTTTGTAATTAAATTTATAAATAACGATCTCTAAGACGATTTGCAGAAGTTCCTATAAGAGTAATTTCCCTAAAATTAATATGCCTGAAACAATTTCCTAATAACGCTAAACGCTAATAACAGTTTCCCTAAAATCAGTTACCCAAATTATGCAGTTTCCCTAATGAATAATTTACTTAATTTCTATGGTAAGATCGTTTAAGATCGATAATTTTATGTAGATTTATAGTGAAAAATTGGGAATTTAATAATGTATTTTAAATAGAATTTGAAATTGATAAGTTAATTGTATCGGTTCATTATTTATCAACATTTGCTACGCTTAACATTCAAAACACATATGTTGTATAAAATTTAATATATTATAGGATTATAGCTACACAATTATAACAAATTTACTCCTACATTTCCGATACAGAGGCGCGTTATGGTGTAGTGGTGCCCTAGGCAATATATATTTATGATGCCCCCTATTTTTTAAAAATTGTAACTTGTTCTAAGTATAATTTCAAACATGAAACAATTAATAGGAATAGCTAAATAAAAAATAAAATATTGATTTGCTAAAAAATTACTGCCGGCAAATGAACACTGAACATTACAAATTAAACAAAAACAAAAAACAATGAAATCAATATTGGCATTTCATGCATATCAAATAAAATACCTTTTATGTACGTGAAAAAAAAGAGTAGTATGTACGTGAAAAAATTTGATTGCATGTAAATTGTGCCGCGATGTAATTTTCATAAAATCTCCATACAACATTGATGACAGCTAAATAAAAAATAAGAAAAGGAGCGAAATTTTTGAAGTGGTCTAAGTCAAGTATCCAAAAAAAATCATTTTTTGCTTATTTTGGGTAAAGAATACTCTAATATTGTGATTTGACGCACAATCATAAAGTTAACTTGACTTTAGTTTTTGATTCTTTTATCAAAATCATATGTATTTTTCAATTTATCCAAACACAAATCTTTAAATATCTCGAAACGCAAAATATATGACTTAGACCACTTTCATAATCACCGGCACTTATAATATAAAAAAATATATAATTATATTTATATATTATAATTATTATAATACATATATTTAAAATCTCAATAAATATCTTTCTTGCCCACAACTTCTTCTTTTTTTCTAGCGTCTCAGGCTTTTTTAAATTAATTATTGCAATTGTTGGGGCACTCAATTGCATTACTATGGCACAATTATACTATTAAGAAGCATTACTATGTTTTTGTCTTTCAGCAAATGGACCAAATAATAACCATATTTGAGTTTAACCCTTAAACTGATAACGTATTTTAATAACAAAAACTGATAAGGTGGTTCCAATGGACCGATATGAAACAATGAAGAATTTTGCTTTAGAAAATATTTTTATTTTAATATTATTTTAAAGATAATTTTTCTAGATAAATTAAAAAAATTAAAAACGAAATTATTAAAATAGTTCTACTATTATAACAAAAATATATCTTTAAGTTAAATTAACAATATATGAAAAAGGGTCCACTGGACCCCAATTAGCAGTTTAAGGGTTAAATATCATATTTTTTGACAAATTTAAGCAACTTTTGTTGCATACTCATAGTGCAAGTAGCAAAACTCAAAATTTTGCAAAATTATGATATAAATTTCATACAATATTTTTGACATATATAAATATAATGCATGTGAATCTCATTGTGTAAACGGGATTTAACACAAATTTGAACACACAATTAACCCTTTGAATAAATCCGAGAACACAAAGAAAACGCAATTTTAAGAATTTGATTTTTTTGAAATTTTAAGCAAAAAATGAATTTCTTTTTAAAAATTTAAAGAAAAAAATATGTTTGTGGTGCCCCCAAAAATGTGGTACCCTAGGCAATTGCCAAATTTGCCTATGGTGTAATACGCCGCTTTTCCGATATGAAATTGAGAAAAAACACAATATTTAATGAGACAAAAATTTTAAGCAATTAGTTTTCTTTTGATTCTCTCTTCTCTTTAACACTTTGTCACTTTTTGCAAATAATTTAACACTTTTATCAATTAAAATGATTATGATTTGATTATATAATAACAACACAAGAGGCTATAAACTATAACTTTTTTAATTGAATTAAGTTTTTGTAAGCAATAGTGGTCTTCACTACCTAAATATTTTTTCTTGATATTTTGATATTTTTTTTTAAATTACGTGAACACCTATTTTTGGTGTCTGAGATATTTTGATATTTTTATTATATTTTATGTCTGGCAGCACTGATTATTTCATGTTTTTACGTTTATTTTACATATTTATATAATCTGGTAGCACTGAAATAATTTAAACAAATATTGTTAAAAATTAGAATTGGCAAAATTTAAGGAAAAATAATATGTAAAAATACTAATTTTATACTGCAATACTAATTTTAATAAACAATAATCCGCGTCAATATAAAAAAAAATTTTAAATGTCACAACAGAAAATTTGTGACAGTAGTATTTTGACATATATATCAAAATATTTTGACACTATCGTGATATTTTAATATTTTTTTCAACCAATCAAAACTCGTTATTTCGTAAAATATCAAAATATCAAGAAAAAATATTTAGGTCGTGAAGACCACTAATGCAATTACCTATTAAAATTCAGTATAATTGAAAATTGCAAAAAAGTCAAAAACAAAAATAACCAGTATTTTAAATAATTTAATTGGAACATTTGTATTTTGTCTGAAATATTCTAAGAACTGTTCACATACTAATTATCTCAAATTATCATTTAAATTGCCATTGTTTTCGCGCTAAAATAACCAAGAAAAATAGTAAAATAATATAAATAAGATATGACACTTGACAGTTCGTTAGAAAAAATTCGATGCAGGAAACACAGTTCTACGACTCATAAGTCCATAATGGCCAAGCACTCAAAAAGGGAGTTTTCGGCAAAAAAAAAACTGTATCCTGCCCTGATAACCAAAATGACCTTATTCAAGCCTGAATATACTCTGAATGTCAGCCTTCCATTTGCAGTGAAATGGTATAGGGAGTTGGGAAAAAATTCAGGGGTTATACACCAATACATACAAAGTAAACTTTCATCCCCTCAAGGCATTTTCAGCACCTTTTAAATAATGCTCTAAAGTACCTCCATTCACGGGCTTTTCAGTACATTTTCAAATTTTCAGTACCTTTAAACAGTGAAGACTCTTTATCAGAAAATCTTTTCTAAAAATGAATTATTCCATAAGATTTATTGCTTTTTTGCTATTGAAATCAATATCATCTTTTTCAGTCAGAACAAGTTTCTGTTATATTTCAACTACGAAAAGCAATAAATCCTATGGAATAACTCATTTTTAGAAAAGATTTTCTGATGATATAGCTTCCACTCTGAAAATAAACATACAATTACAAAGTAAATTATAATTCTATATGTTATATAAAATACTATATGTTATAAAATTATAACATATAGTATTTAAAATTATAATATTTCATTCAATATTTCATATTGATATTATTATTATATTACAAAATTCCATTTGACATTAATTAATATATTATTTTTATATTAATATTTAAAACTGTACTCACTGAACATGGCCTGAACATAACCTGAAGATCAGGCGTGAGCTTCAGGGGGTTTTCAGGCGCCTGAAACCACTGAAACTAACTACTGAACATTAATTTAATTGTGGTAGTTTTAGTGTTGGCAATCTGCATGGAAAATGTATTGAATGACGCCTGAAGTTCAAGCTAAACATTGCCTGAAAACCGCATGAAGCTCACGCCTGATCTTCAGGTTATGTTCAGGCCATGTTCAGTAGTTAGTTTCAGTGGTTTCAGGCGCCTGAAAACCCCCTGAAGCTCACGCCTGATCTTCAGGTTATGTTCAGGCCATGTTCAGTGAGTACAGTAATAGTGTCTGGCGTCGTTTAAGTAAGTGAAATTTATATTAATAAAATTTATATTGTAAATTTATATAATATAAACAATTGTTTAATAAATTCATGATAATAACTATCTTAAATAATAAATAACAAATTAAAATAAATAATAGTAATGTCGTGAAAACGTTTCCATAATGAAATGTCGGAGATAAATAAAAAATTTAAGCAAGATGTAGAGCTTTACAAAAAATTGTAAGAAATTGTAACGGATGCTATAATTTCTAACCATGAATTGCAATTCGATGAAAACAGTTTGCCACCATGGGAGAATCTTCCAATTACACTTGAAATTGAATCAAGAATCCCCGTAGATGTGATTGATGAAAATAATAGTTCAGATGAATCTGAAAATGAATACCTAAATCCGGAATATAAAGTATCTACTGAGTTAAGAGAATGGGCTTTAAAAAACAAAGTTTCCCATAAAAATGTTGATGAATTATTGCAAAACTTACGTAGATGTGGTATAAACAATTTGCCATTATCTGCTCGGAAACTTCTACGTACGAATCGTACTTTTATAAACATTTTAAATTATAAATGTGGGCAATATTACCATTTTGGTATTCAAAGATATTTACAGTCGAAATCATACACATTTCTTCAAAGTTGTTTTACTGTTTTTATTGATGTCAGCATAGATGGCTTAAATTTATTTAAAAGCTCACGCGCAGTCTTATGGCCAATTATAGGGTCTTTTTCATATTTTCAAAATAAAGCTCCATTTTTGATAGGCTGTTTTGCAGGAAAATCGAAACCAGGTTATGTAAATGAATATCTAAAAATGTTAGCGGATGAAGTAAAAGTTTTACAGGCCTGTGGCGTGCAAATTGGTAACAATAATAGCGAGCTGAAACCTTTTAAAGTTCGAGTTTTTATCTGTGATAGTCCAGCGAGGGCTTTCATAACTGGGGTACAGTATCATACGGAAAAAAATGCCGCGCAGCCGAACTACTGATCAGTAGTTTTATAATTACGGGCTTTTTTTAAATTCAACTACTCTAAATGCATATTTGGAGTATATTTTATTATTCGTGATTTTATACTACTACTTACTAAATTTCAGATGCGACATTAAACCTATTTTTTGGAGCTTACTCACAATTGGAAAACACATTTTGAAAACTCTTTTTCCATGTTTTAGTATTTGGCGCCTCTAGCGGTAGAAATTTGAAATACAGTTAACTGCATAGTATTCTACTCTTAACTATCTTTCCAACGAGTAGTCACACTTCATTTTTGGTGCACATTTACTATATAAAATTATAATTTTTATTCGGAAAAGAGGTTTTGGAAAAATGCGAATTGCGCCACCTACCGGCCGAATTTTGAAATTCTATCAATTGCATCTCGTTTTCAATAAATCAAGCTTTCCATCGGTTTATCTATCATATACCTGAGTGTACATTAACCATGTGAAATAACTGGTTTTTATTGTTTACACCGGACGGACAGACGGACAGACAGACGGACAAAAGCGTTAGCATAAGGGATTTTTTTTTTTAAAAAAGCCCTAAAAATAGCTGCCCAAAGTGTACTCAAACAGGTTCTTCAATCATGAGAAGAATTGCTTTCCAACAAAATTCATCTTTAGCACTAACTGATGAAAGTTTTATAAATAGAATACATCCAGAACACCATCAAGAAGAATTTAAACATTCTAAAATTATTTTAGAACAAGCTAATATTGGCATGGTTTCCCCATTTATGTTATGCACCTTGTCGATTTAGGTGTAATGAAAAAAATATTAACCTTGTTGTCAAGGGGAAAGTTTAACGGAAACTTCTTCAAAAGAGAAGAAATAAATGTTATACTGATTAATTTACAAAAATGGGTTCCATCAGAGTCTGATAGAAACCCGCGGTCTCTTGATGAATTAACATATTGGAAAGCAACTGAATTCGAGCAATTTTTACTATACACAGGAATAGTAGTATTAAAACATCGAGGAGATGACAATCTATACTACATGTTTTTGCTTTTGCACTCAGCTATTAGAATTTTGTCATGTGAGAGAAGCAATAGTTCCAATGATATTGTAGTTGCTGAGGAAATATTGAAAGAGTTCGTAATTGTATTTGCCGAAATATTCGGTTGCCAATCAGTTTCATTCAATGTACATTGTCTTTTACATTTACCGGGATGTGTACAACAATTCGGTCCTTTAGACAACTTTTTGGCATATAAATCCGAAAATTATATGCAATTTCTTAAATCTATAATTAGAAAACCATCACAAGTTCTTCAACAATTACAGAAAAGGTTACAAGAAATTGAAGAATCAAATCTGTCACTACCGTTTGAGCTTAAAACACCTGAAAATGTACATATAACTTTTAAAAAAAATCAGGACTCATATTACTTAGTAAAAAATGAAATTCCCATTAAAGTAATAGGATTTGGTATGGGAGTGGATGGAGACACTGTTTTCCTTCACAAATTTGGAACAGTAGAAGATTTTTTTACAGAACCAGTCACATCATCTTCAGCATTGGGTATTGTTTGTTGCAGTGATATGTCAAGTGAAATTGTAACATTCTTGAATTCAGATATAACATATAAATTTTATGCAATGCCATATGAAAATAAATTAATACTTGTGCCGATTTTACATAGCTGTTTTAAAAAATTTAATTATTAATTTATAACATTATTGTATTAATACTTATATAGTTTTAAAATATTAATATTACAGTAGATTTTCAACATTAAAAAACTACACAATTACTGTACACAATACACAAACATTAATACAATTAATATTAGTATTATTAATTAGACTTAATGAGTGAACCGATATCTCCAATTATTGACAATTTTATTAACACGATGAATAGTGAGAATTTACCTAAGGGATTCATTTCCTCAACGCCAGTTAATAACCGTAAGTCTTTTAATCATTCGATTACGATTTCATAATTAAGTTAGCTAAAATTCAATTCTTGTTTCAGCAAAACGATTCAAAATAAATGATAAATATTATTATTTGCATAATGTTAATGCACCATCTACATCTACATCTGTACAATGCCAAGATACTTATCATAACTATGATTCTGGTATAGTATCGCAACACATTTTTCAAACAGATCAACCAGAACAACAATCAGAAAAACAACCAGAACAACAATCAGATGAAATTGAAACACAATGTATTTTTGATTATTCTTCTCAAGAATTTACATTTGAAAGTGTTGTTAATCAAGGTATGGTTCTTATTTCATCATATCTTTTATTTTTAAAAAAATAACCTAAGCATGTAATTTAGAAAATATTATTTATGAAGAATAAAATATTGAAGAAATTGAAGATAATCCTAATGTTGTTTTTTCTGACGTGGAAGCCATTTCATCAGATACAAATAATAGTATTCTATTAAAAATTTTAGCCAAAGTTGAGACTATGGAAAAATCTATTTCTGAATTCAGAAAAGAATTAAAAGATATAAAAACCTTGGTAAGAGCTAGATTCAAACATCAATGCTTATACCTTATTTATTAAATATATTTTTAGGTCACATCTCATCAACCAACAGAAATTGCAACCAACAAACTAATTCGAGAAAATGTAGTGCAATCGAAACGAACAGTTACGATGCTGAAACGCCTAACCGGAGAAGGGAAGGACGATATGGACTTCGAGATCGAGGATTTATTTCCAATAAAATCGCCAGATGGCTTTGAGAACCTGGAAGTCCGTATTGCAGACGACAAGTTTGCTGAAAGATTGGTAATTTTTAAATTACACTAAGTATAATTACATAATAATGTTAAATTTTTTTGTTATACTTTTTTATTATATTATAACAGACAAACTATTTCCGCCGATTCAAGGCATCAATAGAATCTATTGACAAGGCATTCAAATTCACTGCAACAGATGAACTATATTCGAATTATAATTATAACGGAAATGCGGGGCAGAAAGCATTAAAAAGGTTAAAACTTTTCAACAAAGTTTTGTTCGGTAAATATACCATTTGTAAAATGTATTTTCTATAATTTAAATTCTTTTTTTGTATCGTAGAACATCTATTGGGATGATTTTATACGAAAAAGAAATCCGACATTGTGTTCAAAAAGCACACAATAGTAGACAATATAAAAAGACACAAAAAATAAAAAAAACACATTAATTAATGTGAATATCTCGACGATGTAGATGGTGTATAAAAATATATAAAAATAATAATAATATTAATATTATATAAAAATAACACATTAATTAATGTGAATATCTCGACGATGTAGATGGTGTATAAAAATATATAATTAATGTGAATATCTCGACGATGTAGATGGTGTATAAAAATATATAAAAATAACACATTAATTAATGTGCATATCTCGACGATGTAGATGGTGTATAAAAATATATAAAAATAATAATAATATTAATATTATATAAAAATAACACATTAATTAATGTGCATATCCCGACGATGTAGATGCTGTATAAAAATATATAAAAATAATAATAATATTAATATTATATAAAAATAACACATTAATTAATGTGAATATCTCGACGATGTAGATGGTGTATAAAAATATATAAAAATAATAATAATAATAATATTATATAAAAATAACACATTAATTAATGTGAATATCTCGACGATGTAGATGGTGTATAAAAATATATAAAAATAATAATAATATTAATATTATATAAAAATCAACACATTAATTAATGTGAATATCTCGACGATGTAGATGGTGTATAAAAATATATAAAAATAATAATAATATTAATATTATATAAAAATAACACATTAATTAATGTGAATATCTCGACGATGTAGATGGTGTATAAAAATATATAAAAATAATAATAATATTAATATAATATAAAAATAACACATTAATTAATGTGAATATCTCGACGATGTAGATGGTGTATAAAAATATATAAAAATAATAATAATATTAATATTATATAAAAATAACACATTAATTAATGTGCATATCTCGACGATGTAGATGGTGTATACAAATATATAAAAATAATAATAATATTAATATTATATAAAAATAACACATTAATTAATGTGAATATCTCGACGATGTAGATGGTGTATAAAAATATATAAAAATAATAATAATAATAATATTATATAAAAATAACACATTAATTAATGTGAATATCTCGACGATGTAGATGGTGTATACAAATATATAAAAATAATAATAATATTAATATTATATAAAAATAACACATTAATTAATGTGAATATCTCAACGATGTAGATGGTGTACACCATCTACATATATAAAAATAATAATAATATTAATATTATATAAAAATAACACATTAATTAATGTGAATATCTCGACGATGTAGATGGTGTATAAAAATATATAAAAATAATAATAATAATAATATTATATAAAAATAACACATTAATTAATGTGAATATCTCGACGATGTAGATGGTGTATAAAAATATATAAAAATAATAATAATATTAATATTATATAAAAATAACACATTAATTAATGTGAATATCTCGACGATGTAGATGGTGTATACAAATATATAAAAATAATAATAATATTAATATTATATAAAAATAACACATTAATTCATGTGAATATCTCAACGATGTAGATGGTGTACACCATCTACATATATAAAAATAATAATAATATTAATATTATATAAAAATAACACATTAATTAATGTGAATATCTCGACGATGTAGATGGTGTATAAAAATATATAAAAATAATAATAATATTAATATTATATAAAAATAACACATTAATTAATGTGAATATCTCGACGATGTAGATGGTGTATACAAATATATAAAAATAATAATAATATTAATATTATATAAAAATAACACATTAATTAATGTGAATATCTCGACGATGTAGATGGTGTATACAAATATATAAAAATAATAATAATATTAATATTATATAAAAATAACACATTAATTCATGTGAATATCTCAACGATGTAGATGGTGTACACCATCTACATATATAAAAATAATAATAATATTAATATTATATAAAAATAACACATTAATTAATGTGAATATCTCGACGATGTAGATGGTGTATACAAATATATAAAAATAATAATAATATTAATATTATATAAAAATAACACATTAATTAATGTGAATATCTCAACGATGTAGATGGTGTACACCATCTACATATATAAAAATAATAATAATATTAATATTATATAAAAATAACACATTAATTAATGTGAATATCTCGACGATGTAGATGGTGTATAAAAATATATAAAAATAATAATAATAATAATATTATATAAAAATAACACATTAATTAATGTGAATATCTCGACGATGTAGATGGTGTATAAAAATATATAAAAATAATAATAATATTAATATTATATAAAAATAACACATTAATTAATGTAAATATCTCGACGATGTAGATGGTGTATACAAATATATAAAAATAATAATAATATTAATATTATATAAAAATAACTCATTAATTAATGTGAATATCTCGACGATGTAGATGGTGTATAAAAATATATAAAAATAATAATAATATTAATATAATATAAAAATAACACATTAATTAATGTGAATATCTCGACGATGTAGATGGTGTATAAAAATATATAAAAATAATAATAATATTAATATTATATAAAAATAACACATTAATTAATGTGCATATCTCGACGATGTAGATGCTGTATAAAAATATATAAAAATAATAATAATATTAATATTATATAAAAATAACACATTAATTAATGTGAATATCTCGACGATGTAGATGGTGTATAAAAATATATAAAAATAATAATAATAATAATATTATATAAAAATAACACATTAATTAATGTGAATATCTCGACGATGTAGATGGTGTATAAAAATATATAAAAATAAAATAATAATAATATTAATATTATATAAAAATAACACATTAATTAATGTGAATATCTCGACGATGTAGATGGTGTATAAAAATATATAAAAATAATAATAATATTAATATTATATAAAAATAACACATTAATTAATGTGAATATCTCGACGATGTAGATGGTGTATAAAAATATATAAAAATAATAATAATATTAATATTATATAAAAATAACACATTAATTAATGTGAATATCTCGACGATGTAGATGGTGTATAAAAATATATAAAAATAATAATAATAATAATATTATATAAAAATAACACATTAATTAATGTGAATATCTCGACGATGTAGATGGTGTATAAAAATATATAAAAATAATAATAATATTAATATTATATAAAAATAACACATTAATTAATGTGAATATCTCGACGATGTAGATGGTGTATACAAATATATAAAAATAATAATAATATTAATATTATATAAAAATAACACATTAATTAATGTGAATATCTCGACGATGTAGATGGTGTATAAAAATATATAAAAATAATAATAATATTAATATTATATAAAAATAACACATTAATTAATGTGAATATCTCGACGATGTAGATGGTGTATAAAAATATATAAAAATAATAATAATATTAATATTATATAAAAATAACACATTAATTAATGAGAATATCTCGACGATGTACATGGTGTATAAAAATATATAAAAATAATAATAATATTAATATTATATAAAAATAACACATTAATTAATGTGAATATCTCGACGATGTATATGGTGTATAAAAATGTATAAAAATAATAATAATATTAATATTATATAAAAAGAACACATTAATTAATGTGAATATCTCGTCGATGTAGATAGTGTATAAAAATATATAAAAATAATAATAATATTAATATTATATAAAAATAACACATTAATTAATGTGAATATCTCGACGATGTAGATGGTGTATAAAAATATATAAAAATAATAATAATATTAATATTATATAAAAATAACACATTAATTAATGTGAATATCTCGACGATGTAGATGGTGTATAAAAATAATAATAATATTAATATTATATAAAAATAACACATTAATTAATGTGAATATCTCGACGATGTAGATGGTGTATAAAAATATATGAAAATAATAATAATATTAATATTATATAAAAATAACACATTAATTAATGTGAATATCTCGACGATGTAGATGGTGTATAAAAATATATAAAAATAATAATAATATTAATATTATATAAAAATAACACATTAATTAATGTGAATATCTCGACGATGTAGATGGTGTATAAAAATATATAAAAATAATAATAATATTAATATTATATAAAAATAACACATTAATTAATGTGAATATCTCGACGATGTAGATGGTGTATACAAATATATAAAAATAATAATAATATTAATATTATATAAAAATAACACATTAATTAATGTGAATATCTCGACGATGTAGATGGTGTATAAAAATATATAAAAATAATAATAATATTAATATTATATAAAAATAACACATTAATTAATGTGAATATCTCGACGATGTAGATGGTGTATAAAAATATATAAAAATAATAATAATATTAATATTATATAAAAATAACACATTAATTAATGAGAATATCTCGACGATGTACATGGTGTATAAAAATATATAAAAATAATAATAATATTAATATTATATAAAAATAACACATTAATTAATGTGAATATCTCGACGATGTATATGGTGTATAAAAATGTATAAAAATAATAATAATATTAATATTATATAAAAAGAACACATTAATTAATGTGAATATCTCGTCGATGTAGATAGTGTATAAAAATATATAAAAATAATAATAATATTAATATTATATAAAAATAACACATTAATTAATGTGAATATCTCGACGATGTAGATGGTGTATAAAAATATATAAAAATAATAATAATATTAATATTATATAAAAATAACACATTAATTAATGTGAATATCTCGACGATGTAGATGGTGTATAAAAATAATAATAATATTAATATTATATAAAAATAACACATTAATTAATGTGAATATCTCGACGATGTAGATGGTGTATAAAAATATATGAAAATAATAATAATATTAATATTATATAAAAATAACACATTAATTAATGTGAATATCTCGACGATGTAGATGGTGTATAAAAATATATAAAAATAATAATAATATTAATATTATATAAAAATAACACATTAATTAATGTGAATATCTCGACGATGTAGATGGTGTATAAAAATATATAAAAATAATAATAATATTAATATTATATAAAAATAACACATTAATTAATGTGAATATCTCGACGATGTAGATGGTGTATAAAAATATATAAAAATAATAATAATAATAATATTATATAAAAATAACACATTAATTAATGTGAATATCTCGACGATGTAGATGGTGTATAAAAATATATAAAAATAATAATAATATTAATATTATATAAAAATAACACATTAATTAATGTGAATATCTCGACGATGTAGATGGTGTATACAAATATATAAAAATAATAATAATATTAATATTATATAAAAATAACACATTAATTAATGTGAATATCTCGACGATGTAGATGGTGTATAAAAATATATAAAAATAATAATAATATTAATATTATACAAAAATAACACATTAATTAATGTGAATATCTCGACGATGTAGATGGTGTATAAAAATATATAAAAATAATAATAATATTAATATTATATAAAAATAACACATTAATTAATGAGAATATCTCGACGATGTACATGGTGTATAAAAATATATAAAAATAATAATAATATTAATATTATATAAAAATAACACATTAATTAATGTGAATATCTCGACGATGTATATGGTGTATAAAAATGTATAAAAATAATAATAATATTAATATTATATAAAAAGAACACATTAATTAATGTGAATATCTCGTCGATGTAGATAGTGTATAAAAATATATAAAAATAATAATAATATTAATATTATATAAAAATAACACATTAATTAATGTGAATATCTCGACGATGTAGATGGTGTATAAAAATATATAAAAATAATAATAATATTAATATTATATAAAAATAACACATTAATTAATGTGAATATCTCGACGATGTAGATGGTGTATAAAAATAATAATAATATTAATATTATATAAAAATAACACATTAATTAATGTGAATATCTCGACGATGTAGATGGTGTATAAAAATATATGAAAATAATAATAATATTAATATTATATAAAAATAACACATTAATTAATGTGAATATCTCGACGATGTAGATGGTGTATAAAAATATATAAAAATAATAATAATATTAATATTATATAAAAATAACACATTAATTAATGTGAATATCTCGACGATGTAGATGGTGTATAAAAATATATAAAAATAATAATAATATTAATATTATATAAAAATAACACATTAAGTAATGTGAATATCTCGACGATGTAGATGGTGTATAAAAATATATAAAAATAATAATAATATTAATATTATAGAAAATAACACATTACTTAATGTGAATATCTCGTCGATGTAGATGGTGTATAAAAATATATACAAATAATAATAATATTAATATTATATAAAAATAACACATTAATTAATGTGAATATCTCGACGATGTAGATGGTGTATAAAAATATATAAAAATAAAATAATAATAATATTAATATTATATAAAAATAACACATTAATTAATGTGAATATCTCGACGATGTAGATGGTGTATAAAAATATATAAAAATAATAATAATATTAATATTATATAAAAATAACACATTAATTAATGTGAATATCTCGACGATGTAGATGGTGTATAAAAATATATAAAAATAATAATAATATTAATATTATATAAAAATAACACATTAATTAATGTGAATATCTCGACGATGTAGATGGTATATAAAAAAAATAATAATATTAATATTATATAAAAATAACACATTATTTAATGTGAATATCTCGACGATGTAGATGGTGTATAAAAATATATAAAAATAATAATAATATTAATATTATATAAAAATAACACATTCATTAATGTGAATATCTCGACGAAGTAGATGGTGATGGTGTATAAAAATATATAAAAATAATAATAATATTAATATTATATAAAAATAACACATTAATTAATGTGAATATCTCGACGATGTAGATGGTGTATAAAAATATATAAAAATAATATTAATATTATATAAAAATAACACATTAATTAATGTGAATATCTCGACGATGTAGATGGTGTATAAAAATAGTAATAATATTAATATTATATAAAAATTACACATTAATTAATGTTAATATCTCGACGATGTAGATGGTGTATAAAAATATATCAAAATAATAATAATATTAATATTATATAAAAATAACACATTAATTAATGTGAATATCTCGACGATGTAGATGGTGTATAAAAATATATAAAAATAATAATAATATTAATATTATATAAAAATAACACATTAATTAATGTGAATATCTCGACGATGTAGATGGTGTATAAAAATAATAATAATATTAATATTATATAAAAATAACACATTAATTAATGTGAATATCTCGTCGATGTAGATGGTGTATAAAAATATATAAAAATAATAATAAAATTAATATTATATAAAAATAACACATTAATTAATGTGAATATCTCGACGATGCAGATGGTGTATAAAAATATATAAAAATAATAATAATATTAATATTATATAAAAATAACACATTAATTAATGTGAATATCTCGACGATGTAGATGGTGTATAAAAATATATAAAAATAATAATAATATTAATATTATATAAAAATAACACATTAATTAATGTGAATATCTCGACGATGTAGATGGTGTATAAAAATATATAAAAATAATAATAATATTAATATTATATAAAAATAACACAATGTGAATATCTCGACGATGTAGATGGTGTATAAAAATATATAAAAATAATAATAATATTAATATTATATAAAAATAACACATTAATTAATGTGAATATCTCGACGATGTAGATGGTGTATAAAAATAATAATAATATTAATATTATATAAAAATAACACATTAATTAATGTGAATATCTCGACGATGCCGATGGTGTATAAAAATATATAAAAATAATAATAATATTAATATTATATAAAAATAACACATTAATTAATGTGAATATCTCGTCGATGTAGATAGTGTATAAAAATATATAAAAATAATAATAATATTAATATCGACGATGTAGATGGTGTATAAAAATATATAAAAATAATAATAATATTAATATTATATAAAAATAACACATTAATTAATGTGAATATCTCGACGATGTAGATGGTGTATAAAAATATATAAAAATAATAATAATATTAATATTATATAAAAATAACACATTAATTAATGTGAATACGATGTAGATGGTATATAAAAATAATAATAATATTAATATTATATAAAAATAACACATTAATTAATGTGAATATCTCGTCGATGTAGATGGTGTATAAAAATATATAAAAATAATAATAATATTAATATTATATAAAAATAACACATTAATTAATGTGAATATCTCGACGATGTAGATGGTGTATAAAAATATATAAAAATAATAATAATATTAATATTATATAAAAATAACACATTAATTAATGTGAATATCTCGACGATGTAGATGGTGTATAAAAATAATAATAATATTAATATTATATAAAAATAACACATTAATTAATGTGAATATCTCGACGATGTAGATGGTGTATAAAAATATATAAAAATAATAATAATATTAATATTATATAAAAATAACACATTAATTAATGTGAATATCTCGACGATGTAGATGGTGTATAAAAATAATAATAATATTAATATTATATAAAAATAACACATTAATTAATGTGAATATCTCGACGATGTAGATGGTGTATAAAAATATATAAAAATAATAATAATATTAATATTATATAAAAATAACACATTAATTAATGTGAATATCTCGACGATGTAGATGGTGTATAAAAATATATAAAAATAATAATAATATTAATATTATATAAAAATAACACATTAATTAATGTGAATATCTCGACGATGTAGATGGTGTATAAAAATATATGAAAATAATAATAATATTAATATTATATAAAAATAACACATTAATTAATGTGAATATCTCGACGATGTAGATGGTGTATAAAAATAATAATAATATTAATATTATATAAAAATAACACATTAATTAATGTGAATATCTCGACGATGTAGATGGTGTATAAAAATATATAAAAATAATAATAATATTAATATTATATAAAAATAACACATTAATTAATGTGAATATCTCGACGATGTAGATGGTGTATAAAAATATATGAAAATAATAATAATATTAATATCATATAAAAATAACACATTAATTAATGTGAATATCTCGACGATGTAGATGGTGTATAAAAATAATAATAATATTAATATTATATAAAAATAACACATTAATTAATGTGAATATCTCGACGATGTAGATGGTGTATAAAAATATATAAAAATAATAATAATATTAATATTATATAAAAATAACACATTAATTAATGTGAATATCTCGACGATGTAGATGGTGTATAAAAATAATAATAATATTAATATTATATAAAAATAACACATTAATTAATGTGAATATCTCGACGATGTAGATGGTGTATAAAAATATATAAAAATAATAATAATATTAATATTATATAAAAATAACACATTAATTAATGTGAATATCTCGACGATGTAGATGGTGTATAAAAATATATAATTAATGTGAATATCTCGACGATGTAGATGGTGTATAAAAATATATGAAAATAATAATAATATTAATATTATATAAAAATAACACATTAATTAATGTGAATATCTCGACGATGTAGATGGTGTATAAAAATATATAAAAATAATAATAATATTAATATTATATAAAAATAACACATTAATTAATGTGAATACGATGTAGATGGTGTATAAAAATAATAATAATATTAATATTATATAAAAATAACACATTAATTAATGTGAATATCTCGTCGATGTAGATGGTGTATAAAATATATAAAAATAATAATAATATTAATATTATATAAAAATAACACATTAATTAATGTGAATATCTCGACGATGTAGATGGTGTATAAAAATATATAAAAATAATAATAATATTAATATTATATAAAAATAACACATTAATTAATGTGAATATCTCGACGATGTAGATGGTGTATAAAAATATATAAAAATAATAATAATATTAATATTATATAAAAATAACACATTAATTAATGTGAATATCTCGACAATGTAGATGGTGTATAAAAATACATAAAAATAATAATAATATTAATATTATATAAAAATAACACATTAATTAATGTGAATATCTCGTCGATGTAGATAGTGTATAAAAATATATAAAAATAATAATAATATTAATATCGACGATGTAGATGGTGTATAAAAATATATAAAAATAATAATAATATTAATATTATATAAAAATAACACATTAATTAATGTGAATATCTCGACGATGTAGATGGTGTATAAAAATATATAAAAATAATAATAATATTAATATTATATAAAAATAACACATTAATTAATGTGAATATCTCGTCGATGTAGATGGTGTATAAAAATATATAAAAATAATAATAATATTAATATTATATAAAAATAACACATTAATTAATGTGAATATCTCGACGATGTAGAGGTGTATAAAAATATATAAAAATAATAATAATATTAATATTATATAAAAATAACACATTAATTAATGTGAATATCTCGACGATGTAGATGGTGTATAAAAATATATAATTAATGTGAATATCTCGACGATGTAGATGGTGTATAAAAATATATGAAAATAATAATAATATTAATATCATATAAAAATAACACATTAATTAATGTGAATATCTCGACGATGTAGATAGTGTATAAAAATAATAATAATATTAATATTATATAAAAATAACGCATTAATTAATGTGAATATCTCGACGATGTAGATGGTGTATAAAAATATATAAAAATAATAATAATATTAATATTATATAAAAATAACACATTAATTAATGTGAATATCTCGACGATGTAGATGGTGTATAAAAATATATAATTAATGTGAATATCTCGATGATGTAGATGGTGTATAAAAATATATGAAAATAATAATAATATTAATATTATATAAAAATAACACATTAATTAATGTGAATATCTCGACGATGTAGATGGTGTATAAAAATATATAAAAATAATAATAATATTAATATTATATAAAAATAACACATTAATTAATGTGAATATCTCGTCGATGTAGATGGTGTATAAAAATATATAAAAATAATAATAATATTAATATTATATAAAAATAACACATTAATTAATGTGAATATCTCGACGATTTAGATGGTGTATAAAAATATATAATTAATGTGAATATCTCGACGATGTAGATGGTGTATAAAAATATATAAAAATAATAATAATATTAATATTATATAAAAATAACACATTAATAATATTAATATTATATAAAAATAATAATAATATTATATAAAAATAACACATAATAATATTAATATTATATAAAAATAATATATTAATTAATATATGAATATAAAAATAACACATTACGATGTAGATGGTGTAAAAAAATATATAAAAATAATAATAATATTAATATTATATAAAAATAATATATTAATTAATATATGAATATAAAAATAACACATTAATTAAGAATGAAATATTATAATTTTAAATAAATATATATGTAATAAAATTAAGAATTATAATTTACTTTGTAATTGTATGTTTATTTTCAGAGTGGAGGCTCTTTATCAGAAAATCTCTTCCAAAAATGAGTTATTCCATAGGATTTATTGCTTTTCGTAGATGAAATGTAACAGAAACTTGTTCTGACTGAAAAAGATGATATTTGATTTCAATAGCCAAAAAGCAATAAATCTTATGGAATAATTCATTTTTAGAAAAGATTTTCTGATAAAGAGTCTTCACTGTTTAAAGGTACTGAAAGGCCCTGAATTTGAAAATGTACTGAAAAGCCCCTGAATGGAGGTACTTTAGAGCATTATTGAAAAGGTGCTGAAAAGCCCCTGAATGGAGGATATTGAAAATATGCTGAAAAGCCCCTGAATGGAGGTACTTTTGAGCATTATTGAAAAGGTGCTGAAAAGGCCTTGAGGGGATGAAAGTTTACTTTGTATGTATTGGTGTATCACCCCTGAATTTTTTCTCAACTCCCTATACCATTTCACTGCAAATGGAAGGCTGACATTCAGAGTACATTCAGGCTTGAATGAGGTCATTTTGGTTATCAGGGTAGTAGGCAGTAAATTTTTTCGGCAAAGGCACATTTGGATTATGGGAATTATTGCCTACCTATATTTTTTTTAACAGCAACTGGGATATAATTCCATATGACTCATTTCACATGGCCATAATTTCATAAAATTAAAAATTTCAAATTGTGAAGTTATGACCTACTAAATAGAGGAACTAGGTCCCTGCTACAAAAAACTCGAATTTTGTGTCCTCGGGTTTGTTTTATTAATTAATGAAATTAAATACGAATGGGTTATTTCACATATTTTCGGTAAAGAAATTTTATAGGTGAAAAAGTGATTTATAATTGAATTACAGTTTATTTGACAACACAATTTTTTATTCGCTGTCATGATGAAAAATTATTATTAAAATTTTTTGTATTAAAATGGGTGACCGGCCAAAAAATGTGAAAAAAAAATTTTTTAATATTAAATATCATAGTTTAAGTTTAGTGTATTGATTACATTCTGAATTAATAATTAGCAGGAGTTAAGTTTCCTAATTAGCAGGAGTTAAGTTTCCTTTCAATAAATATTGTTTTATTATTAATTTTTATTTCTATAAAATACGAAATGGGTTACTCTAATAGTGAAGATTACTTATATTTTCATATATATGAAATTTAAAATCACGAAATCAGCTTTGTATACATGTATACATTAATTAGGAAAAATATTAACAATTTCTTCCAATAATAATCCACTATTCTAACCATCCATACTGTGTTCATCGTTCGAATATAATTAAAATAATCTTTTTATTTGATTTTAATTAATGAAAAATAAAAATTATTCAGATAATTTCATTTTTACCACATTTCCAACCAAATTGGAAGAAATGTGTATATTAATTTCACTCTGTCTGTCCGTCTGTCCGTTTACACAAACTTCTACATCTATTAAGATAGAGTGTTAAAATAGATAGATAGTAATAAAATAATAGATCCAGTAGAACAAAATTTTCTTATATCTCTTTTCCCCTCTGAGTTATTCCCCCTCCAAGATCGACAAGTGCCCATATTGAACATCTAATAACATTTAAACCGATAAAAATTTTTAAGGTCTGTAAAAGCAATAAGATAGGAAAATCTTTTATCTTAATTTTGAAATTAACAAATTTTTGAAAATTTAATTCTTTGTCGTATAAAAATACCGTTATCTTCATACAACTTTTTTTAGTTTATGTACCAAAGAATTTATGAACCAAAGAGATATCTAAAAAATAACTGAAGAAATTGTATCCGTATCTATCCTCCCCTTTCCGTTGTGGCCCTTCAAAAATCAAAAAATTACATTTTTAATTTATACTTGTAAAATTATAACTGCACAATATTTTTAAAAACAAATATTAAGAAAACTTTCGAAAATCATATTTCTTTAAAGTGCATTAATTAATAAATTATAATCATTTGGCCCACTTTTATAATTAATCATGTAAAATTTAGTAAAAAAACAATATTTTGCATATTTTTAGGAGCTATATAAATAGAATATTGGATATTATTTCATATCACATTATGTTAAATTAAAAGCAAAATTACAGAAAACTTTGATAAGTTTATATATATTTTCCTGGAATTATGATAAGTTTATAAATATTTTCCTGGAATAATAACCTTGGAAGGAAAAAAAATTAATAAAATCAAATTTTTTTTTACCTATTTTTACCATATCATTTTTTATCTTTCCTATGTAAAGTACATTGAAAATACTACTAAAAAATATTATATTGTTTTAGAATAGCTCATAGTTCTACATGAGGCCTTTTTTTAGGAAATGTGCTTTTGACAAACCCGGGGTTTGTTTATCGTATTTTTAAATTTGTCACTGTTGACGAATTGCAAATTTCGACTAATTTTTTTAAACTAAATTCAATTTATTAATATAGACACACACAGTTGAACATGAAACCACACACAATGAACATGAAACCATACTCTAAAATAAAATAATAACAATCAAAAACCCCAAAGATATGAAAATGCGCCATCAATTTATTCAATTTTAGGAAAATTACTATTAGGGAAATTGTTTTTGTTTTAGGAAAATGTTCCAGTTCCCGCCCAAGACTTATCAATTGCTTAAAATCCAATTTTAATTTTAATTCAATTTTATACTATTTTTATACTATCGATTTGTAAATTGTAAAATTCAATTATTTTTTTAACCAAACCATTCGCTTGCTTAACTATGTATAAAAATAGCCTATTATATTCAATCTTTAAAAGAATATTTTTACTATTGTATATATTCTATCTATAGATAAAATAAATTGTATATACTACAAAAAAAAGGACAAAATAAAGAAAATTACATGCATTTTAGATGAATTCCAGTCATCAGTCTTGCAGTAAAATGATACGTACATTTTTTTTATTTTTGCCACAGAATCATATATACAGATAGGATAGGAACCCATACCATCAGCAGCAAATTGAAGTTAAATGTTTTAAAAAATAGAAAATTATCGTAAAATTTATTTTTTAGTCAATTGTCTTCCCAAAAATGAAATAAAAAGAGCACACACAAAGGTCCTTCTATCTTTTTTAATATCTTCACCTGAAACATTTTGTGAGCTTTTTTTGTTGTTGTCCTTTTTATAGAAGAATAACGACAAAAAATTTATATCTATGTATTTAGTTATATATCCTTACCACGAATATTGAAAAATAAAATGTTATAGTCTTTTGCTTTATTCTGCAACTATTTGTCGTTTTTTTCGATAAATTTATTTTATAATGTATAAAGAGACAGACTGATTTTCCATTTTCACGTTCCAAGTAAACACAGTTAACTCTTTTTTTTATTATTATTATTTTAAAATACATATATATATATATATATTTTCGCTTCTTATTTTCCCTTTTTAAGGATATGTTTTCCTCTGCTCTGTATGTGTTCTATATTTTCCTTATATAATTTACGTTTGGTTGAAATTTGAGGTAAAATGAAATTGGTTGCACGCGAGACCAATATTTACCAGGTGAAAATTGAAAAAAATTTAAATGATAGAACCAAAAAGAAAATAAAAAAAATAAAGAACTAACAAGAAAGAAAAAAGCTTATCATGCCAATTGAAATTCTGCAGTATATATTTAAAGTTTAAGGGGATTGTCATTGCAATTTTTCAAACAAGAAGTTTTTCCTTATCGTTAAATTGATTTAGTTTATTCTTTATTGAGTCTGCAAGGATGCATCTATATTAATATGTTCTAATACTGACATTTGTATGCTGTCAAGGAAAATATTACATCATAATAGTACTTAATTTTAATGTAAGATGCATCACTCTCCATTATGACACACATATAACCTCTACCTCATAAAGATAGAAAGCACCAAGTAAGTAGAGGAATAACATTGTACAGAAAACTTACTATCCCAGGAATGGTTTAGTGTTCGAAATCCAGAACCACATTTAATTACGATTCTAATCTTCGTGGAGCCTTCTATGAAATAAACATAACTAAAATAATTAAACGTCAACGTATGCTGGCTGAAATATCCTGTCAGAAATATAATGTTCAAAATTTTCGAATTATATCTGAGGAGCAAGCCTAGTACGAAGTACTATCTGATGGAAGAGTTTGAATGGGGATGATAACTATAACAACATTGGACGGATCGATTTCATCGATTTCACTGAAAGTTGATGAATATCTGGTTTACAATATTTAAAAGTACTCTAAACTTTAATATTGTGCACCTAGCTGACTCAACATAATGTATATGCAACTACTTATATGAGTCGAAACTATCAAACATTATTTTAGTATATGTATATGTATGTGGTGCAGCAGTAAGAAACAAGAATTGTAGCTCTAATTATAATTTCCTACAATATATATAAGTTACGAAATTTTAATTAATATATTACTCCACAAGAAGACTTACGAAACTATACTTTGTGACAGAAAATTTAATTTTAAAATTTGCATTTACATATTAAATGAAAGTATTAAAATGAACCACAAAATTAAAATGAACTTTAAAACATTATTATGAAAATTCCTATATTTTTTTAATAATGAATCTACCCCTTAAGTGAATTTTTTTTAATAATAACTCCTTTATAATATATGTATTAGGAATATGAAGCTATACATTGCTTTCTTTCCTACAAATTGTAGATATTACATAGTGTCTCTCTAAAATATATTATAAAAACTGTTAGACACAAAAATATAGAACTGATAACGTAGACGACATTGAAGATTGTTTCTTCTACCTTAAAGAAAACAAAAGATCAGACAAGGATGGTTTTTTACTTAACTAATATATTGTACATATATGTTTATATATCTTTTTCCCTTCTAAATATATTATCCTTAATTCTTCTAATAAATCCCAAAAAAAAATTTTTTTGTATAAACAATTTTTATTTACCATTTTTTCTGCTTAGTATAAATTATTTATTAAAGAAAATTTTTAATATAAACACCAAAAAAATTTAGAAATTGTTTAATGTATATAATTTTAAATATAACCTTTTTTGTTTGCATATAAAAAATATTGTAACAAGAAAACTATTTATGGTGAAAAACACCCAAAAATTTATGTAAATATAAATAATTCTTATTATTTATATATAAATTTTTTTTAAAACACAACATCAGAAAAGAAAAATCTTGTTATAAGAAAAAGAAGAAGTTTTTGCTTCTTTATTTATATGTTACAAAAAAATTTCTATTTTTTTTTCTTTATTATATTGATTTATTTAAATCTATTTTCCTTGAAGCATCA
This sequence comes from Empis stercorea, assembly GCA_949752835.1. Classification (NCBI taxonomy): domain Eukaryota; kingdom Metazoa; phylum Arthropoda; class Insecta; order Diptera; family Empididae; genus Empis; species Empis stercorea. The sequence goes on from OX457089.1 coordinate 18,930,666, forward strand.
CCAGATTATCATCAACAATGTGTGTACACATCGATTTCAATTCAAAAGATGCACAAAATTTCTTTGGGGAGGATGACAACAAGCAAAAAAAGTATATATATATAAGAAAAAATAAAAATTATTTTAATTTTCTTGCTGTGTGTGGAAAATACAAACGTTGACAAGGAAAATAGAATTTCTTATATAAAATACATACATATATATAAGTAATTTTTTTCTTCTTTTATACTTTTTGCATTAAGCTTTTTATTTATGAAGATTTTACTTGAAAATATATATTTTTGCTTTTTTATAATGTATAAATATGTATAAAAGGTAATAATTTATATTTATTATTTTCTAATTTAAAATAACAGAGATACATGAGTCACGAGAAAAAAAATATGTTATATGGTTAATTTAACATAAAGATTAAAATTGATTGTGTATAATTGGTAATAATAATATATTTTTCTTTGAGTTGAAATCGAAATTGAAATCGAAATTTTGAATTTTTTCTTTGAGAAATTACATAAATTGAAAATATTTTTTTTTCATGTATACATATACTTAGTTAGATATTATTATAATTTATAATTGATTCATTTTTGAAAATTGATGTCTTTGGGAGCGGTCGAAAATCCAGAGTAACAAAATGTAGAGGGGGGAAATCAATCAGAATTTATATATCATAAAATATTTTGATTATAAAATTTTATATTTTGTATCATAAAATACAAGATCCCGAAAAGTTTTTTTTCGGACCTTCCGACTAAATTGTTGGGATGTTTTCTGGATATTTAGCCTTTTCGGGATTTTGTACTTTTGTATTTCATGTCCAACCCGATTTCTTTTTATGGTAATCTAATTGAAATAAGTAAAACAAAATTAGTTTTAAATTTTTTTTTTTGTATAATAGAATATTCAACTGATTGCAAAATAAATAAATTGTAAATTGCAATATGAACTCGAATTTTGATTTTAAAAATTTGTTGTCTCCATTATATAAAATTTATGAAATCATTTTAAACACAGTTTAACATCATTATTTATATTTAATATTATTATATTATAAAAATATCTTTAAACCATCATAGTGTAAATTCTACAAGTCATAAGTCGCTTTATTCATTTTGTACCACAATCTTTTATATAAAAAGTGAAATAGTTACAAAAAGAACTGATCCAACTACAATTATTATATGTATTTTGTTTGTTACTCTCTACTATTATAAAGAATATAAAATTTTTTGCTATTCCCGGTTCTAATAATTATTTCACAGACAGAATAAACTCTGTTGGAAAAGTCCTTTTAAAAAAATTATCACATCCATACCTACATAAATGTTTGAGGAAAGGACAACAACAACAACAAAGTTGAGAGACGGAAACTAAAAGAGATTATAAAAGTTAATCCTTTATTGCATTGTACATTATCATCATATTTATCATCATAGCCAATTTTATTATACCTAAATTGAAGTCTTTTGTGGTTAAAAAAGTCGGAAAGCTTATTAATCGAATTTATATTTATATTGTGACAGCATAGCATAATAATCAAAAAACTAATTATAATTAATAGATTTTTAGCATTTTAGGATATCAATCAATTATAATTTTATATATATATGTAGATTAAAATCAATTTGAATGAAAATTATTGTGGCAAGAAATCCTATCTGAAATCTTTCCATCAAAATTGTGTAAATTTATTAAAATTGTTATATATGTTATAATAGTGTTAAAAACGGACATTATTATTATTACTATAAACTATTAGAGTAAATTTTAAGTCTATAGTATTATTTAATTCTGGTATAAACGAGATACCAAACTATATGGCAATCTGTGCGACCATTTCTACGATTATGAAAAGATTTCGAAAATATAAAATCTTTGTTGGTCAAGTCTATACGTTTTTATGTGAATATAATAATATAAGATTTAATATCTAAGATCTATCCAGGAAATTATCATCATGATACAAAAAAAAAAATTATCATCATGATACAAAAAAAATCCGGAAAATTTAAAATTTTTTTTTTTGCAAAAAAATACAGATTTCAAATTATGGTAAATAAAAAATTTTTTGTAATCGTCCGCAATGGAAAAAAGATTGGATCCTTGTAATAATCTAATAGGATTTAATTTCACTTTCAGAATGCTTTTTAAGTAATCATAAAGGTTAACAATTGGAAAAGTGATTTAATTGGTATTAAATTCTTATTTAAATTTTAAATTATTAAATTAATTGTTAATTTCACTTACTCAGTTTTACCTGATGAAGATTCTTCCGCAAAATTAATATCTGTATCTTCTTCGTTTTCAATATTTTTTTTTTCTTCGTCCAGATTTCTAATAAATTTTAAAAATTATCAAAACATGAATTACGAAAAAAAAGTAACACCAAAATTTTACTATTTGATTTTCTAAAAAAAATAAATAAATAATAATAAAAACGTTAATTTATTTTTAAATTTATTAAACTTTTTGATTTATATTTCATTACATCTTAGTTATAAAAAAAAATAAAGTTTGACACACTGAGAAGAAAAATACAATTTCTAATTAAAAATATTTTTGCAATGATTCACCCAAAATCTTTTCCAATTCCTGTACACCTTTTCTTGTGTTCTTTTCAACATTTTGTTGTTCATCTTCAAATAATTCAGCTACAAATGGTATTGTTTCTGGTAATAATGAACTGAAATCATCACCTAATTTTCTAGCTATTTCAATACAACAATTAAATGCTAATATTCTAACTTCTGGTTGATTTGAACGTGTTTTCAATAAAACTTGATAATTTAATTGTTTCCATAATGTATCATTTGATACAACTATTGCCAATTGTGATATACATTTAAGTAAAATTATTTGTAATTCATTATTATTAAGACAAATTGGATTTTCTAATTGATCAGAAATTGGTTGCATTAATATATCAAAACGATGTGGATTTATAAAACCTTTACTATCATGTAAAAAAATATTATATAATGTTTTTAAAATATTTTCAATTAATATTACAGATTTTTCTTTAGAATTATTACCAATAAAATATTGTTCATTTGATTTTATTGAATTACATTTATCTAATAATTCAGCAGCATTTGTTATAAAATCACTAGCAAAAAGTACAAACAATGATTTTAATGCTTCAGAAATTTTACTTGATAATAAGAAATATGTTATTGCTTTATCAGGCATTGTTGTATCTCTTAGTGCCCAATCATAAACTTTATGATATAATGGTCGAAATGAACTTTCTGATAATTTTAATATTAATGCAACAAATGCTTTAAGAATTTCACCTTCAATTTGATTAATTTCCATTTGATTATCATAATTAGTTAAATCAACACGAAATTCTAATGTTTGTAAAAAGAATAATGCTAATTCATTATGATGAGAATTGATTTCTTGTCCTGAATTATAATCAAAACATTCAATTAAGATTTTCATTAAATACTCAATTCCCGAATATTGTTTAGTTTCAATTAATTTGTTATAAATTTTCTCACAATTTGGTATTAATACACGCATTGGTACAGTTGTAGCAATTTTCGACCATATTGATTTTAGTTTATTTATAACTGCATTTGATCGTGGTTCATGTTCTTGATATTGTAAAATTCTTGTCCATATTGTAATTAATGTTGTTAAAACATCTACCATATATGGTCCTAAGAATAATGGTAAGGTTTCAAAAAGCTTTTGCATACCAGTCATTATACCAATACAAATATAATCTGGTGATTGAGTTGTAAGATATTCTGTTTGATCCTGTAAAACTTCAATTAGAATTGGCATAAATTTGGGTAAATGTGATATTGAATGAGCTCGAAGATTAGATGATATCTGAAATTAGAAAATCAAATTAAAATAAAAAAAAAATAATTTATATTTTAAAAATACTCACTTCAGTAATAGCTAAAACAATAGCAGCTAAAACAATCTTTGAAAATGATGATCGTTTTTTAGCAATTTTAGTTAATTTAGTTAAAATGAATTTAAATTCTTCAGTATGTTTTACTGCCATTAATTTTGACAATAATTTAATAGCTATTAATGATAATTGCTGAATAAATACTATATCTGTTGGACTAGCATTTTCCATAAATTTCTCTTTTGTTGCAATTGTATCAATAATTTCTTTTAATGGATCTAATAAATTTAATAAATTTTCTTCATTACAATTATCAAAATAATCAGTTTTATATTGTAATTTATTTATAAGTAAATCAATAACTTTTTTTCGAACAGCTGGTATATGATTTAACATCAATCCATTTATAACAACTAAAAACATATCAGGTGACAATAATGATATTGCATTATCAAGAATATCATAACAATTATGTAACATTACTTTACAAAATTGCAATTGATTTGTATCTTTATTTTTTTCCGTTTTATTTGTAATATCTGCAATATAACATAAAATTTTTATAATTAAATTTTGATAATATGATTTCATAGATTTTGTCTCTTCATCATTTAGTAAAGCAATAGAAGTTAAAAATTCTACAGATGATGTAAATGTTGAAATAAATTGCAATATAATATATTTAAAATGTCTTAATTGTTTTGAACTATGACCATCAATATTAAATATTATAATTTCATTTTTATCAATATCCATTTTACTTGTTTCATCAATTTTTTGTTTATCATGTCCATGTGGTAATTTTCTCAAATAAGTGAAAAAAGCCATACATGTTTCTAATGTAACATTTGGTTCAAACTCTTTAGTTAATTGAAGGGCAATTTTGATACGTTTTGGAAAATCATCTTGATTTGTTATATGTCTATGTGATGATTTTTTTTGCAGATGATCTTTAACATCGTGCACAACGTGTGATTCAAAGAGTACAGCTAAAAACATCCATAAATATCGTGAAACATCCAATGTACGTAAAAGTTTTGTATAAAGTGGTAATCTTCTATGTTCTGGTACATCTAAAATAATATCCGAAAATAATTTTAATACTGGTACTACCAATTCATCCTGATCGCTAGCTGAATTTTTACTATTTATTTTGACTACAGTTGGTATTACCGATTCAATAATATTCGAAATTATTTGAAAACTAAATGAGTCCTCATGTCTGACTACCGATGAACCCATAAATGTAAATATATCCATCATATTATGTAAAACTTGTTGTGGTATAATTTGGGCACAATGTGATAATAAAATTAATGCATGATGATGTGTTTGTGGATTTTGTGTTGCACGAATACATTGAACAACTAAATTCATACGGAAAATATTTTCTTGTAATTGTTTTGGTGGTTTTTTACCAACCTCAAAAGTAATACTCTTCTGACAAAAATGTAATAAACATGACAATATTAATTGTTTTGTATATTCTAATGCTGTTTGTTCTTCAAAATCTAAACATTTTTTCAATACTTCAAACAATATTGGTATTAAAGATTGATAATTTTCCAATTTCTTTTTATTTTGTAGATATTCTAATAATGTTGTACCACATTTCCATTCAACACTATTTAATGAATTTGGATCTGGTGCAATTGTTTTTGGTACACATGTATTACATGCATTTTTCATTGAATCAAATATATCAATTACATGTTCACCATCTAAATCAATTCTTTTCATTAATTTTATACCAACTGATGGTAATGAATTATCATCAGCAAATGTTACACAATTTAAAATTAATTTCAATAATTTCTTTTTATTTTCTATTGAAATATTTTGATATACATTATCATGAAAAATATCCATTATAATTGTACTAATTGATTGATATTTTTTATTTGTTTCAAGTAGAATTTTATGTAAATTTAAACTTCTTTCAATGAACACCCAAGCTAATTCATTATTATTGATTAATTTAATTGTGGTTTCATCAAAACGTTGTGCAATTAATTTAAATATGTCACCACGTGGAACATCTAAAATTGGAGAATTTTCAAAATTCTTTTCACCAAAATCTAATATTTCCAATCCCAAAGGTACAATTTTTTTTAATATATTCATATCATTAATATGCATTAATATTTTTAAAATATTTGATTTTATATAAATTTCAATTGAACTGTTTTCAATTAAAATTGTTAATAAACTATCTAAAATGAAAGTACTTGCTTTAGTATTAACATGTTTTTTTTTCGAACTATTATCATCACTAATCAATTTAAACAAAATTAATGGAAATTGATCATTGTCCATTAAAATTTCTTCGTTACGTTTCAACATTTTGCTACAGAAAATTTTATATTTATTTTCAATTTGATTGTCACATTTTGAAATAATTTCCATGGTCGACAGTGTTAAAGCACGGATAAATGAAATTGTACAATTTAATCCTAATAAAATCTTAACAAACATTAAATTATCAATGTTGTAATTTTTATCTTTACCATTTGCAATTGCATTAAAAACTTTTAATGATCTTATTTGTAATTCAGGATTTGGTTTTAAATGTGGATTACAATCAGAAATGAAAAAATTTGATAAAAATTGTAATTTCTCTGTCGCTGTTTTAAATAAAATATTTAAAAATAATTTTAAACTTGTTGAATATTTAATTTTTTCAGATTCATTATCACTTCCAAGTGATTTTGTTATTAAAATTTCGTAAATTTTAAGAATTAACTGTTGGGATTCGGAAATAACATCGAATTTATTTTGTGCACTTTCCATTTTTGTACCTTTTGTAATTGCTAATAAAAAATCCAAAAATAATTCTAATGGTATTTGATTTTGTTTAATAGTCTTATGCCAATTTTGATCCTTAGCACAAAAATGAGCTTTTTTCCCAAATTTCTCTACAAATTGTAGAGCATCTAAACTAATTTTAGATTGTGTTGAATTTGTATTGAAAGATGCTGATAGTAATAATAGCATATAAGAACAATTTGATGATTTGTGACAAAAACTGTCTTTAATATCTTGAAACGATATTAGAATTTCTTCAGGTTTAGGCAAATTTTTTGATGATTTTAATAATATTTTAAATTTCTCATTAATTTCAATAACATTTTCCATTTTCTTCAATTCTGTACAACTTTTTAGAAAAGGTATTGCATTACAGAAATCTGTTTTCAATATTTCATCAATATGCAAAATTTCATCATCATTTGATGGTAAAAAGAATTGAATTATTGCCAATAAAATTCTATTTAGATCACATCCAGTAAATATAATTTTTTTTGTTAAATGACTTAAAATATTTGTATTGACTTTAGTCCAATCATCTTGATAATTTTGTGTTTTAAGTAATATGTCTAAAACTCGATCGACAAATAATTGATTTCCCAAAATTTTAATTAATTTTTCTGATGATAATTTTAAAATTTCATTTACAACTTTAGGATTATCATCATTTAAACGATCTAGTAAACTATCTTTTACCATATCTATTCCTTGTGTTGAAATTGTTAAAGTTTCAAAATTTTTAACTAGATATTTTACAGCTTCGGTACGATTTCTAGCATTATGATGATAAAGATTTTCATATATTAATGAGTTATCTTCCGAATAAGAAGATTTTAAACGGAAAGCTGAAATAAAAAAATTTTGTAAATAATTTTGGTCAAAATTTTAAGATAACTTTTCTTTACCTAAAATTGTTTTTAATGCTTGCTTTCGGGATTCGGAAATATTTTTTTTACCTTCCATAGTTTCTTTGAACGTGAAATCAAATTCAGATGGATATTGCCGTTCAAGACGTTGCAAATATTCAGAATACCATGATTTAATATCCTCTGCAAGGAATATTTCATCATTATCATCATCAGAATCTAATTCAATTATTTCATTTTCTGATATTTTTGGAATTTCACGTTTGTGATAATTTTCAAGCACAGCTCTAGAAAATTAGTAAATCATATAATTCTTTATTTGATCAAATAATTTTAAAATAAAAACCTTATTAAATGTTTAGCATCTTTTTCCTTGAAATGTACATCAATAATAATTTTTTCTAGGAAATCTTTACATGCCAGCCATTGTTCATCTTTACTTTGAACACGTCGTAAACAATTTCCAATAATTGGAACACAAATTGTACTAATTGGAATGCCATCTATTGCCATCTTAGCTAATGTTGTTGTTAACCATTTATTTTTAATTAAATTTAGTAAACATTTATCTGGAAAATTCCTTAAAATTTCATTTTGTGTTTGATAAATTAATATCAATAATAAAATAATATCTGAATGCATTGTTGGAAATTCGATTGTAGAAATTTTCTCAATTAATGTTTCTAATAGCTTTAAACTTAATTGAGTTTTAGATACTAGCTGAGCTGTAATCATAAATGAAGCTGCAGTAAAATCAATTATTTTACTATTATATCCTTTTAAAATTGCTGGTAATATATTAGAAATATGTGATTCATTGATTTTATTTGTATATTCGAAAGCACCAATTACAGATGTACAATAGAAATTAATTTGTGCCTGTAAAGTACCACCTCTAGTATCTAATTCTTTAATAGCTTCAATTGTTGTTTTGCATATAAATTTCAAAAATGCTGGATCACTAGCAGCTCTATTAAGTACTGTTGTTTTAGATAATGGTACTCCTGGTTTTTTTAATGTTTCCAACCATTTCCAACGATTTTCTGGATTACGAAAATTCATTGTTTGTACGCATTTAACAAATATCATCGTTTCATGATATGGCAATATTAATGCCATTATTTCATTTTGATTAAATTCATGAATATGAAATCGACGAATTAACCATTCGATACACATATGAGCTGGTTGTAACATAAAATATGGTGACAAATGATAACAGAATTTCTTAATTGCCATATTTAACAAATCATTTATTTGTGATGTTTCAACTGAACGTTCCATATTAATGGAATTATGGTCAAATAATGTTTGTTCAAATTGCAAAAAAGCCGGATTTAATGCAACCAATTCCATTAAACCATTGTGAGCTATATCAAATATTGTTTTTCTATCTTTATTTGCCGCTTCTTTTGGATCAAATAAAATTGATGGTCGTTTTTTACTATCAACAAGAATTGTTGTTTGGGGAGCTGCTAAACGTTTTAGCTGCTCACCTAAAGAAGTCGACATTTTACGAGTTCTAAAAAACAAAGGAATGTTGTTATTTTAATTTAATATTTTATTTAAAATATTTGTGATATACTTTTTTTTATTTCCACTGAATATAGTATTTTAATTTAAAAAAAATCTTCTGGACAAAAAAAAGGACAATCACAATTAAGAATCAACACCTTTCTAGTTAAAAATTTGACTATTTACTACACGTGGTTTGTTGACAGCCAAATTGTAGTGATGCCCTTTAAGCCAAATAAGCGAATTCGAAACTGTTTACGAACCGAATAAGTAACTTTTCAATTAGCTTTCATGTTTTTTTAACTTCTGTTTTGCTCATAGCGAACTGATATTCGCAAAAGGAAAAATAAAATGAGTTTGTAAACAAACCGAATTTGGCGGTTCCAAAACGAATCTTTGTGGCCTTTCGTAAACGGACTGATTTTAGAGAAGTGTTGGCGTTACTTTTTTTTTCTATTGATCTATTCTAACATTGACGTTTCCGGTTCGATAACGATTTGCCAAGGTGGTTCGTAAACGAACTCTTATATGAACTTACCCCGAAATACTCTCAAGATACGCAACGGCAACGCGCTAGAGCGCAACATTTACAACGGCGTTGCAATTACCCTCAAAGTTCTGTTGTTGCGTTAAAGACATAAAACAGCTGATTTTTTTGAATAAAAATTTATTTTTCTCTTGAATTTTTTGCAGTGAAAATTGTTAAATTAAAATGTACGTGTTAGATGACTAAGTTTATTAATTTTTCATCGAAAGATTCCATGATGATTTCCAAAAAAAAAAGAAATTTATTTGTCAAAGTTCTGCGTTGGACGCGTTATTTTTCAATTTTTCGAACTTTCTGCGTTGTGAATGTTTGCGCTGTGAATTATTGCGTTGAGTTTAACTGCTCTCATACATTTTATATGGGTTGAACTTTTTTTGACAGCGCGGTGTAGCGCGTTGCGTATGTTGAGAGTAATTCGGAAGAAAGACTTTACCGGCGTTTCGTTTCCGGTCACGTAGTTTTTTGACAGTTAAATTCAAAAATAAAACGCAGCTAATGTTCTTACCAAAATATAATGCTTTCCAACTTTAATATTAAAAAAATTGGTTTAAGTATTCGATAATCGCAGACTCAAATTTCTTATATCGTTTACGATAATAAAATATACCATCTTGTTTGATTCTGTTATATAATAAATTAAAACTTCTGACTTTAATTCATAGATGGTTCTAATGATATTTTATTTTTGAAAATGTGTTGATGATTTTAATAATATTTTAAATTTCTCATTAATTTCAATAACATTTTCCATTTTCTTCAATTCTGTACAACTTTTTAGAAATTGTATTGCATTACAGAAATCTGTTTTCAATATTTCATCAATATGCAAAATTTCATCATCATTTGATGGTAAAAAGAATTGAATTATTGCCAATAAAATTCTATTTAGATCACATCCAGTAAATATAATTTTTTTTGTTAAATGACTTAAAATATTTGTATTGACTTTAGTCCAATCATCTTGATAATTTTGTGTTTTAAGTAATATGTCTAAAACTCGATCGACAAATAATTGATTTCCCAAAATTTTAATTAATTTTTCTGATGATAATTTTAAAATTTCATTTACAACTTTAGGATTATCATCATTTAAACGATCTAGTAAACTATCTTTTACCATATCTATTCCTTGTGTTGAAATTGTTAAAGTTTCAAAATTTTTAACTAGATATATTTACAGCTTCGGTACGATTTCTAGCATTATGATGATAAAGATTTTCATATATTAATGAGTTATCTTCCGAATAAGAAGATTTTAAAGGGAAAGCTGAAATAAAAAAATTTTGTAAATAATTTTGGTCAAAATTTTAAGATAACTTTTCTTTACTTAAAATTGTTTTTAATGCTTGCTTTCTGGATTCGGAAATATTTTTTTTACCTTCCATAGTTTCTTTGAACGTGAAATCAAATTCATATGGATATTGCCATTCAAGACGTTGCAAATATTCAGAATACCATGATTTAATATCCTCTGCAAGGAATATTTCATCATTATCATCATCAGAATCTAATTCAATTATTTCATTTTCTGATATTTTTGGAATTTCACGTTTGTGATAATTTTCAAGCACAGCTCTAGAAAATTAGTAAATCATATAATTCTTTATTTGATCAAATAATTTTAAAATAAAAACCTTATTAAATGTTTAGCATCTTTTTCCTTGAAATGTACATCAATAATAATTTTTTCTAGGAAATCTTTACATGCCAGCCATTGTTCATCTTTACTTTGAACACGTCGTAAACAATTTCCAATAATTGGAACACAAATTGTACTAATTGGAATGCCATCTATTGCCATCTTAGCTAATGTTGTTGTTAACCATTTATTTGGTTAACACCACTCAAATTTCTTATATCGTTTACGATAATAAAATATACCATCTTGTTTGATTCTGTTATATAATAAATTGAACTTCTGACTTTAATTCATAGATGGTTCTAATGATATTTCATTTTTGAAAATGTGTTGAATTTGAATTATGCTATTACAATCACACATAAATGTCCCAATTTAATTATAGTAAAAAGTTAATAATATTGCTTAACAGCTAAAAATATTTGAATAACTATTCCCATTCCCATAAACATAAACAATTTAGTATCAAAAGAAAACTTAAATATTTGAAATATTTGAATTTAATAATTTGTATTAAAAACCAAACTGAAATTTTTTAGACATAAATTTCATTAAAATCCATCATATGTACATAACAAAAGTTTTTAATAGATTTTTTTATGATGTCCAAAATATTATATAGCTTTTCAGTACAAATAAAAAATAAAAGAAAAACTTTTAAAATTGTTAAAAAATTATTACTGTACTGTATTGTCACGTTCCAAAAAAAACTAAAAAAATTCATATTCATATTTTCAAAAAGTCAAAATAAATTTTACCCTTTTCTGTTTTTAAAATAAAAAAATGGGTTTTAAATATTTTACAAATTGTCCATTCGCATGTCAGTTTTTATAAAAATAGTAAAATGATATTTGTATTTATTTTTTTAATATAATTTTAACATACTGAACATAAAACATAATATTTAGAATATTCATAATCATAATATATATATTGAAGACTACAAAAATGTTTAACCAAAATTCTATTTCAAATATTTTTATTTATATATTGTGTACATATATAAATATATTTAAGAATTATTTATTTATCGAAGGAAAAAAAATATCCTGTGGTATGACAGAAACTGCCAACGATATGATCGGTAAATTGAATTGGACATATATTCCAATTTTGTTCGATATTTCTTTGTCAATTTTTTATATATAATTTTTACATATGTATAATATCTACTATGTATTATAATATTCTAAAGTCCTAACTGCTCTTTGGACCATAAAAATATATATACATATCAATATTTATATTATTATTATTTTTAATATCATCGCACGAGTACAAAAACTTTTATTCGTCACTCCTTTTTTTGTTTGTTTGTGAAACTGAAAATATAAATAAGGATATAACCGATTTTTTTTTTTCAAAAATATTAAAATATTATATATATATAAATGTCCTGGAAATGAATTTTTACTATCTATCTTGGGAATTGTTTAAAAAAATCATCTTTTATAAATATGTTTCAATTTCTTTTTCTCGTCCTGTAATTTATTCATTTCGTCAGAAATATGTGAAAAGAGTTTTGGATAAAAGTCACATTATAGATAAAAGGATAACTTTCTTTCCTTAATATATACGAGGGAGAATAAAAATGATTTACTTTTTTGAATTTTGAAGAAATACCAGAAAATATTGAAATAAAAAATTTATATATAAATTTTATGGTTAACCAATGTCTCAAATTATATAAAAACCTTTTAAGAATATTACATATGTGAATTTGCGTTGATTATTTGAAATAAAGTAGATGTCCTTTTTTATGTACATACCACAAAGTCATATTTATTTGATGTTTATGATTTTGAGTGATTTACAATGTTTCATTACTGATGGGCATTACTCGTAAAGGTAGGTATCAAATTTCAAATTGTTAATAACTTTATATGAAAGATGATTCCATTTTGATAGAAGAATGTCTGGTACGTGTAAATCCCATAATAAATTCAGTGAAAATACTTTTACTGGACCCCCAAACTTAGTTTTTTGAATAATAATATCGTACTAAGAAGAATTATGTAAATAAATACGCATAAAATATTTATTTTCAAGTTTATAAAGTCAAATTTCTTAAGATAATAAAGTTTTATATTTCATGGTATATATAATTTAAATTAAATTAAATTAAAAATCCTCTTAAACATCAAAAATATTTCTTAATTTCGGATTTCTTCCATATATAATTAAATTTATCTATCTTATAGTTACAGCTCAGCTAATATAGTAAAAATTAATTTAAATACCGATTAACAATTAAATATTTTCGACCTTTTTTTCAGCAATATTATACATAAAAGAGTTTTATTTTGTGTAACAAACTAAATAAGAAAAAGCTTCGTACATTTTATTAATCCCAAAGCGAAAGTTTTTAATATACTAAATTTAATAGTTAAATTATTTTTAACAAAAATAACATTTCGCATTTTATGTAAAGATATATTCAAAATTATAATTTTTGCAGATATTATCAACGCACTCATTTAGATTCTAACCTTACCATTTATTACCAAAAATTATTCAAATATAGTATATCATCATTTTAACCAAAAAACTTTTCAACAACATAATTTACATTTCTTTTTTTTTATTTAAAATTTCGGAACTAATAATATTGTTAAAAATGGAAATATAATTGTATTAATTTTTTTTCCCACATTTTTTACACTCCCTTAAGGATTTTAATAATATCCCTTAACAACTCTTAAGTTTTAATTACTTCTTTAGTGTGAAACGAAATAATTCTTATATTAACTTCATCTTTTACTTAATATAATATCCTTTAAGTCTTGTGTTACACCATGATTATATTTGAATATAGACACGTAGCTAAGAACAAAGAATCCATTTTCTATACCTAACAAAAAAAACCAAAGTAAAATATAATGATGCTTTTTCATATTTTTATTATTTGCGCGGGCTTCATCATAGGCTAAAAAAAAACTTCAAGTTGATTGTTAAAAAATTGTAAAAGTTTTTTTCCCAACACAAAAATTATATACATAAATACACTGTGGTCGTTTAAGGATAATATTAAAAGATCCTTGATGGTATACTGTAAAGTTAACCATTAAATAATATATGTGTTTTTGTATATATAATTTGTACTCTCTCAGTGAGTATTGTAATAATAATAATAATAATAATCTTTAGTGTTATACGAAAAAGTCCTTTTGGTAAGATAAGGAATAAACCAAAAATAATATAATAGAAAAAAGAATATCAAAACTTTTATTATGTCTTGTGAAATTATTCACTACTTCACTACTACGGAGATGGCAATGATAGGTTTTTTTTCAGTGACTGTGATGGGATACAACTTATATTAAATAATACAAAATGGCTAGCAAAGAGTATAATTTAAATGCAAATTTGTTTTTGTTAATTTTTTAAAAATTTATAGAAATATTGTAACATTGAATCACTTTTTTTTGCCTGGATAAGTTTTTAGAAAATTTGTTTTATTGTATGATACAGTTGTTTGGGGGTTGTTTTAACCTTTATACCATTTATATGGGGCTTTGATCCTTAGCCCCTAGTAGAGTATAATAATATATATTATATTTGTTGAACTGTAAACATAATGCTTCAGATCTTTATTTTACTATGGATCTTCCACTGATGATCTTAGAGGTTTTGACAATGTGATTCTTAAATCTTACTTGTCTGCATCATCATAAATTCTCATCCTTGATCTTGTCAAGTAAAATTGTATAGGACCACCTCAGTACGTATTCTTATTGTAGCAGAACTGATTTTGTGTTCATGCATCTAAGGGATTGGTCTGTATTTGTATCCATACATCCATTAAGTGGTTCACATAAATTACAATAAATATTTAGATCAAATAAAATTCCAAAAATACTATAAATAAACAAAACCATAATATCATTTACAATTACAATTACTTATATAAAATTTAAGTAAGATGAAATCTTAGTCACAATTCCATATCAAATCCGATATATTAAAGCTACTCTACTGTCTATTAATAGCTGCTTTAAGACTGCCTAGAAAATAAACTGCTCGTTCTATTTGTTTCTGCTGATGCCCAATTACTGTATAGCTACTTTATTATTATCTTTTATTTTTATCAAACTCATTTCCTCAGAAAAACAATACAGCGTTACTAAAAGCTATCAAAAAGTGCCTAAAGAGTTATTTAAAGGCATTTGAAAACAAAAATTATAATGTTCAACTTAAAGATTATCCCATATTTTCTCTTAAATTACATTGAAAAAAAATACTTAAAATGATAATAGTAAAAAACTTTAGGGTAAAAAGTTCGCGTTTTCATCCTGAAATTTTTATAAGAAAAACAAGTAATGTTAACATTTTTTTTTTAAATATTAATCTTTTCTTATTATTATTACAGCGTGGAAAGAAAATTTTCATATATTTCCAACCGGAAAATTCAATGTAAAAAAGTATATAAAAAATTATATAAATAAATTTTTGGTGTAGGTAATTGAAAGCAGAAAATTGTTTCTAGGAATTTTTTTTTCATAAATTTTGTTCCCAGCGTTTGAAAATATAAAAAAAAATGAAATAATAATCTGTTAAAATTTTTACCCTGTAATTGAAAATTAATTTTATATCAAGTTGCATCCTTTTTTTTCATAGACGAATAAATTTATGATTTTGTAACAAATTTTATTAAAAGGTTAAGACATTTTTTTATCGAATTGAAATGACAAAAATAAAATATTGAAAATATATGAGTATAAAATTTTTATGCTATAATTTTTTTAGTTTATTTGATTGGTTTGTGTTTAAAAGAAATAAGGGAATGAAATTTTATGTATTTCAATAGAAATATTCAAATAATATCCTTTTTGGAAAATTGACAATATAAAATTCTATATCCTTTGATGAATATGTATAATATGATAAATTTTATGATGATGAAAGTTTTTCTTTTATTGATTGGGGAAAACTTAGAAAAAAAAACCATATAAAGTGCAAGTTCGAAATTGATTGGCAAAACGATTATGGACACAATATTTTGACAAACATATACATATATTTATGATCCTTTGAGTAAATTAAAATAATATTTATAATGTATATAGTTAGGAAGATTAATAAAATAATATAAAAGGATATGACACGTGATAAATGATTTTTTGTACAAATTTATTAACTTAAATTTTGTTTTGTATATACATATGTAAATGAAAATATTTTTATTTTTTTGTAAAAGCACTGAATCCACAACAATATAAATAAAGAGGACAATTACAAATTTGTGAACTTTATTGGTAAAATATCATTTAACTAAACACATTTAATACAATACTTTGTTTATTTCTATCACCCTTAAGGCTTTTGTTTATATTTAACAAAAGGATTTACAAATACAAGGATAATCCAATTTAATACAATATGTTAAATGAATAAGAGTATACAAAATGAGACCAAGTGAAAACCTCGAAAACCGCATATAAAAGGACAACAATAATAATTAATTTGATATAAAAGGACATATGTTTTGAAAATATACAAGTAATTTATTACACATTTTAATATACAGAAGGTGAGGTGGTATTATTAACAAGGATATAAAGGTATAATTGTATCGAATTTTTAGAGTAAGAAATATTAGATATGCTCAAAATATTTTAGATAGCTTATCAATAAAAGCCCCTGTAGCTATAAGACAAAGTTAATAAAGCATTTTTGATTTTATAAAGAGAAAAGCAAACCAAACACATTTGGTTGAAATTTCTAAGAAAAATTAGCCGAATTATAATAGACAGGGAGTAATGCGAGTAATAAGGTTCATGTTCTTTTTGTATTTTTTAGAAATTAAAAATTATTAAATAGTGAAGAGAAAAACAAATTATTTAAGATTGGGGGGCGATTTAAAAACAAGCTCATTATGATTTGAGTTATTCGATTGAGCTCAAATTAAAAGTGATTCATTTCTATTCAACTCATATATTGGTCACAATTGTGGATTACTTCTAGGATTTGTTTTTAACTTGTGCAAACAAGTTTATATAGAATTAATTTTTCAATCTAATTGATATCACATTACTGCAAATAAACGGACTATAAGTAACACACGACAGCGATAGCTATTCACATTCTGTTCTGCCATTTATTAATAAAAAAAAAAATAATTAATAAAAATATTGATTTAAAATTGTTCCTAAATTCTTTAAAATCAAAAATCATATTAAATATTTTCTACTTTTTTTTTAGTAATATTTTCTTATACAAAATGGTGAATAATTTTTGGGTACATTATTATAATGGTTACACCCCACATTTTGAGAAAATGGACATCTGGTTTATATATATAAATATGTATATAAATAATTTTCTTTATATCATTATAATAATAATCTATAATCTTGTGATTCAATGATATTAAAATTTTCTATACAATAATTTTAAATTATATCTATAAAGAATCATATGACTTATAAAATGGGGGTTTTCTGTAAATATTATGTTCAATTATTAATAATTATTGAGTTGTAAATTTCCCTTTAACCATCAACACCATAATAATATTTGAAAATCTTTTCTATGCTCTGTCATTCCAGTCTTCCTATATAAAAATATGGTTTAAAGTATACAAAATTTTCTGAATAATCATCTTTGTCATCCATTTATTATTTTTGATTTTAATATGCGTAAATATCCTTAACTTTTTTTTATTATGTAAGGTTTTTTTTCTCATTTAATAAGTTTTTGATAATAATAATTCGTTATAAATCTTTTAGATTTCAATTTATTTATTTTTGATAAATGACAAAATCTAAAAGAAAAACCTAAAAATTATGTTGACAATTTTATGATTATTATATATACACAAATCAATAACAAATATAAACATATTAAATATTTATAGTCGTCAATGATGATTTCTCTTCTTGGATCTGAAAGCAAAGCAAAACTTATGAAAATCTGTAAAAACTAAAATCAATACTTTCTCTTATGGCTATTATTATCATTATTATTATTTTTATTGATCCTTAGAGTATAATCAATCATGTTTCCTCCTCAAAAACAAAACAACAACAACAAAAAATCATTGAAAAAGGAAAAGCTCAGATATATAAAAATTGGCATTCATGTTGTACATTAATCTTTAATTTAACCTTTATATAGATTTTATGGATGTACATATACACAAGACTATATATAAACCAATTTCTTTTCTGTTCTTTTTTTTTGTCTATGTGTATTTAGTCATTTATTTTTTCTAATAGTTTATATCCAAAGTTTTTCTCTTCTTTCTGATGATGGTGAACAATCAAAACATGAAATCATAATCCCCTAAACAAGAATAAAAAATCATTGGTCCGAATCATATTTTCAACACCACAATTCACAAACATATTTTACACTTTATACTATATTGTGTATTTTGATGGAGGTACATATACTTGATGATGATGTGTAGCATAAAACCGACAAAACAAAGAAATAAATAAAAAAACTGAATAAAAAGGACACTATAAAATGAATCACAAATATAACAAGGATCTAACAATATATATAGAAAATATGATGTGGAAAAATCTTTTTCGGACATCATATACGAATTAATAGTCTTAGTAATTTTCTTATGTGTATTTTTTTTAGATATATGATGAATATTAATATTTTGGATATCATATATAAATCTTCAATATTTACAAGTTTAAAAAATAAAAACAAATAAAAGAAAAATTCAGTTTATCATGTTTATTTTTAGTTAGAATTTCAACAAAATTTTGTGATGAAAACCAGACAAGATTTAATAAAATATAATAATTAACTATATATACCATAATTTATTTTGAAATAATATTTGCAGATTATTATTTATGGCTTAACTAACTATTTCTCTGATACTTTTATTATATAATTATATACATAAAATATTAGCAGCTTTTATGAATTTTATTATATTATAAATATGATCGACAAAGTGGAATTTTTTTGTATAACTCATACTCTGGAGAAGAAAAATTTTATTCTTAGTGATAATGATTTGGAAAAATTATATAATATCTGATTTTGAGTCATATAAATAAATAAATTAAGTTTTAAGGGGTAAATCATTATTTTTATTTATAATTTTGTAGGATCTTGTTTAAATTTCATATAAAATACATAAAATCGCAATATAAAATCGCAAATTTAAATTATACATTCATTGATATTAAAAATCAATGAACATAGTGAATTTTTAAAAAATTTATATTAAATATTTGATACATCATGCAAAAAATTTAGAGTTCAAAAAATTTCATACATAAATTATTATTTCTATAAAATTATTGTTTTATAGAGTATGTATGTATTGAAAAAGAGATTGAAAAATCTTGGATATACAATTAAAAGACATTGAGCAAAGTTAAAAAGTTAACTATATTTCCATTTTAGTATATAACAATTATAGAAACAAGTTAACTGGTAAATAGTATTTAAAATAAATCTAATAGACAAGACAGTAATAGATAACAGTTCTTTAGCACAACTATACCTTAATTAACTCTTCTACCATATTAAAAATGAGTTACATTCTCATAAATATGTCATATTATAGCAGTTAAATGTGGATTTTTTATCACTTCATTGTTCATTCCTGCAAAATTATGGAAATATAATTCACAATTGTATTCTTAATGACAAATAATTATTAGTATTTTAATTGACATATTAATTAAAAAATAACTTAAAAAATACTTAAAAAATTTACTTATACTTACTACTCTGGAATATATGTTCTAAACTAGTGTTGCCAGACGTCCCGGTTTTCCGGGATTGTCCCGGTTTTGAGATCATTGTCCCGGTGTCCCGAAAG
Source organism: Empis stercorea (assembly GCA_949752835.1). Lineage (NCBI taxonomy): Eukaryota > Metazoa > Arthropoda > Insecta > Diptera > Empididae > Empis > Empis stercorea. The sequence continues at coordinate 18,950,706 of OX457089.1, forward strand.
AGGTCTTCGGGACGCTGAATTGTCCTGTTTTTTTTGCATATTTTTAAAATATGTGAATATTTATTTAGTATTCCTGGCCATAATGCGAATATGGAGCGCATATTTTCACTAATGGAAATTCAATGGCCGGACGAAAGAAATCGGTTACTACCGGAGACTATTGAAGCAATATTAAAATGCGTCGTTAATTTTACATTTAATTGTTACGAAATGCATGAAAATATATTAAAAAATACAAATTTGTTAAAGGAGGCAAGATCAAGCCGTAAATATGATTAGGAGTGTTTTTGACTGACGCTTTTCTATTTCCATTTTTGTATTAGAAATACTTAGTAGTTCCTTTTATTATTGTGTCATTAATTTTAAGTTTAATTTATTTTATTGACGTTTTTCAATTAATATTAAGTTTTTTTGTTACAATGAATTTTTTATGTTTTTGAATAAATTTTTATTTTCTTAAAAAAAAATTTATTGTCCCGGTTTGTCTTGGTGAAAATCTGGCAACCCTATCTAAACCTGAATTAAAATTAAATTTGTTTAGTCTAATGTCGAAATTAAATGCTTAATTAGTTGAAATTTTATTTGCTCAGCAAGACTACAGCCCCACTAAATAGTTCTCATGTTTAATATATTGTTTGTTTAAATTTCAACAATGTTGTAGAATGTTGAATGTGTTACTAACCCCTAACAATGATTATCAAGATTATTTTTATTTCTAATTGTTCCTAATATTTGTGATAATCACCTAAATTTGAGAAAAAACAGTGATAGAATATTAATGACAATATGTAGCCGAATGGATATTATAAATTGCATATAATATTTGTATTTATTATCATTTTAAGGATTCAATTTTGTGTTTTCAATTTGAATAATTCATTGCTTTTTTCTAATTCATATATAAGATATATGATAAAACTAAACATATAACTCTACGCATACGAATACAATAAGGCATTATTTGTGATCTGAGTTCGATACTTTTGCTATTTGAATTCCTGACAAATCTGGAAGTAATTTTTAAAGTAAATTATTGGCTCTATAAAATCCTGAATTTAATATATAAATTGCTATAAATATTAATTTTATCATCTAACTGAGCTTTCATTTTTAAATAGTTTCAATCAAAAAATGATACATGATTTTTCTTTAACCTATACATAGAATTAAAATTTTGTCTGCGAAATATCCGAGGGCAGAAAAATATATTGCAATCCGTTTTAATGATATATAAAAAAACCAACACACACACACATATATACAATATTGCAGTAAATAAATAATGAATGAAAATTCGTATTTTATATTCTGAAAACGATTTCTTGTCTGCTGGACTCAATATGCTTTCCAGCTATAAAATAAAATAAAACAAAAATCTTAAGACTGAAGATTTCGTTTTTCAGGATTTCTTTTTTGCTCTGTATTATTTATTTACTAAAAATTTTATACTAAAAACAAATGGAAATTGTTAGTTGAAATTTAACCGACAGTTTTTATGTATCTAAAAGATAAGAAATTTTACAGATTACATAAAAAAAATTATTTATAAAGAAGATATAAAATCTCCAGACAGATACTTAATTAAGTTCCTATTTTCGAAATAAGATGAACGTTTTCCTCAATTATATCCTTTCTTCCTTTTGTGTAATAGTGTATATATTTACATTAGAGACTCGTTCCTGGACTAAATCTGATTTATATATAGAAGATTTTTATTTTATATACCAAATTTAATTATAATAGAACACAAAATAAAAATGTATAGTTTTAAGAAAGAATTCAATTTACTAGACAATTTGTTTTTTATAATTTAAACTTTATCTGCTTGCTTTTTGTTAATTTTAAATAGGAAGGATTCAAATGTTTATAAGAAAATTTAACCCTTCAAAAACTTCTTATTTGATTTTAAACTTTTTTTTATTAACACTTCATTTTATGGAAATTTATCAATTTTTCATTTAGAAACAAGCAGCGTTTTTTCCATCAAAATTGTTTCTCGAAATACATGTAAAAATAACCCAAAAAAAAATGATAAAGTTCACAGCATATTATTTTCGGGACACAAAACCAAATTACGAAAAAAGAAAGAAAAGTATACTTATACCCTGAACTATCCTTATACGTATAATATATCCTTTTTATTGAGAAACAAAACAAAAATCCAATTTACGAATAAAAGAAAACTCTCACTGAAATAAAGAAAAAAAAATTAAATTACTTCTACAAGATTCAATTTGTCAACGAAACCAAGACATTCTGTGAATATTAAATGAAGAAAATTTCACTTTTTTTTTGTATGTGGATGTGGCTACAAAATATAAGGTATATAATATAATATAAATTCAACAACAAAGATGTATGCGAATAAAATATCCTTATAAAACAATTTTTTTTGTGTTTCTGCTGTTTTGGTTGTTTAAATTTTGTCCCGATGCATGAGATGGTGAAAATATTTAGGAGGAAAATTCTATTAAGTGTTTTTTTTCTTTGGAAATAAATATGTTTACTTTAGACAAGACAACAAAAAAGAAGGTATAATGAAAAAAGATCCTTTTTTGTGTTTTGTATATTTTGGGGAGTCTTTATTCAAAAATTAAGATATAGAAGTATGAGATGTATAAAAATATCGCAGAATTTGCACCGAATACTTGATGACAAAATGATGATATGCATAATCTTATGGAATTTTCAATGTCTCTAAGGACAATGATTTTTTTTATTTATCCTCACAGGAGCTGATGATATTATTGAAATTCTATTTATACGTACAATTTCTTAATAATATCTATACAGAAGAAAAAAAAAACCTCTGACATCATAAATTAAATTTATAAACTTTAAAGTCAAAGTTTATCACGTTTTTTTAATATGGTGCGTTCTATATATATGGAATAGTCCCTATAACATTCTTAATTAAATCATTATTTTAGTGACAACCTTCCTTAAAATGGTAATGATCGTAATTGTTGATAATATCATGTTATATCTAAATTTGTCTACCAATGAATTAGTATCGCAGTATATAAATTGTGAACCAATAAATTTTAAATTGATTAGTCTCCCCATTTTTTTTTTTTCGTTGTAAATATTTTTATAGGGTGTAATTTTATTTATATAATGATATTAGTGATATTGTGAATCCTGGATATGGTATATATACACCTTTACACCTTAAAGTATAATTTTTTTCACATTAATCTATATTATCATTAAAACTGTTGTGACATAATAATTGGAGCAATGTGATATCCTTTATATACTCCTTATATTGATTATTTACTTAAGAAATTTTTAATAATAATCTATTGGGGGATGTCATATCCGTCAAAATAATTATATTATTAATATTATATTGGTACAAAGAAATCAATTAAATTAAGGATTGTTGTTATTAGTCCTTGATAATATTTAATATATATGAAATAAATAATCAGTTTAATAATAATAATGATGAAAACCTTGGATCACAATATTCATTAAAAGGATATTGGATATTTATTTATCAAAATTGTATGTGAAAAATTTGATATATTAAATTGAAAATTTTGAAATGTGATTGATTTATATATTTTGTGAAAAGAAGAATATTAATTATTTATTGTTTTAGAGTATAATATTCATTAATTTTAATGGAGTACATCAAAGGTAGTTGGAATATAAATTGAAGTAAGTATAAAATTATTGGAGAGCCCTGTATATTATAAGAAAAAATAAAGAAATTATCTCTAAATTTTACAAATAAGATGAGTTTTACTGCTCAAAACGTAGAGAAATTATATTTCGAATAAATTAAATTTATTATTGAAGATTATCCACTTTTTTTAAATTAGTCATTTTTCAAACTAAATTAATTTTTAAATAGAATTAATCATTATTCTAAACAAACTCAACACTCTTTCCAAGTTTGAAATTAATTTAATTTGTTTCTAAATATGATAAATTTGATGTAAAATATTATCAAAGCCGTATATAATATTATATACGGCTTTGATATTATTAATTTTAAGTATACTGCAATTTGATAATTTAACCAGCTTTGGATGTGAAAGATATTAATTGGCAAAGTTTCTTACATTTCAATATTTTAATTATTTTACAAATTACTATAAACATTTTGCATATCAAATAGTTATGAAGCTATCAATATTTCAGTTTCAGTGCTGCTACTCACTGAATTAGTAAGAAACGTATTATTAAAGTTTTTGAGAAAATATCTTTCTACGTGAATAAATCTAATATTTTTCTATATTTCGATAAATTTAAAATATTTCTTAAATATTTATCAATAAATTTATGTTCCTTTTCTGGTTAAAAAAAAAACAAAACTCATAACTATTTGTCCTATTGTGTATAATTGAGAGACTATATTCGTAATTTTATGTTACAAATAAGTTTAGTTATACTCTTATATATGAAGAAACTATAAATTGTAACATGGTAAAGCTAAATTAAAGAAAACCTTCTATAAAGCAAAAATATCTACGTACTCAACTCAGCAAGACAAGTGCAATATTTTGTAATATATCCTATTTACTCCTATACATACTATCTAAAAAAACATAACCATCAGTAGACATTTTGGTGTAAAAATTAAATTTTACAAACCGTTGTAAAAAAAATCTAAATACAAAATTTGTCTTTTTTATTATACTTTCGCACATTTTACTTTTTGTACTTATTTATAATTTAATAAATTTTGGTGATACCTGACCTAATGTGTCTCAATACATAACTACCGCCATACCGTAGTATGTAGATTTAAAACTTAAAATTCCAATTAAAAATTGAATTAAAACAACTTAATTTATAATTTTAATATTTTTGTTATTTTTATTTTTCAAAATTTATTATATTTTTTTAAAGAATTTGGTTTTATTTTTTAAATATATATTTTTAGTTTACAATTAATTTAGATTTCTAAATGCATTAATGAATAATATAATAAAAGTTTTACAATTTTTTTTTTAATTTAATTATTATTTTAGGTACACATTTAGATAAACAATTTTTTGTTTTTTACAATTTTTTTGGAAATATAATTTAAAAAAAAAAATATTTTCGATTCTTACCTACAGATTAAATATAATAAAAATTATTTAATAAACAAGGAAATATATATAATTCAGCCTGGAAAACAATTTTTTTTTTATAGTTTGGTCATGTTTTTTATAGCCGCGAATAAAAATTAAATTTATATTTACATTAAAAAAAATTGTTATATTAATTATTTTATTTACAAAATTTTGATAAAAAAATTTAGAAGCTGATAAGTTAAATTTTAGTTTTTTCAAGATATATATACATATATGACTTTTTTTAAAAATAGAATTTAAAATAATAATAATTAAAGCTAGAGTGTTGAGATCGTTTTTAATTAGAGTATTTAAATAATGGTATTCAAATTTTTAAGAAGATTCTTCTATAACTATGAATTATTGTATTTTTGGACCTAATTTTTATATAAATTTCGAATCAAAAGAATTTTGGAAAATATTAATTGCAATAAGGTATAATGGCTTTAATTATTACTTACTTTCTTGTCAGTAAATGGCTTTCACACCTGTTCAAACTTTCGCATAATATTTCTAAAATTATATATTTAAATTCTGTACTCATATAGAAAAGTTAATCGATATAGAAAAGTTAATCGAAGTTAATTGCGAGCAAGAATTTGATTAAGCAGTTATGTAAAACTCCATTTAACACACTAATACCAAAGCCGTATATAATAGCCGTATATAAAATTAAGTATTAGCAAAGCCGTATATTATATACGGCTTTGCTAATACTTAACCAGCAGTATTACATAGCTAATTCATATCCGTACAATTTAAAAAGTTATAGAGAACTATAAATGGGTTCACAATTAGTTACTGACTAAGAAATTATACAACAATTCTACAAATTTCAATTCATTAATTAATTACGATAATTTGTAATTATGATTACTTTCTAATGTTTATTTCTGAGCTGTAGCTTTCAAACCTTAAAAAAAAACAAAGTTTACGAAAAATCAGTAATATAATCAATTATTAAAGTGAATCCACTTACACATTTTCGTCAAATGTAACTAAAATAATGACAATTTTGAATATACCATACTATCAGAATTTCCAATTTATTCAGCAATTTCAAAAGAATCTTCCTTAAAAAGTTTGTACACTTATTGAAATACCCTAAACTAAACACGTTATCAACTTTTAATCTATTATTATAGTCTATCAATTTTTATCATTTTTTATTTAATTTTTTTTTTGGTGGTGTATAATAAATAATAAAAATTGAATTAATCTCAAAATTTTGTTTAAAGTGGGGGGTAAATAAAAAAAATAATTGCACAAATATGTATTTAACAAAAATGTATATATATAAATTTACTTATAAATATATCTAAAAAAATGTTTTAGCACCATTTTATAAAAAGTTTATTAATTAAAAATAAAAATATTTACTTAAAGAAAAAAAAATTTACAATTTTTTTTTTATTAATTTTAATTAATAATGATTAAAAAGTAATTTTATTTAAATTTTATTTTATGTAGAATTTTGTGGAATAATTAATTAAGAAAAGATTTATATTAATTATATATATAGAATTATTTTAAATATTTTTTTTCTTTGGATTGTGAATTGAAAATTAATTTATGTAAATGTAAAAATTGTTTTTTTTTTAGTAAAAAATATATAATTTTAACAAATTTTAATTTTTTTTTCAAATATTTGTTTATAATTTACCTATAATTTTTTTTTTTTAAATAAATTTCAATTAATTAGTGGTCGTAAATCGGTATGTTGAGTTTCTTTGTGACGTCTTAAATCGACTTTTCTTTGAAATGATTTATGACAAAGTTCACAGGCAAATGGCTTATAGCCGGTATGTTTACGGGAATGTGTTATTAAATTTGAACTTTGACTAAATGATTTACCGCATACTTGACATTTATGTGGTTTTTCACCTGTAAATATAAAAAATTAAAGATTAGAAAAGTTATTAATTTAATATTGTCAATTAATTGAAAAAAAACTTGATAATCTAAAATGTACCTAAATTTAATTTGTACATAAAATTAATTTAATATTCTTATTTACAATTCTTTAATAATTTATTATTTGTTCGATTTGAAATAAAATAAATATTCCATAAAAGTTGAGAAAATTATTAAAATCATTCCCAAAATTTTTTCTCATTTATTATTCAAATTTCTATTTATCATAAATCCTTTATGAAATATCCAATATAAAAATTCTGAATTGAAATCAACCAAACATGACAACAACAAAAATTGAAAATATAATCATCGATTAGTATAAATACAAAAAATATAAATGAAATAAAAGGACATAAATCACAAATTTATTAAGTAATTCCTTAAAATTTTCTTTCTATCTTAGATATGGTTTTGAATTATTATTATTAAATATTTAATAACGCATCTTACTTAGGACAATACTACACTTAAATCAAACTAATTTTTCCCAACAACAACAATATATTCATCGAAAATATTCGATTATTATTTAATAAATAACTCAAATTGAATTCGATAGAAAATAATAATGATAAGGACAATAAAAATCCGATTATGAGACGTTATTTGATTCTTTATTTTATTTCCCCCATCATCAGTCAAAATCGTTTCTAATGAACAGAAAACCACAATAAATAATAAATCATCATCCTTTTTTTGTTTTGGCATTATAATGAAAAGGACAATAAAATATATAGAACATCCTTTTTGGGCATACAAAATTATCATTCAATAATATTCATAAGGATTAAGGGACAAATGGTTTTTGTTTTTATATATAATATTTAAATTCCTTTAAGGGATTTATCTATATAAATATACGTAAAAATTTAATTGATATAATTATTATTAAAGGATATAAATTTTATTTCATTATATTAATAAAAATTACCCAAAATTTATTCAAAATAAAATTTAAAAAATTTTTTTTTTTCAAATCCTTCAAAATTAAATAAAGATGATTTTAATTAAATTTCTATTTAATAAGAGGTCAAAAAGGAATTAGGAGGGCTTCGAAAATGATTAATTGCACATAATTTTTAACAAAATATTCATAAATATTTTATTGTTGTGCATATGGCTTTGATTTTAGGATTAAATTGCAACATAATAAGTTTTCAACATTTTGTGGTTAGTATTCTTTATACAGAAAACGTATCAAAGTTAATTTAAAAATTGGAATCACATATATAAGTGTTTAATGTTTATTTTATACAAAATAAGTGGAATATTACAACAAGGACTTAAATTGATATTTGATAAATATATATGACCAAAATAAACTATTGTTAAATGAACCAAGGTCATTAGTTTGGCAAAATTAATATTTTCTTCATTTTAAACTAATCCAATGTTTACTGATGCTATTTTGCTATTTCGCAATATCTGCTTATTATTTAATTGGAAAGCCTTGCCAACGAAGGCAGAATTATACACAACACTTTAAAGGAAACTTTATCCTCCATTAAATCGACAATATTTGTGTCTTTAATTTGAAATAATGGATGAAACTCTCGGACATAAAAAATAAGGGAAATTTTAATTACAAACAGTATTTGACAGTTGTATGTTTTACAGATATAATCTATAAACGCCGGTTAAGGTACAATATGAAATCTTAATAACAAGTACAATTAAAAATTTCGAATTACTTAAAAGTTTGAGAATAATTTCAGTAAAATTGAGGCGGTCAAACCATTGAATTACAAATAGAAAATTTAATTTTACAAAATCTATCCAAAATATATAAACATAAATATCCTTTATACAAATATCAATTTCTTTCATAATTTTTAATTAACTATCAAAAAAGTGAAGAGAAAAAACCAGAACCGTAATAAATAAGATTATATATATAAAAAAAAAATCTGGCCAGAAAATATTATATATCCTTTTCAATATTATAGCCGAGGTTTACTTAAATAATTACCCTTTTTGCCTTTAAATCCCGTAAAAATGGTTGCCATAATATCAAAGTAAAGTATATTAGAGGAAATAAAAATCTGCAAAAAGCAAAAAATAAAAAAGTATAAACATAATATCATCTTTTATTATTTGCGGATATTTCACATATACATATTATCTTGTATAGATATAATATCCTTGCAAAAAATCCTGTTATATATTCTTAACATTTACCGTCATCGTTTGTGAAAAAGGATATCACGTACAGATTTCTTCATTCATTCATATTTCTTTCGTTTCGTTTCGTTTCTTTTTTTTTCAGTTCTAATTTATCTAAATTATCTAGGGAGGATTTTTATAGAGTTCAGTTGAGATTCAAAAAAAAAAAATTATTATAAACGTTGAAAGGTTTTTGCAATCACAAAAATGTATTTTAAGCTTTTGTTATATATATTATATAATATTTTGTATTTTTCTCTCAAAAAAAAAAACCTTTCTATACAGAGTGATTCAAAAATAACAAATCAATGCTGAAAAACTAGAAAAAAGTCTGTGATTTTCTATATTAGTCACCCAGTTCGAATGTAATAAAATAAAACGTGATTATATCAAAATGGAAAAATTATATATGTAAGTATTTATATTATTTTTTTCGAGGATATAAAAGTTTTCTCGTAGGATATAAATGTATATAATTTTTTTTTATATTTGTAACGAAGCAGATATACATATATATAAAGGATCAGAAAAAATCCCTGTAACCAACTTACATTTATTCGGAAAATATATAAGTATACAGATTTTTTTTGCCGTTTATTTTTTTTCTGGTTTAGGAGTAAAATGGAAAAGGACACATGTTTATCCAATAACACCCCCTTAAAAAAAACTACTACTATACATATAAATATGTAGTAAGTTATCACCAATACAAACATATTGAAGTGAAAAATCACATATGTTCCAGAGGAGAATATGGAATAGGATTGATATAACAAACAAACAAAAACTCATATAATCAAAACAATTTTCTATATAACAAAAATTACAACGACCCAAATCAGAAATATAGTTTTTTTTTGCTTGCTTTATATAAATATAATATAAAATTCGCAAAATCCTTTTTAATACAAATACAATCTCATAAATTTGTATTTGTTCCATTATATATAAAGAAAATTATAAAAATAAATGAAATTTTTACATATAGATGGAAATACATAAATAAAAGTTTTGGTAAATAAAAAGATTTTCACAGATTTGTTTTTTTTTTTTTTTTTTTTTTGCTGTTCATGTTTTAGATAAATTTTCATTTAACATTTAAGGACTCTTTAGAGCGTAAAACATCATCTTGCCAATTGTACTAGTGAGATTACGAATTATATTTAAACCCCAGAAAGTAAAATATTATTTTATTTATTGTATATGTTTATTAAAGTTTATTGCACGAATTTCAATTGAAAGCTCAGAAAATGAAAGCGTTGAATTCTACTCAATATAAATTATATAAAAAATTGTTATAATGGTGGATCTTTACTTAAAATTATCTACCTGTAATTTTAATTTAATTATTAATAAATATAGTTAAACTCAATTTTCGTCATGTCTATTAAGATATGAATAGTAAAAACTATATTTCCACTGAAAGACCTGTCGAGAGTTTGGTATACCAATTGAACCATTCTTCTTCATTTAATTTGTTCAGCTCAAAATTATCTTCTCTTTTTGATATTTGCTGGACTCATCTCCATTGTATAAATATAGTGTAATATAGTGTAAAATTCACTTCGTTCGAATCCATCTCTACTTTTCTTCTAATTGCGCTGACTATTTTTTCCTTGCCATTCATCTGTTGTACAGCAAATATATTTAAATTATGTTTGTTGAGAGTGGATGAGAAAAGTTTTACCATAATGGCATTGGCATACTTTCTAAATACAAGAACATGAACAGCAAAAAAAAAAAAAAAAAAAAACAAAACTTTCTAAATACAAGTTTTACAATAATGGCATTGGCATACTTTCTAAATACAAGATAAACCAAAAATTCAAAGATAACCCGAAATTCAAGACAGACTCGACGTTAAATTTTTTAACAAAACTTTTATCCAATTTAATAATTTATACAAAAACAGTTACAACAATTCGATTTTTTTTTTGTCCTTGCTAAAATTATGAAATATAAACTTCTATCCTTTAATTGAGATCATAAAAACTTTGTACATTAAAATGACCAAAACAAATAAATCCTAATTTTATGGGTAATCTACCTTGTATGGTCATAAACATTTTCTTTCTTTTTTGTATTTTTTGACCACTCGACTAAAAAATATCACAACCACAAAAATACATAAAAAAATCTTATTTAATGATCAACATAAACCTGAATTTCATATAAATACATATATAATATATATCCTTTTCAGGCAATTTAAAATAATGTCATAATTTTATATGTGATGGTGGTTTTTTTTTTGGTGTGATACTTTCAAGATTAGCACACCATTAAATCATGGTTTCAGAGTTAATAAAGGGAGAATACTTTGTTCGAACCTAAAAAATATTATATATGTATGATGAGCACTTAAAATTATTAATGTTATTTTTGTAGTGGTAGGGACAGACAATATCCTTGAAAATGCATAGTAATAATAAAAATTATATTAAATATTATATGTTATTGGAAATTTTGATTTTGACTATTATTATATAATTAAACAATCAAAAGTGAAAATCATGAGGCAGAATGTAGCGCAAAAAGGAACTTTTACGCAGTAGTATTATATTCAAAGGCTTTGGAATAACTGCGATATCACCATATTAGGCAATGTTTTGGGGATTAATTGCAAATGCTAATAAATTAAACCGAATTATTCAATTGTAAATAAGAAAGAGATCCACATAGACGATAAGAAACAGATTGATATGCATACTTATATATAGTATAATTATAGCCAGTTTCATTCATTCTTAACCTAAATAGTCTTTTTGGAGCCCCTTCATACAACGTTAGAATTTGTAAAAACACAGCCATAGATATAGATGAACAATTGGCAAAAATATACATAATTAAAATAACAATAGTTAAGATCACAAATCCTTAAATAATCAAAATTTAAAAATTTTATCCTTAAACTATTGAAATTTTAATCATATTGAACAAAATCAAAATTTTAATTTATTTTTACTTAATTATAATTAAAAGGATATTCTGCAAATTTATTGTTGAAAATCTATTTTTGTTGGTATGTATTTCTTTTTTACATTTCTCATATCAAAATAAAGAAAAATCCTTAAGGAAAAATTACATTAAAACATTTTTTGTACGTGCAGGATTTTTTTCCCTTATATAAATTTATATGTACACTATACATTATATAAATTCAAGGATGTGATGATGTAAAGGCAAACAAAACAAAAATATAATCTAAAATAGAAATATATATAAAAAATATACAAGAAAAATAAGAATCTTTTAAGAAATCCTTGAAAATCAGGACATCCCAACGGTCTGATATTTTTCAGAGTAATTTCTTTTTTTTCCTGTAGGAATGGGAAATCTTAAATTTTTGTTTTTGTGTCACATTTTTTATTTCAAGTATATTAAAGGAAATTCTCCTCATCCTTCAAGTTATTTTGAGGTTAAATAAAAAAAAAATTACAGATTCTTCTTCATTGCATTTTATCGTCGGCTTGAAAATTGGACTGGTTTTTTATTAATTTTTTTCTTAAACTATGTAAGATACGCTTGTCTTTTTTGTAAATTTTTATTTATTTAATATAAAAAAAGGATATATGAGGACATGACGCGGGAGAGTAATAAATGAGGATAATTTTCTAACAATGTATATATTGTCGTCATGACAACTCTCTGTGCAAGTAGAGGGCGGCACATTGAATACACAGAAAAAAAAAATCACGACCAACCAATGAAAAATTTAGTGGAGGGGTTTGATTTTTCTCGTTTTTCTTGTACAATTTTTTTTTATGTACGTTTTATTGGTAGTGGTAATATTGTATATACATACAATAAAAAAACCCTCATACTATACAAATACATTGAAACTGTGCAATTTTAAGTAAACAATTCAATTTTTGCAACGACTAAAAGGATGAGTAATATAACATTTTTGGAGAGAATGAAGTGCGGGTGGTAAATGGGTGGTGATGATGGTGTTGTCTGTAAATAAGGTTATACAACACCAATCCACAATAAACGGCAAAAAAAGGAATCAGTGTACGATATGGTACAGAAAAATCAGAAAAATTCTTCTATTTATTATACTCATACTTTTTCTATATACATAACAATTTTATTTTTTTCAATTTTTTTATATAAACGATAAAACAAGGAACATTCAAGGATTTTTTTGTGTGTTAGTTTAACATAAAAAAAAATTTCTTTTATATATTTTATGTCATCGTCATTTTGTTATACTCGATGATTTTTTCTCTATATAGCTGCAATTTATATATAATATAAAATAGTTTTCATATATCCTTTTTTTTTTTGTTGTTGAAAAGGATGGCGCCCAAAAGATCATTTACAATACAAAAGATACGATGTGTTTTTGAAGGGAAAATTTAAGAGATTTTCCATTTTTATTTTATGGGATATCATATAAAACTCCTTTCTATAAGAAATATTTATTTCATGGCATTTTTTTTATATATTTAATGATTTTATATAAAAAAGGATAAAAGGAATAAAAAATTCAATTGAAAAATTGATGATTTCATATTTGAAAAAAGTAGGTTTTTATGAAGCTTAGTGCGTCTTTAAATTAGTAAAATGAGCTTGAAAAAGGGCACTAAAAAGTAATCTGAAACGTAAAATAATAATTTAATAATAGACACAAATGTCACACTTCCAAATTTGTACAAAATTATTTAATCTTTAACCACAAAATATTTAAAAAAAGAGTATAAAACAGAAAATCAACAGATTTGTTACATCTAAAAACTGAATCTCAGATTACAAAATATTTTCTGTCAATTTTCATTACCAATTAAGTCTTGAAAAAAATAAAATCCCTTCTGTCGTTTTTGTATTTAACATAATGATAAAGGAACTGAGAATGTAATGCTTCAGGCAATTTATGATTTATTTAAATTTAATATATTTTAGTCAAAAAGGAAGACTGATATTAGTTAGGAATTTTGTTACAAAATAAGTGCAAATGGTTTCTCAATAAGTGAAAATGGTTTTCTTAAAAGTTTATTGATTGAGCAACAAGATGTTATATAGATAATAAGAAACAAATCTGAAATTAAACATGGAAATTGAAGAAAACCGAATAATGTACAACTAGGTCTATTTAAAGACCATCTAAATTAATAAACTTTTCTCTATAAATCGTCTCCAATAATTTTTTAATTAATATATTTTGTTTTAAATAATTCTTTATTTAAACTTCAAATATTTATTTTAATTTAATTGCATTTTTTTCAAAACTTTTTACTGCAATTATGTCCTTTCGGTTTTATTTATATTGTCTGATTTTTAATTAAATCTCCGCGACTATAATAGTAAAAAAAAATTTAACAAAAAATTTTAATTTAATAAACAAAAAATTGCGGAAATGATTAAAACAGAAAAAAAATACTCATGTTCCTAGAAACTTTGTAGACATGCAGCGCTTTAATTAAAAAATTCCTCTTTAAACACATATTTCATATGGTATACAGGATGTGTCAATTGGTAGCCAGTTTAATAGAAAATTGGAAATATTTTGTGTTACGACAAAAAATAGTGTATAGAGTAATTATACGACAATGGTAAATGCAAGTAACTGTTTGTAAAGAATGGAAAGTTATATCGACAGTTGGCTGTTTTTGACCATGCTGTTGATTATTGATGTTCTGTATTAAAAATCATGTACTATTTTAAAGTACATATATTACTATTTGTCTTCAATTTAATGTCAGCTGTACGAAATAAGGAAGAAAATGTTCACATAATTAAATAAGTAACATCATAAACAAATCTAAAATATTTTTCATTCTTTATTTGTTTAAAAACAAATTTTAATGTTAGAAATGAATTTTATCATTCGGATTCTAATTGTAGAATCATAAGTTATAAAAAACCTTTAAATAATTTAATATGAAATTTTATGACACCCTGTAGATATAAATATGCTTTTTACAGTACAACCATAAATTAAATTTGTCTTATTTTTTTTGTTGATATTTTGCTGTATAAAGTTTTTAAGCAAAACTTTCTCACTAGATTTTTTTTCTATCTTGTTTACTGTGCGTTTTAAAATTTTCTGTTCAAACTTTTATTATTATTATTTATATATAACATACATATATTATTTTTCTGTCCCGGTTTGAAAATATTTTTAGCCATTACAAAAACATTTTTTTTTTCAATATTCTCTAAAGCTCAAAAAAAATCTTTTTTCATTTTAACATAAAAAAAACTTTAACATAACAAAACAGATTCCATTATAACGCCATCTATATTTATATATATTTTTTGAAACTACACACATAAATATCCTTAAATTTACTATTGTGTGAGTGTATCACGTCCAGATCAAAATTTTTTTTATGCTATACAATTTTCATACACGTAAAAAAGAAGAAAAAAAAGAATTTTAAATAGAAAAAAGGAATCCGAAACTAAATCACCACTCGACGCCATGAAAAATCATCATGGTTGTTGTCTGGCTGGACATATAGCAATTTGGAATGAGAATTTTCTGATTATATATATACATACTTCAATATGTTTTTATAAATACGGATAATATGATAAAAACGTATATACTAAACTATATTCACTAATGTCTAAAACTTTGAAAATATTCTGCTGAATGATATGTATACAGAAAAAATTATATATTTTTTGTGTTAAAAAGGAATTTTTACGGATTTTAGAGCAAAATCATTTAAATGAGATCAGAGAAATGAACACACATGATAAATGCATACTGTACGAGTATATTATATATATGTGTAGGGAGAAAACTATCCACTGGGGACAATTTGAAATAGTTAATTTTACCAATAGCAAGAATAATTTACATATAGAAAATATAATTTAAAACTTTACATAGTATAATATAGATTTCGTATGATGAGTTAGCCCACAAAAATCATTTATGTATTTTAATTTAATTCAATTCTGGTTAAATTATATGTACTTTTTTTTCAGATTTTTTCTTGATTTTTTGATTCTATATAAATCAATTTTTGTTCTAAAAGTGTGTTTTTATAGTACAAATTATGAATTGAATTTTACTAAATTTCATGTAAATCGATATAGAAAGAAAGAAAAGAAAGTACTTAAATATATTTCTTTAAAAAAAATTCTATCAGTCTTGTATTTAATACTATTCAAAAAAATGTTAACTCTTATACTCTAACTCTAACTCTCCGCTGATGAAGGTGTAAAAGTTTATAATGAAAAAATTAAAAATTTTGCATTAAATTTATTTTCTAACACAATTTAATTTGAATATATTGTATTAGAATTAGACTCATACCACGCCATAGTGTCATACCACGCCATAGAGTTATACCACGCCATTTAATTTTATTGACAATTGGTATAAGAAATGATAAATTCTATTTGGATTGCCGAACAATTTGTAATATTTAGGATATTTTAAAATCAGAATATTTTTTTTATATGCTATGCTGAAGAGTCCTTAAAGTCAGTTAACAAAAGTCAGTACCAAGTCCTCATTTGCAATTTTATATATAATTTAAATTTCTAATAAAATTTTGTGAATTTATTCGTCATGACTAACATATGTTTTAATTTGAAATCATTCCATTCTAAATGTCTTGACTTTAAATTTATATGTAGACCCCCATTTTTTTTGTCCTTAATACTTTGCTTCTTCTACATTTTTTTAGGTAAAAACGTACGACCTGTCACATTGTTTATATAAATCTTTGTGGTATGATAATAAATTGAATAAAATCACTTGCCAAAAAAAATAATATAAAAAAAAAACAAAAACACTATAACAAAACACAAACAAACTTGACACAAAATTTATTCTACGTTTTGTTTACGTATTAAATTTACTTACACTAAAATAGGGTTGTAAATTTGTTTATATTTCTACAAAAAAAAAATTCTCAACGCTAAAAACTAAATCCACGCAGCAGTTCTTTAAAGGGGGAATGGAGCTTTCTTTTGTTAACCATAAACCACAACTTAAAATCCATTAAAAATTTCTATATCGAAACTCTCCTCTTGTATTACACAACCAACAACAACAACAAAAAACACAAAATGATTATTATTATTTAACTGTGAAATCCTTGAATGTTTTAATAATATTAAAATTTAACACACATACAATAAACAACAACAAAACTTTTATGCGTGTAAATTATAAATAAAAAAAAAGAAGAAAATACACCATTTTGTCAAGAGCACTTGTCATATTTGAAAGGAACAAGAAAAACAACAAAATAGCAAGGCAAACTTCTAAAAATAAATGTTGCTTTTAAATTATATTTGAAGCTAAATAAAATAATAATAAAAATTCAGGAGGAGAAAAAAGGAAATCAAAATATTTATCCTTATAAATACATATAAAAATTATTTCACAGATGATTTAGAATTATTTTTTTGGATGAGATTATAGATATACGAAAATCTGCGATAATAAATCGAATGTTTATTGGATAGAAAAGCAAAACAGTTGTCTGAACTGGTATACTGATTGAATTTTAAGGATGGCACTTAATTTTTTATTATTTTATCTAGATAAAATTGTTCAGCATTAAATATATAAAATTGAAAAATTATTGTTAATTTTTTGGGGCATAATTTTTATATATATGTATGTATGTACATATAAAAGTGTTTCTGTTATAAAAATGTAATGATTTTAATTAATTCACTATCGCGGTGTCAATGATTTTAATGATTTTAAATTAACTCACTATCGCAGTTTCATCAGAACAATAGAATATTTATTTCCTGTCTTTCCCTCAATTTTTGAACCGTTCCATGGATCTAAACCTAAAGAATGGAGAGGGTTCAATTATCGTTTTTTTTCCTGTATCTCATTTTATTATATCTTAATTATGTATAATAAATGTGACAATGAAAATGGATAATTAAATATTTGAAAATGAAAATAAATCTTCTAAAAAAAGATGAAAATTTCCGAGGATAACGTTAACTGATATTTTTTAATTCTATATAACATAATTTATAATTAGCAAATATTTAAATAATACTATAACTTTCTCTTAAAAAATTTGCCTTATACGAAATTTTCTCATAGAAAATGGTTGAAATCATTTAGCGACCTTCAAGTGCTAAATTATTGCATAATGAATTCAGGCCCTACAAATATTTATGATGGGCATAGTATTATAATAAAATATCGACCTCGGTCGTTAGCATATTTTCGATATTTATTTAACATTCATTTCTTAAGAAACCTTAAAAAAATGATTAAAATTATTGCTTAGTAAAATATACAAAAAGTTCCTTTACATCAAATTATTAAGATCCTTTAAAATCCTAAGTAAAACATATTTAAGCAGGTGCAAGTTGGTCTCAAATTGCTCAAATCACAACAAATTTAAAACAATATTTTCCTGGCTTATGGAGGTTATTGAACCATAAAACTCTTATACTAATTTATTCCTCAAAAATTGAAATTTCATTAATTTATGCGTCAAATTTGATATCTGACAGACACAGAAAAATACCTTAATGTCCTGTGAATCACTATGTAAACTAAAAAAATTATGAGCAGACAAAGAAAATTTAACAAATTTTTAAAGCTTTTTTTTTATATACCTTAATAATATTTAAAAATAAAAATGAAAAGATAGGAAAAAAAAAAGATATAAAAATAAAATCAAGTTCTACAATTTTCTTCTTATGCAAATCGAGATTTTCAATCATAAATTTTTTATTACGTTACCGTTCTGAGTAATACTTTTTTTTATCATTTATTTAAAATTCCACAACGAAATGATTTTTTTCTTCATTTTTTTTTTTTTTTTTCTTTTTCAAATAAATTTTATATTATTTACCAGAAAAAAAAAGAATCACGGTTCAACTTTAAATACCCCCACAATAAATCCTTATATATATCCTTTATCCGTGGAACACTATCTCCTTGTATGAAAATAAATTTTTTTTCTTATATATAAAGTATAAAAATATGTATTTGTGTGCGTGCATATAAATGGGAAATATAAAGATTTAGCAATTTAGCAATTGGAATGTTTTTTAAAGAGATTTTTATAGGTGAAAATTGTATAAAAGGTTTTTTTTTCGTGAAGGTTGTGTAGAAAAAATATGCTTTTCTGAGATTATTTTATTGATTTTTTCAACAGAAAAAGAAAATTTTGGAATTTTACAATCACATTGCCATTTATATAGCCAGTTTGTAAAAGAAAGGAAATGGGATTATATTAATTTCATATTTATGGACTTTGTTGGATACTGTGAATGATTTAACATATTACATCCAGAAAGCACCGGAATTCATTAAAACTATACATTACCTAATTTTTGGTCTAATATACTGGACCATCATTTTTATCATCAATTTTGGAATACCTCATGCCAATTGAGCCGCATATATTAGAATAGGTGGCGAAACGGACTATTTCTTTCATTTATATATGGGAGAAACCACCAGACAGACAAAAATAAATAACATAACCGAAAAATATTAAATTTAAAATATATTTTTATATATTGAAAATTTGAAAACAGACAAATGAATACCATCATATTACACATTTTTTTCACTGATATCATTTTATTCAAAAATCCCTAAAAAAATGAGAGTATATGTTAAATGGTAAATCCTTTTTAAAAAGATATCTTTTTAGGAGGTTAAATCTTTTCTATGTATGATATGTCGGTTCCTTGGATCATTTATTTGAAAATCTTTTCATACCAAAAATTCCAAAATATTTGAGATAAATGGAAATTTTTTGTATATATTCGTATCCCTTTTTTTGGGAAAACCGCAATACATGATTTGTAAAAGACGAAATAAGATTTAAAAAAAAAGAAAATCTTTTTGTTTTAAAATTAATTTATAGATAAAAAAAAAATTTTTTTAACCTATAAAAATACTTAAACTGATTTTTTTATATATAAAAAATTAAATTTTGACAATTCCTATTATATAATTGCACGACAATTATTTTAAATTACTATAAATAAAAACTTTAAGTGAAATTGGCAATGAAACCCAATTTATTTCTCTATATCTCTATGGGACTTTATATTATAAATTAGATATAGTTATCTACAAATAGGTCTCTAAGCGTCTAACATTGTGAAGATTAGATGAAATTTGATATTCCTGGAAATTAGCTTAACACTCAAAATAGAAAATAATAATAAATAATATCATTTATTTCAGTTTCGAAAATTAGATAAATGATTAATCAGAGGAAACAGTGGTTCTACGACTCCCAAGAGAATATGCAATTTTATTCAATTTTCTTTTATCATACGTATATAAAAATTATTAAAAAAAAAAGAAGACAAAAATAAAGGAGGGTGGTATAAGGTCAAAAATTAAAGCTAATCATCAAATTATTGCAAGTGTATATTTATTGTCAAAGGTATATAAATTTCGATTTTTAACTTTAAATTTGTTCTACAAATTTTAACTTTCAAAATAAAATTTTGTTAATTATTTACAGATGATTTTTTAAATTAAATTTTTTTTTGCAAAGCCCTAATTTCAAATTCACCTTAAATAAAAACTAATAAAAAAATATTAATCAGAGGAAGGATAATAATAGAATAATAATAATTCAACACAATTATTATGACTTTTACCACTACTAGAAATCTTTTTTCTCCCTTTTATTTCTTTTGATTTTTTTTTTTTTTTGATTCTTTTAACGAAATTCATCAACACAAGAAGGACATTCAAGGGTGATAAAAAATATATAAATATTTTTTTGATTATTTATTTTATATTTGGCAAAAGCCCTCTTCTCGGATCAATTTAAATAACAACCCTTATATATTATGTGTATATATGATAACTTATTATACGGATAACATAAGATAAATAAAACCAGATGAAACATTATTGTCCTGGCACTTCAATTGTGTTAGCCTTTTTTTTGTTGCTGTGTAGACTATCAAGTGTTTTGTAAACCAGAGGATCAGTTGGAAATATTGTTTTTATGTAGAGAGGGTTTGATGATTTTTCATATTTGTTTGTGTGTTTTACACATGAACGGATGGCATATCATCATAATAATAATCTAGTGTTGGGCTAGAATAATTGTAGATAAAAATGATACAGCTAATGGATTTGCGTAAATAGGGCATTTGTTGTACTTAAGTTCTCAGCGGGATATTAACTGGTTATATTTTTATAGAGAGTAATTAAATTCAATTGAAGAATAAGTATATCAAAATAAATTAAATTCTCAAAAATTGTTGATGGATTATAATCGAGGAAATTGTCGATTATATATAAAAAAGGAAATGAACTGTTAATTGATTAAAACAAAATTGTGGATCAATAAAGATATTAAAATAATTAAGTTGAGAAAAATTTATTGAGGAATCAATTTTTTTATGGTAGAAAATTTTATATTTTACGAAATTGTTATTAGAGTCATGTCGTTGTCGGCCTCAAATATTTTAAATTTCGCAATAATATTGTTGACTTCTGTCATTTAGCAGTAGCTCCACTACTATTTTTCGTAGACTTTTATTGTTGAATTTTTTCTCTTCCTTTTAATTTTTCAAAATTATTATGAGTTCAAAATCAAGTTTCTCTTTTTCCGTTTTATACCGTCAGAATCAAAGTTAATTCATTATTATTTATTCAATTTCATAATTTTCGTCCTTTCTAGGAAAAAAAAGAACAAAATGTATTGAGATCCCTAAGGATTAGACAGTAACGAAAAAAATTAATGTACATGTGCACTTGTTACAGTAAAAGATTGAAAATACGCTTGAAGTTATTCATATTTATAATTTGTGATGCACTTGACGCGTGCCATTATGAACATTTATTTCCCAAAGATTTCAAAAAAAAATTTATATTTATGATAAAAAATGAAAATCAGAAATTTTAATGGCATGTAAGAGAAAATTAGGGTTTATTTAAAAAAAGGATAATAATTAATTTCATGGGAAAATTACAATTCTTTGAAATATCACAATTTATAAAGGATCAGAAAAATTATTGTGGTTTGTTATTACAAAAAATTTGATTTCATGTTAGTGGTGACTGACAATATAATTGATTACATTTTGTACACTGAATGATATTACTTTCACTTTCATAAATCTAGAATTAATAAATCAGAATATGTGAGAATAGAAGACACAGTAGAAAATTAATAGCAAATAGAGTTATTTTTAACTAAATAACACCACCAAAAATGAAATTTGTTATTTAGCTCAATAAATTTCGTGGTGATTTGAAATTGAAACTAATTTTTCACTAAGAAAAAATATAAATCCTTTTCAAAATTCCTGGAACTTCATATACCATTTTGTGAATATTAATTATTCTTGAACAGAGATTTTTCTATTTGGTTTCTTTTCATTTGTCAAAGTAGACAAATATTTTGTAAGGATCTTTTACTTGTTCATTAATTAAAATTTCAATTTTTTTGTGTATGTTAAAGCTTTCACTCTTTTTTTTTTTTTAAGTTTATAAGATTTCCCAGACTATTTTCGGTCTATCCATACCAGAAAATATTTTTTTTGTTAACCACATGATAGAAAAGTGAAATGGTATAGAAAAATGGTATAGAAAATAATTTCTTTAGACGAAATGATAAATCTGTCTATCAAAGTTTCTTAAACAAATTTTCACATCCTTAGTCATTATGTAAATTTTCTTATTTTTTCCTTAAAACATAATATCCTTAATTATTCGTTTAATTTAATAATGGAAGAGTAATTAAAGAATATTACTTTCTTTAATCAAATTATTCTCCTCACAAAAAATAATTATATTCAACAAAATTTAGAAAAAATATTTTGGACATATTTCCTTATTCACTTTTAAAATTAAATTTTAAAAATTAAATTCAATTAAATTTAAAAAAAAAATCGAAATTAAAAATTATTTAACAAGAAATTTAAAAATAACAATTTACTTTATTCGAAATTACATAAAATATATCAACAAAAATTACTACGTATAATTAATTAGAAAACTCGAAAATATTTCATACAATTTGACTTCGAAACCTTTCTACCCAGAGAGCAAAATACAAAAATTGAATTTCTTATATTTATAAAAGTACGAAGATAATGTTAACCAATTAATAGTAATAAATCAAGTGAATCTGTTTTAATTGTCGACAGACATTTCCCTTTATTGTCTAATCCTTTTTCAGTAATCGTACATAACCGCCCATTCCTCATCCCCCGAAAGAGAAATTCTCTAAACTATGTACAAAAATTTACTGATAGAAATATTCACATAATATATAATAATATTTGCCTGGGGATCTTTTGTTGGTAACATTGGAATGTAATTTTAAACCTATGAGTTTAAAATTGTTTTCCATTATCAAAATGAAATGACAGGGGGAGTAGCGGAAATATAAAAAAATACTCTCTATGGAACAGTTCAAAATTTTTATCCTTTCTAATAAGAAAATAAAAATAATTTTAACCCTTACACCGATTTTTCCACCAAAAACAAAAACAATTAAAATTATAGATGGGAATGATGGGATTTATTTGCAAAGGAATGTACGTTTTTAGGTAGCTCATTGGAATTTTAATGTTTTTTGTTGTTGTATAATATAGTATAAAATGAGAAATGATATTCAAAAGCAGTGAAAAACGATTAAAATTGGTTTAATGGGATACTTTAAATCAAGTCAGAAATTATTTTCCTTATATATACTAATATACTATACTATATTAATGTTGAGATATAAATTCGTGCCATCACATTTCAGATTCAGATAATATACAAAAGGAGAAAATGGTTTTTTTAGGGTGGCATTGGTAGATTTATACAAAAATGCTTTTCACTTGATTCAAGCAGATAAAATTTATGTATCATAGTACATAGTTTGTGTTAGAAGTTTATTATATTGTTTAAAACTTTTCGTATTAGATATATGGATGGAAGATTGCATATAAGTTTTCCTACTTTTCATTTATTAATAATTTAAAATTATCATCTTTTTGTTGTGCGCAATGAACAAACACCAACAGCAGCAATGATGAGATTCGTTATGAATTCTATATAATGGAGGAAGGTCCTATGATACCATAAGAATGTATAAGAAAAATTATACTATTAAAAAACAAGGATTTAAGGATTTTCTTAAGTGATTTTCTGAATCTTATGACTCAGTGTATATATTATGCAAATAAAAATCTACTCTGGAAATAACTTTTAGTCACAAAATTTTAATAATTCATATTTATGCAATTATTTATAAGCTTTTGGTAAATTTAAACTTAAATGTGCATAGCTTAAGAGATTTAACGATGCAAAACTATAAAATAAGGAGTGTAATTCTATAATCTATATAAACTAAGAATTTTAATTCACTCTTGGTTTTGTTAGATACTATATTATTTTAATTCTCATAGTGAATTTCAAAAATATACGAAATTTATTTTGGTTTTTGGTCAATTTTAAATATTCAAAAAATATAATATCGTTTTAAAAGGACAATATTTTCCACAAGTTTATTTTACTTAATTTATAAAGGAATTCTTACCTGTATGAATGTATGTGTGTTTCTTCATATCGCTTTTTTGGTGAAATCGTTTTCCACAATAATTGCAAGGATATGGTCTTGTATCACTATGTATTAGTAGATGGGTTGAAAGTGTACTAGAACGTTTAAATGTTTTGCCGCATTGTTTGCATTCAAAAACTTTTTCTACATTATGCACAGCTCTTTAATTAAAATATATAAAAACAAAAAGGAAGAAAAATTGTAATTACAATAATTTTGGTCAATTCCAGTAATTGTACCCACCTATGTTGGCTCAAGCTAACCTCATGCCCAAAAGTTTTATTACACAATTCACAAGCATATGGTTTTTTGCCATGGTGTGTTCGGCGTGCATGCACTTCCAAACCATGTGCGGTTGAAAACATTTTCTCACACTTCATACACGAATAAAGGTCACTAAATTGTGGTAGTCCAGGCCATTTAGCCATATGATGAAAATGCACATGTGGTGAATGTGAAAAACCTAAATGGCCATTTGGTGAACCGACAGTAACACCGTTGCCACCACTAACTCCAGCACCTTGACCAGGCACCATTAGACTACGAAGTCGAAGAAAATCTTCTTGAGTAGTTGGATGATATCTATATAAAAATGGAAATTAAATTATCAAAAACATTAAATACTTTTTTTTTTAATAAAAATTTACCCATGAGCTCCAGGCTGCTGGCCTTGATGAAAGGCGAAAGCAGCTAGCCAAGGTAATGGTGGAAATAATGGTCTATGCAACATTGCTTGTTCATAATTATGAGGATAATTACTTCGGAATGTTTCAAATGAACTAGCAGGTACTGGAGATTTGGGAGTTGATTTTGGTTGATGATTATCTTGTCGCAATAATGCAGATACGGAAAAACCAGAAGAATTTTTTGTTGGACTAGTTGATATTAAATCTATTGTTGGTGATTCTGGTAATCTACTGTTGTAACTGATTGGTAATGAAGGTGGTGGCGGTGAATCAACTTCCAATTCCGATGAACTTGATCTAGATCGAACATATTCATTTGGAGATCGTGATAAACTTCTCGAACGTGATCTTGATTCTCGGCTAAAATGTTTGACACGTATACTATCACAATTTGGTGAACCCTTTCTTGGGTACGTAATATTATTATTATCTTCATCTTCTGATGATTCTGATTTACGAACAAGTCGATTTATTCCGAATGTAAGTTCATCTATATTAATAAATTATTGTAGATTTTTATTAATGACATTTTTATATTCAATATAATTATTTAAATAAAAAAAAATCAGAAATGAACATAAAACACCCCCAAAATTATTCGGTCTGCAAGTGCGCATGCATATAATAACATTCATCAAATTCTTTGGCATTTTCTATAGCTATACAAGAAGGGAAAAATAATGGAATGAGATTTTTAGATGTTCAATTCATCCCTTTTTGCACTTGCCATATAATTCTGTTTCTTGTTGTTGTAAAAATCCCTGTACAAATGTTCTTTATTGTTGATTTTGTCCTTTAATTTTATTTCGCTTAAAGCCCGCAACGAATTAGGAAATTGTTATTTTGTGAATCAGTATCAAACGGAGGAAGAGAATTCATGCGTTTGATATGCTCCATTTGTTCGGGTGTAACCTTAACAGATGTTTTATTTACACAGCGAATATTTTAAAAATTTCAACGTTTTTTTGTAAATGTGTTGTCGTTTGTTATGTATAATTAAGATTTCTATATATTAAATATCGTCAGGGATTGACATTTTTATTATTATCATGTGTGTTTTGTAGTAAGGTGCATAAAAGAAGGAATGAGAAATGAAAATTGATATGGATAATTAAATTTTTTGATTTTTGTTATGTTTGCTGTCTATGGACAATTGAAAATTTAATTACATTAAACTCATTTATCATTTCATTTTATGGGTGAACTTTTTAATTTTTACAATAAAAATTACAATATAATGATTACTTTACTTTCAAAAGATTGGGAATAGTGATGAAAGAGCTTAAGCCATCATCAAAGATGAGACGAAAACTTTACAATCTATATTTTGTTGTCATTAAGTTATCTTTACACATATCGATTAAAGTAATTCCACTAACAAGATTCGTTTTGGCAATCGATTATTAAAAAAACAACTCAATTGGTAAATTCTACTTTTGCAGTTTATTGTATTTTAAAAATTCATATGTCTGTCTGTACGCACCAATGTTCATAAATAATCAAAACAAACCTCCCCAAAGGATTATCATGATTATTATTGCTTGAATTCCCCCTTTACATATATTTGTTTTATTTTCTTAGGTTTTACAATTCGTTTACCTTTTTTCCGGCATTAAATCTAACATTTTTCGTTTTTTTTATATAGTATCAAGGACCAACCACATAGAAAAAAAATTAGAAATTTTGTACCAAGAGGGGTGAATATTTTGTTATGTCCTTTATACTAAAACGTGTAGTTAAGTTGAGATATTTAAACATAGCATTATTTTATTTGGTTGCTGAAAATGCAATCTGTTATTCAATTAACATCAGGGAACTCTTGACATATAGAAATATCTCTTATTTGGTTGGATTGAAATGATAATTTTATATGCTTTAATTTGAATATCTGAATAATTTAGAAGCCTGGTTTCTGCAAAGCTTGGTATAATTTTTTACATTATGTATAAAATTTATTGTTATTAATATGTAAATAAATATTTAAATTAAAAATGATATATAGTTTGGAAATAATTCTGATAATCCATAATTCGGCCGGACTGAATTTATCAAATTCTTCTGAGTATCTACAACAAATATCTAGAGCTGGACTATAGATTATGCCGACTTATAGTGGTCTATATAATAGTGAGATTATTAATATTTAATTCTCTATTGAAGTGACGGTTTATTTTACTACCGAAATTTGAGGAATTGAGTTCCAATCACCTTATTCAACTTCGGACAACTCTTTTATGAACAACGAAACAAAACTATTCCGATGTGAATAGGTTCATAAACTATACAAATAAATATATACTTTTAGTCGACTGGCATATTTTTTATAAGGACTGTCAGAACACTGTAATTATTATAAATTTCTTACTCCTATTTATTAACCAAAATTTTCTATACAGACTCTGGTTCCGTACCTCAACTTTACATTCGTTTTTATTTTTTCAACAACATCTGTAGGGCAGTGGCACCTAATTTAATAAGACGCTCTCAGACTACATGCAAGTATGATAAAAGTGCGTTTAAATTTGCGTATAACAAGAATTTCTGACGACTATCTAAAGAGATTTCTTAATCCTTGCATAGAGTATTACAGCGTCTTATAATAATTTATATAAATATTAACATTATTATTTCTTTAATATCAAAATTCTCACGTTCACATAATCATTATTTAAATTGTCAAAATTCAAATAAAAATTTAACAAGATTACCAATTAATCAAAAACTTAATTTACACGTTGACAATTTATTTTCATTTAATTCTATTGGCCTATAATTTTACATTATCATTTTCCCATTTGCCTTGATTTTCTTTTTCAAATCTAATATAAAAATTATTATTATTATTGATATTTGCAAATAACTGATAAATAATATCCCAGTAATTATTGATAAACTATGATTTATTGGTAAAGTATTAAACATTGATTTAATAATATTTCAATTTATAATTTTTTTTTCATGTACTATATACATTTTATTTTGTATCACACTTTTTAGGTTCTATTTTTTGAATATTATTTATCTAACAATCAAAAGAAAAATAAGCTTAGTAATATTTATAGTTTTAAGCTTACTGATTTAATATTATTATTATTATTATATGTGCGCATTATATAAATTTGTTATCAAATTAATTGCAATATTTGAATTGGTTGTTAGAGCATAAACTGTATGGATTTTTTTTGTATATCAAAAGTGCCGACAATATTAAATTATTAATAAATGAGAATTTTATTTTTGACCTTAGGATTTTTTTGAGTTATAGCAATAATATAATCCCACAATTTTTGATATTACAATATAGAAGTCAATATATGCGACGATGGTATATACTATAAGATAAGCAAAATAATAAAAAAGCTATTATTGGCAAAAAATAAATAAAATTATTTAAGGATTTAATAGTTAATTGTTGAGTATATTGAAAAATATTTGCCTGATGTTCGTTGGCTTTTTTTTAACTGAGTTACAAGTCACGAGATATGTATTATGCGATTAGATTAGAAACTTTAATTGGTAATTAAATTATAAATTTCGATTGGTAATAAACTCTTTAAATAATTTCCAGTAAAATCAATGATAAATCTAGGAAATTTTAATTAAACCTGGAAATGAAACTTTAAACTTATGGTACTTAAGAAAAATTATATACAAATGCAACCATTTTCATAAAGTGTTATCATACCCGAATATGTATATTTAAAAACAAATCGCTTTGAAATTATGGCAGCAAATTAATTATACATTTAGAAAATATGTTTCTAAATAATGTAAAATCCTTTTTGAAACTAAAGCCTTTTCCGTGTTATAGTCTATGTAATTAAAAGAAGTTTGTCTTAAGTTGCCGCGGTCGCCATTATTAAATAGGAGAGTTACTGTAGCTCAAGCAGGGTAGTTTCTTCTATAGCTCAAAAATAATTAAATTAATTATAATGAAATGTTATGTGTAGTCAACATTATTACACGCATGTGAAACGTGGACACTATCTAATAATTAGTTAAAAAGGCTAGAAGCGTTCGACTACATAACCAACGAGGAAATTCTATGTAGAATTAGAGTTAAGCAACAATTAGTTAACAACATAAAAATGTGTAAGCCTAGTTACCTTGGCCACATAAGTAACAATAAATACAAGATTTTGCAACTAGTGCTTGATGGTAAAATTGTAGGGGTAAGAAATAGAGGGCGTAAAAGAACGTCATGGATGAAAAACATAAACGTGGACACTATCTAATAATTAGTTAAAAAGGCTAGAAGCGTTCGACTACATAACCAACGAGGAAATTCTATGTAGAATTAGAGTTAAGCAACAATTAGTTAACAACATAAAAATGTGTAAGCCTAGTTACCTTGGCCACATAAGTAACAATAAATACAAGATTTTGCAACTAGTGCTTGATGGTAAAATTGTAGGGGTAAGAAATAGAGGGCGTAAAAGAACGTCATGGATGAAAAACATAAGCGATTGGTGCCACACGTCAGCGATCAACCTACTACGTGCCGTTAAGTCGAAAAATAATTGTAAATTATTGATGTCTCAAATCTGGAACGTATAAGGAACCATAAGAAGAAGATAATTAAACTATTGAGCCTTAACTTAACAATATGACTAACATATTGCTTTTACAAAAGCAAACTAATTTCGGAAAGGATCATATAATCAATTTCATTATTTTAGCTTTTCAATAAAATTTCATTTTAATCCATAACTTCAAATATTATACCATAATCTGAGCATCAACAAACAGATTAATAATATAAGCTATCAAATTAGATGTCAAATAGAAATTAAAATGTCAAATAGAAAATAATTTAAAAACACATCGGCGTGTCAAGCCATATTTTTTAATAAATTTAAACTGCAATAATAAATAAATTTAATATTATATTGATTCTTAAAGCCGAACAAAAACACTTCATTTAAATCATAAATTGATCGTCAATAATACAAAATTGTTTATCAAAGTTTTTTTCTAACTGATCACTATATTAAAATCTTTAAATTAGTCTATCAAAATATAATATAAAAAATATCAGTACCACACAAGACGAATATGTATTGATCTCAATTGATCTATTTTGTGTTCTTCTTGATTTTGATACAGTAAATTCATTCATTCATAGAAAATGTCAATTAAAATTTATTTAACTATTAAAAAGAGGGAAACTTTATAAGGAAGTTCCTTTTTAACTTTTAATTATTGTATATATACTATCAACATACATACAAGCATATAAAACGGATATCAATTTTTAAAATGATAAATTAATGAAAAAATCATAATTTTGTTTTAGAAATTTAACTAATTTTATTTTAATATTAAAATTGTAATATCTAATACGAAATTTTTCATTATCAGGAAAATCATAAATGTCGATTGCCTTATATAAAATCAAATAACACAAAAAAAAATGAATTATATATATATTTTTTTTTACTATAGATAAGAAAAAGTTTAATAAAACATTTTTGATGTTATAAAAATGAAATTATACGTTGATTTTCTTATAATGTTGCCATACAATGAATAGATATAATAATTTTTCAAATATCTATCATATATGTATATATATAACAAAGATTTTATGATTTTTTTCCAATAATGTCTAATGCTAAGTCAATAAATATGTTTAATATTTATTTCAACGACGACTTGGCTCATAACTTTTCATAATACTGAAAAAAAATCTGAATTTACTGATTGGAATTTGATATATGTATATATAAACATATATGTATATGCGAAAGGTATTACACTGTTTAATAAATAATCAAACCAAAATTTGTACTTCGTCGATCATAAATCATTCTATCACTATCTAAAAAATAAATGAAATAATTTTTTTTATCTAAAGTCAGTTATATATATAGACCCCCCCTATAGACAATAATTCACCTTATTAATTAAATGTTCGATTTAAGTTTTATTTTCAGAAGTGAGATGAAGATTAAAGCTTTGATTTAACAGATCAGTTATGGAAAATTAGACAAAAAAAGTCAAATTTGTTTATAATTAAATAACTACGCTACTGGATAAACTTTATTATTGTAGAAAATGACTAGAAAGGATACAATTAGCTTGCAATTAGCTTTTATTGACCAGAATGTACTGGAACCAGAAACCGTATAGTACAATATTTTTGTAGAATTTTGTACAATAAGGCAAGAATCTTAGGACGAATTTTATAATTGATTTTTTAGCCCTAATACTTAGCTCTGAATTTTTATATTTATGTAGACATAGAAAAGCATTAATTTGGTTTTGTAATTTATTATGAGTAATATTACTGGCGATAGTTCGATTGTTAGAATGTTTCCATAATTTTTACTAATTACATCTTTTGTAAATAAATTATATAGATACCAAATCATATTATTCTTTGTTGTGGATGAAAGTGTCAATTTCCATAAGCTTAAGTATACAGGCAGCCAAAAATAATTTAATGTTAACTCTCATTCTAGAATTTCATTTTCACGTCAAATCGTTCTTTTCGCCATTCAAGTTGTAGTATTTCACAAATCAATATTTCCATCCGAAGATGAATTTGTAATTTTTCAGAGATTTCTCTTTATTGTGGAAAAGGATCAATTTGAATTGTAAAAATATAAAACTCAAAATAGTAAATAGACAAATTTAATCTGAAAATTAATAAATTGAAGTTCCATAAATACACAAAAATAATAGTTAAAATAAATAATTTCTTAATATAAAATCATTGTGTTCAATGATCACATGATGTGTTCTTTATAACTAAACAAATCGAAAAAAAATATCATAAAAGAAAATCAAAACATTCCCCATAACTCGACATCATTGATAACATAATCAATAATCAATCAAACATATATAAAAGAATTCCCAACTGAATTAAATATACATATATATAAGTAATAAATAATATAAGGAATATAAAATTTACCTTTGATTATTCTCTGATTATATCTATTATTTTCTACAGGTGATGATGATACTGTCAACACTGAATTCATTGATCCTTCATTGGATCCAATTGAATTACTTGTTAAATTAATACTATTATTTGTTGTTGCTGATGTATTTGTTATTATCGGTGTTGTATTTGATATTCCCTTAGCTGGCTGTCGTTGATTTATACCATTTAAATGAATTTTTTCATTACCTAAATCACTAATAGATGATGATGAATTTCTTGGTATTGTAGCACTACCATTTAATATTGCCGATGGGCCCATAGGTAATAAACGTCGATAATGATTAATAAATTCAAATGATAATGGTGATAATGTATTGTTATTTCGTAAACCTGTTGAATATAAGATGTAAGGAATTAAATTTTCATATAGAAAGATATCGAATTAATTTTATTTGAGTTATTGAGTAAGATGTTAAAGCGTATAAATATGGTTGTTAATTAAGTTGGCAAAAAAATCTATATAGCAATTAAAATTATTTATATAAATTTATATTAATTTAAGATTTACCTTCGTCTGACAAAAACCAATTTTGGGTTCTTACAAACAGAGATTATATACTCTTATTGTCAACAAAGTGGAAAGAATTTTGCAATTTCTAATAATTAAATTTAGCGAAAGTTTCTTTAATAGGTACTTTAAAAAAACGTTGAAAAAGATTGTACTTTAATATTTTATAAATACATGAGCTACATCGGAAGTTTATCCAACCCATTCACCTACGTGTGAATTGAATTGTACTATAAAATTTGTACTCTGCACGAGAAAACACTGAATTTTCGTTTTTTTAGGTTATAATAAATATTTTGTCGTTAAACAAAATAATTCGTCACAAATTTCCTTACGTTTTGAAAAATATGTACTTAGCATGATTAATTGGGCTAAGTACATATTTTGCCTAGTTAAGAAATGTATGGCATTAACATATGTATTGAAATTGTAATCTATAAGAATTACCCGGTATAAGTAAAGTATGTATACCATGGTTTCGATAAAATACTTTTTTATGCGGTGTATCTCTTTATGAGCTGCTTGAAAGTATATACTGCAAAATCCTAAATTAATGAAAAATACAAATTAATATAAAAAGGAAAAATTAATTATAAATCAAAGATAAATTTTGACGTACAATACTGCTTCTTTTTTTTTTTGCTGATGTTCAACAGATCTTTAAGATATTTTAAATCTTTTGAGAATATTTGATTAACGAAATAAATATAAAAAAACTACCCAGACTTTTTAATGTATACTTAAGATTTAAAATAGTTTTAAAAGGAGCCGATACTTTTGAAAATTTTGTTTAAAAAGTTCTGCATTGAGGTCGATCATGTTAATTGATTTCAAGTGGATAGATTTTTAGTCGTTTTTTTTGTGCGAATTTTTAAAAATTTTGTTGAAGAAAGTTTATAATAAAATTTCAGATCTTTAACAGATTTTTTATTTGTTTGTTTGATATCTTGTTGTGTGGTTTTTACAGAAAGAAAAATATTGATTTTAATTAAATTTCAATTTAAAATTTAATAAAATCCAAGAAATTAATTATTTAAAATGGAAAAATATTAAAAAAAAATCGAAATTTAATTTGTGTATACTCATAAATTGAAATCCTGGCATTTGCAATGCATATAGACTTTTCGTTTCAACTCAACAGAAATAATATGGAAGTGTAAAATATATTTTAATTGAAATAAAAAAGAACAAATTTTGCAAAACAAAAAAATTAATCTTGAAAACAAGGATATAAATATCCTGATACTCCCCGAGTTAATTAAAAATGATGAAAAAACATATATATACATATATATGTATATAAATATATGTATATATATATATATAAAAAAATTAAATAATTACTCATCCGAATCTCCATTTTTATTTTTGCAATGACACAATAAAGCATATTAAATTGGATATACCAAAAACAAAGGATATTTATTTACAAATATATATATTTGTAATAAATATTTACTATAGTAACAGAATTTATCTGGTATGATTTTTCGTATATGTATGTATAATAATTTTGTTTTTTTTTTACAATTTCACTAGACCAGATAATAAAAAATAATACTCAAAGTGGATTTTTTTGTCCTTTTTCCCTTGTTTTTCGTTATAATAAATCCTTTTCGCTGAAATTACATTTACAGAAATTCACGATTAAAAAAAATGTGCCTAATAAAATTAAATTTGTCTGGCTTTGATTAATTTTTGGTTTTCGAATTTGAATAAATGAAAAATTTAATAAAATTATTGATTTTTATAATTTACAAATTAGAGGGTAATTCAATTAATCAAATTAATTAGTCAATTAGTCAATTAATCAAAGGACAATTAAAGGAGTAAGAGAATTTTGTCACTGTATAAAATAATGTATTAACTACACTGAGTATCGAGTAAACTTTTAAGAATGGTTTTTAAAAATATTAAATTTAAAAATTTTTAAATTTCAGGAATGATAATTAAATGTTTGCCAAGTGTCTAAAATTTAATCTTAATTTTTCTTAATGGAATTCGAATGTTTCCCAAAAAATATATTCCATTATCTGAAAGTAATATACATATACTCCATTACAAGAAGGACAAACTATTAGATCAAATATTTGGTATACATAAAATTTTGTACCTGGGTACTTATATGGTATGAATTATCAAATTTGAAATATGATTTGAAGAAGTTGGGGCAAAGAGATAGGGATTTTCTTTGAAATTTGATTTAATAACGATACATTTAAATATAATCAGTGATATGTATTGTATATATTAAAATTAATGTATAACCAACGATAATTTATAACGATATTTTTAAAATATTAATAATAAATTTAAATAAAAAATATATTAAAAAACTAAAGCACACATATTATAGCTCCTTCTACATAACATATATTTTATTAATAAATTATTTTTCTATTTCATTACCAAAAAAGAAATTATTTTCTGTATTATTTAATATTTTCTCCATTAAAAATTCACTTAGCAAAATTATATATAGGTACAAAATAATTTTAAAAATCATTAATTAAAAAAAAACCCGCATATAATTAAAACGTATTTCTTGTTCTGATTTTCAGATTTAATTATTTTATTTATTCATTTAATTTAAAAAACAAAAACAGTAATAGATAGATAACGTATTACTTTCACAAAAATTATCCTTTCAACCCTCGTTACGACACTTCATTAAGCTCTTTTAGTATTTTCACTGTTTGTGCTTTGAATTTTAATTATAACAACAACAAAAAATTGTATTTTGTAAATCTCATAAAATTTTCGATTTTTATCAGACGCAATTATTACATTTAGCCCCATCATCGTTACGTTTCAAATAAAAAATAATACTTAATACAAGATGAGAATTTATAATTAGGATAAAATCCTGAAAAAATTGCGCCAAATGAAAAAAATTTTATTTTTTGTGTTTTTTAATTAATTCATTTTGATTTTTCCTAAAATGACAATCATAAATAGTATACATATACATTATATTTTTTTGGTATTTACAATTATCTTAAAATGATTTTTGGTTTTAAATAAAATTAAATATTCTAAAATAAAAATTTTAAATTTTGTATCAAAATTTCAGTATTTACGGATGAGAAACAATTTAAATTTAAATCAAAATTGTCATGAATATAATTTTCTGTCACTTGAGGTAAAATTTAATTGATTTGCATAATCGCAATTGTGGACAATGACAAGTTGTAATTTCTGAATAATAATTTTTGGAATATGTTATCAAAAATCTGTTAAAGAATAAGTTTTAATGCAATTATACCAGAGATTTATTTTGATTTAATTAAATGAAAGGTTTGGTTTGCAAATTAAATCAAATATTATATTTATATATTAAGTATTTGTAGAAAAAAATTATATAAACATACCGTATAATGCAATTATAATTATTGATAGAGCTCAAAATGATGATTAAAATTAGGGATAAGTACAGATTCGATATAAATATGTATGCAAACTTTTAAAAAATAGTCTGCTTGTGGAGTGGAAATAATATCTTTTTTCAATATATTGAGTGTAAAATTTTGAGCACAATATACAAAAACATTCACTAGCTTATAGTAAGGGTTTTATCAAGTGTTTATATTTGAAAATGCTTTTGATAATATTTAATTTATAAATTTGAAAAAGAATTAAAGATTCACCCATCAAAATTAGCATTTGAAGATCAAATTTTATATAACATAAATGGTAATTTAGAAATAAAAAAAATGTAATAGCAATTTCTTAAATAAAATTATGTACGAAGTACGACACTATTTCAAAGAGACTTCCTAGAGCTCTGTGATAAAAATATCTTAAGGTTTTTCATGATTTTTAGTATTTTATATTTAAAATCCGAAAATTTAAATTTAGTTCTTAACATTACATTAGAATCCTATCTTGGTAGAATACTATTAAGTTTAATTGATATTACATTTGTAAGTAATACAATTGACAAGTAAAAATATATTTGAAATTAAGTAATATGGCGCCCCAAAAAAAAAAATTCTGCTTATAAATCAATTAAGTTCCATTAAATTTCATTCTAAATAT
Organism: Empis stercorea; assembly: GCA_949752835.1. Classification (NCBI taxonomy): domain Eukaryota; kingdom Metazoa; phylum Arthropoda; class Insecta; order Diptera; family Empididae; genus Empis; species Empis stercorea. The sequence continues at coordinate 18,987,536 of OX457089.1, forward strand.
CTAATATTCTTCTAGCTCCTATCAATAATTTAAATATCTATTTTAACTATTATGTATTTATAAATTGCCACCAGAACAAAAACATTAACTTTAAATTTCAACATTAACAAAAAATCTGAACTTCATTCATATCCGGACAATATATTATTAATAAAATAGTTTCAAATCGTGATGACATCGAAATTCCAAATTAGACATATGGTTCATAAAAAAATAACCAAAACTTTAAATGGAATAAAAAATAATTCAGATTGACTGAATAAAAAATGAAGTGTTATATACTGTTTCGTAATGGTGTCGAAAAAAAAACAATATTTCCATTCCACTTGGCAAACATATGAAAATGTCAAATAAAAATTCTAAAAATTTACGTATTTTATTTTCATTTTTTATTTTTTTTTTAATAATCGATGTTCTCTATTTACATTTTAATATATTTATTAAAAAAAAAAATAATTATGAATATTATTTACAAGAAAAAATATTTTTGTAGAGCACCGGATGAAGTTAGTACCAACTAGCTAACAGATGATGACATTTTTTTTTAAATATTTATTTAAACAAAGATTGATATTGTGATGGCACTCTTAAAATATACTTAGTTTCTTCAAAAAAAAAATCAAGTTCGAAGGAGAGGAGATAATGAAAATAAGCTAATCATTTTCGTATTTTTAGAATTGGTAGAAAATATAATAATAATAATATTTAGGAAGAGGTATGGAAAATTTTTCTTATTGACACTTCCGACGGTCAATATTTAAAGGATTTGTCTAACTAGCTGACAGAAGTTTTTTTTAATTAAAATATAGTATTTTTTGGCCAATATCCAAAATAGCAAAATACTTGAAAGAAATTTTGGTAACGTCAGAAATTGTAACATATTTTTGACACTTTTTTTTGCAATTCCAACCTGTTGCAGTGAGTTGTCAACAAATTATGTTACTTAAAAGTTCATTAGGATATTTTCAATATACTAATTCTAAATTTAATTATCATATAAATTAATAATAAATATAGGAAGTTTAAGTAATGAAATAATTATTTGAATGAACTATGAGAAAAGAGGGACGCGATTACGTTATTAAAAAATCTGAATAAGATAGTTTCATTAAAAAAAATTTAAAAATCAGGCATCAAATTCTCTTTTTTAGCACAGCATTTTCAAAATTATGTAATATAGCAATATAGCTCATATCGCAGTCATTATGTGACTTTGAAAGACAATATCCTTAAAAACAATATTTAAAAATCTTTACCGTCGCATTTTGTTTTTGGTGTTACAACTTTAAAAGCACTAGAAATTTGATAGCCATTTGAATTCGGTGGCGGTGATTGTTGTGGTGGTGGTGAACTATTAGCTATTGGTGAAATAATATGTGGATTTGGTATCGTTGAAATTGTTGATGTTATAACAATAGAACGTGAATCACTATTATTTTGATTTGTTGTTGTACCATTTGTTGTTATTTGTGTTGATGTTGTCGATGACGACGATGGATGATGATTATTTAGCAGGTGATGTTGTTGATGATGAGTTAATTGTTGCTGATGATGATGATGATGATTTAGTAAATTATCAGTTTTTATATTTAAACTATAATCTAATGGTAAATGTTTTTGTTCAGTAACCACTTCCATATTTTCTTCTACAATTTATTTATAAATTTTTTTGCTAAACTAAACACAGCTTTAAAATTTATTTAAAAAAATTAATTTCTCTTTTAAATATCACAAAAAAAAACACTAAAAAATATTTTTAATTTATTTAATTTTTAATTATAATTTAAACATTTTTAAATTTCACATTATCAACTATATACATAAAAATCTCAGAAATAAAATAAACTGATTAATTTCCATAAATTTCAAAATAAAACCACAAAAAAGAATGTTAAATCAAAATTTGAAATTTATTATTTTCTCGTGATATATTTTTTTTAATCCGATTTTAACGATTTCGTTACCGTTGCCAAAAGCTAACTGAGCGTTAGCATTGGCTTTATTTGACTGATTTAAACTTTTTGTTGGGTGATTTTATTTAAACATCCCTTAACACAATACTGGGATTCAAAATCTCATATTAAATAAATCTTTAATGTTACATACACACATTTAAATAAAATTAGGAAAAAATAAAAACCAGAGGCGGAAAACGAAAACCAAAAATAAAAAACCTCAACTAAAAGGAAACACCACCGTCGCGCGTAAATTTTTAGTTAGCTGTTTTTTTTACTATATATAATGTCCGAGATGTTACCGCTTTTATGAATCTTCTGTTGTTTGTACTATATTGCCGAAAGTTCGTCAACAATCTGACTATTATTATATTTCACCATTTCTCTGTGATTCTAAAAAATACGACAATCCGACGCGATTTTTTTTATATACATATATATTACTATACTATTATAATAGGGGATTTTTCCTCCCCTACATCTATTAAATCGAGCGTAATTTTATTTTATTTTTCAATGTGTGTGTTTCTAATAATATCAAAGTACAAAAAATACACTGATTAAAAAAAATATATTTTGGGGACATTTTTTTCTTCAATACAATATACCTACAAGAAAGAAAAAAAACAATCGCTGCTAAGAGATAACGTAATCAGAACTCCGATTTTTATACACACAAATATAAAACGATTTATACTTGTAAAGCCGCGCGTCGCTTTTAGAGTTTTTTTTTCTGGTTCTGACTGAATACAATCAGAATTTCAAAGCAAAAGAAAAAAAAACTGGAATAAAATCCATTCCAAAAAAAAAAATGCCAGCCACTTCAGTGATTTCTGTTGGTCGACCTACCACTCACTGTTTTCTTTTTAATATACTAACACAGTTATAAATTTTGATTTACCCTACAAATAATAATGGGGATTTATAATGTTACACTAATACAATGAAAAATTCATTTTTTTTCATATGGATTTGTTTATACCGTTTTGTTTTGTTGGAGATAACTGAACAAAATGACTGGAAATGGGAATATAAACGCCCATTTATTTTTCTTGTATGTATGCATTGCATATGTACGAAAGATAAATTTCAGTGATTGAAATAGAAAATCATAATCATGGAAAATATGAAGGAAGAGATTTTTGTAAAGCAAATATGTGTGGGTGTGTGCGTGTGCGAAAGAGAGGCGGTTTGTTATTTACATAAAATATAAGAGAAAACTAAATTTTGCTGGAAAATGAAAGATTCAATTAACTAAGAGAAAATTTACAAACCCTTTGGTTAATTTTCTTTTTTGAAATTTTCATAAGATCAAACATGTTTGATTCAATGAGAAATTTATTTCGCAAAAATATGTATATTTTTGTAAATAGTAAATATGAAAATTTCAATATTCAACTAGATGGATTTATTCAACCTCAATTAAAATATAGCTTAGAAACTAAACTATATTGCAATAGGCTAATTCTTTGGATCATAACTCGACCTTAGTTCCCATTTATAGCTAAAAATCAATACATCTTCCAAACCTTCATAAATAGGTTTCTCAAAAAATTATCACCTTTTTCTCTATACAATTAGTATTAGCGCTACACAGTTTTCGTCCGGAACAATAGTTTCTACTATATCTCACTATTAGACCCATGACCCATCTGATATACAATAATCTTGCAAAGATGTTCCTTAGAAAATTATTTATATCAATTGAGAATTGAGTACTTAGGTTGAATCTGTACAATATTTAAGAAATGGGAAAGAAGCACATGACTAAAAGGGAGTCATAGGTTAAACATTTAAGATTAAAAAATAAATATATAAATGCCCTTTTCAAATGAGACCTAAGATCACAATAGCTATATAACAACGAAGTGGGAAAGGAATTCGTTTACTCACGTTGCTGAGTTTGCTACCGCGATTTGTGGAAGAATTTTGTGCAGTTGACTAAAGGTCCTGGATGCCTGTGACACCATCAAAGAAGAAACAAATATCTATAGCTATACCTAAAGCTAATTTTGCTCAATTCTAATGCTATTCTTGAAGATGTGGCAAGCCAGTTATTTTTTTTTTACTATTTTTCTATTCTACATTACCTTTGATAACAATCTGCAATCAAAAATTTTAATAGTTCTAATAATACCAAAACACAAATTGATTGATTTCTAATATTTATTACACTTTTATCATTAAATGTATATACATTTTTTTAAACAAAATTTTGATAAAAAATTTAATACAACATTATTAATCAGAAATAAATCTTTATTAATAATTGGTCTAATTTTTTAGCCCCCCAATAAATTTTATCGTATCTTTTTTAGCCATCATAACACAAAAATTAAGATAACATAAATTGTCCAAGAATATAATAAATGAAATATTTATTTTTGGCTATTTTTTTATGTGCATTCTATAAATTTTTGATAAAAAAAACAAACATTAGAACAGAAATAATTAAAGCTATGTCATAGTTTAATAATTAATATTTTTTTGTATCTTTATAAGCTCTAAATTATTTAATAATTTGCAATTAAATTAATAATAAAGTTTGCGATTAATTCGGAATTATTATTATAAAGGAATTTATGTTTATTGATTTGATTAGATATTAAACAAAAATTGATTTTTTGGTGCACAAACTCATGTGTTGTGATCTTCATAATTTTATTATTGTTGTATGATCAATCATGTGATTTATTTCATAATCAAAATGCCTTAAAATGATATTTAACAATAATAAGAAATTTGAAATTATAAAAATATACATTTTCTTATTGCTATATATATTATACATAAATATTTTGATTATATATATGAGAAATTCTGATACCATTGAAAATGTACGCGTTGGCGCATTGATTAAATTATTTTTATTTAAAAAAATATATCAGAAATAGATTATAAGGTGTGGCTATAAGAAAGACATTTTGCAATTCAATATTATTACTATTATTAATCAAGTAAACATTTTACTTAATTTTATATTAAGTTATTAAATTTTTTTGCCATTTCTTCTTTACTACAAAAAAATAAAATTATGAATATTCAAAAGTAAGTTTATTAATGATGAAAGATTGCCGAAAAATTCAAGTAATACAAATATTAAAATTCTTTTTATACAAGTCATTCATTGGCTATCGCCAGTAATAGCCAGTTTTTAATATAATTTTATTGTAAAAGAATTTTTATTTTAAATTTTTTGAAATAAAAAAGCCGCCAATTAAAATCATTACTAATTTTTGGAGGTTTTTTATTTAAAAAAAAAATCATTGAAATATGTATTAATTATGCATACGATTTTATATATACAATGGTTAAACTCTCAGCGACAAAAATAAAATAGTTTTCTTGATTTTGATTAAAATTGATGGCTTTTTTAACCGAATCATTTTTGATTGTTTTATGCCGAAATCGTAATTAAATCTATTTGTATTGTAACACTGCGTAAATGTAAGCATTTCAATATTATTTGGAATTCTGTGGATAATTGTCAGTATTGTCCTTCTTTTGAACATCCTGTTGTGAACCTAAGCATGTCGAATAGAAATCTGATATAGATGCAGATTATTTTACGAAGAATCTTTCTTTCTTTGCCTTCTTATCATAGTGTTCATGCTTGTGAGCCATTACATAATTACTGGCACGATGATTATTTGTATAATTCTATAATTTGGATGGTTTTAAAACGTGATTCAAATTTAACCTTTTAATGTTACCTTTTCAGTGAAAGTGACCTTTTTTGCGCGCATTTGATGGAGGAAAGAGTTTGTGTAAGTCACAATCACAAAGTTCTTTCCTCCACACATATATAAACAACTAATATTCTTCAGCTCAATATTAAAACGTCACTTTTTAAAGGATAATTGAAGGATAATGTATATTTATTATCCTTTTTAAAAGTTTCTTTCAAAAATTGATTTAAATATTTTGAAAAAAATATACTATTATATACTATTTTAGAATTATATGGTCATAAATTTTCAATTAATATCAACCAGCAATTCTAAGCCCTCTTTTAGAATTCTAATTAATAACAAGTAAAAAAAAGTATCAAAAATAACACACATGTTAAATTGTCTAAATATAATATTGTTAAATTGATTATAAAACCTAAAAAAATATTTCCAGAAAGACTTAATTTTAAAAAATAAATCGACAATTTTCAATTTTCAATTTTCTTCAATTGAACGATTTATTGCCATAATTATTTTAAGTTTCCAAAAATCCCAGACAATTTTTTTTATGTTTTGTTATTGATCAGAGATGTAGGTAGATAAAATAGTCATCATAGATAGTAAAAACTAAAGATTACCCAATAAATCGTAATTAATATAGTTACTAGTAAAAAATAATATAAATAAAAGGGTTTGTATAATTCACATTTAATAAGGACATTTGTATTTCTTAATATAAATTCAATTTGTATAAAAAAATTACGTGTAATAGATAAATTATCCAATATCATTTGTGACTTCTTAAGTCTGTTGTAGCCCGCATTGCGCAACATGATGTATGATAGCATTATAATAACAAAATATAACCACGGAATTTTTTATTTCCGTTTAATAAATTCACCACTATATAAAATATATATGTAATTAAAGGAGGAACATATTTTTTTATATCCGACTTTATATTATGTTTATTTATATACATATATAATGTTAAAACATTTCGTTGTAATATAAAATCAACTGAGACGAATTAGTGGTTATTAATAAAACATTAAATTCGTTTTGTTTTAATTTGAAAATACATGTACATATATAGTATTAAGAAAAATATATTAAAAATTATGATTTTTATTATATACGTTTTTGATCAAAAATGTTTCATCTACTCCATGCTGTCGTAGACATATAAATATTGCATGTCGATTGAAATCAAAAAAATTGTTTTATTTTTTTCTATTATACAAAGTTAAATTTGAAATTAAAATCATTTATAATTAAATACATATATAATTTTTGTTTTATAGATTTTTGTTAATTTATACTAAATTTGGTATATAAAAATATCTGTGCGGGTGGATATATACATATATATATATATATTATAAATTGTTGGTTAATTTTATAACGATATAATTTTAATATGTTTTTCTGTTGACTTGTCATTAGTTTAAATTTAATAGTTTTTTTATATGATGCAATTTTTATGAAAGTCAAAATGTTGTTTTGTTATTGATTGATTACGATAGCCTGAAAATTAGAAATATTTAATTTAATTGATCATTTGTTTTGTAGTTAACAAGATTATAGTAAACTTTATGGTTATGTTTAACGACCATTAATGTTTAACAATTTTTTATAGTACATATAATAATAGTTTAAAACCAATTAACTTAGATCTGTCATTTTGTAATTAAAATTTTCGACTTTGATAAACGAGATTCACATCAATAATTTTAATGAAATCGTGTGAAATATTATAAAATATAAACTATTATAATATAGTATATTGAAAGATGGAGAGTATAATTATTATTTCGCATAATTCTCACACTTGAAATTATATTTTTCTCATAATTTTTGTGCATTTTATTATGAATTGTATATAAAATTTTTAAATTAAAATTTTTCATTCTCATATTAATTAACAAAATAACAGTTTACATGTTAGAAGAATCCAATTAGTATATAATTTAATTGCTTATACTTCCGGGGAGATATGATATCCTGGCAGATCTGATCAGACTCTCAGATGGTACAATAATTTTTTATCCAGTTTAGCCATGTTTTTTTTAGTAATTAAATAATTACAAGCATTTTTTAGGAATACATATTACATATGGAAATAGTAGATGGCCCTATAGTACAATGAATATTTTCATATAATAACGCAAAAACTAAAATATAAATCTAAAAAGGATTTAAATTATGTTCTTAAAAAACTACAAATTACTACACTGATTATTATGTAATTCAAAATCCATTTTCAATCAATCCTTTTATATATATTATTCTATAACTTAATCCTTAAATTGCAATAATTTTGTATTTAAATGCCACATTGGTAAAGTAATAAAATCTAAATCTACAATATAAAATAAATTTTAACCCCTTCTATGTAAAAAAAGATTTTTCCTAAAATAATTTTTGTTTAATGCCCTGTAATTTTGAACACGATTTAAATCTTAATTTTCTTTTGTTCAATTTCTTTTGTCATCTGCTATTTATAAACGTTTATATATCCCTTAAGGTTTAAATTTTTTCAAGGACCTGAATTATATATACATATACACCGTTTTTTTTACTGAATATAAATAAGAAATTAGAGGCGTTCTATTATTTCTACAATCCTTTAATTATGTACTTTTATTTTTTCACCGAAAAATAAGCAGTTTTAAATGTTAATTTGCTTGCTACTAGAGATTTTCTTTCTTTCGTAGATCGCAAATAACTATTATTTGTTGAAAAATTTACTTTTAATCATTTCAGTTTTATGGATTTTAAAGATATAAAATTTTGAGTAAGAATGATTGAATTATTTTATGTTTTTCAAATGAGTCATTTTATGGTAAATAGTAGATTTTTCGAAACAAAAATATCTACATATTATATTGAAAGACACCGCGCCGCATATTCTAGATAAAATTTATTTAAAAAAAAAAAGATTATTAATGAAAATGGCCTCTATAACCTTAACGATTGTGTATTGTTTACAAAATCAATTATCGCGTTTGGGTGTCTTTTTTATTCACCCACGTTTTGCATCAAGGTCAACAAATATATGAATTAGAATTCTAACTAACATCACCAACCAAAAAAAAGCTTTAAATAATTAAACCATTTCATTTTATTATATTCATTCTTCTATATAAAAAAAAATCGTTACAATTCGTTATTTTAATAAAAGATTTCCATAATTTAATTTTTCTGAAAAAAAAAATTCAATCCAAAAATTAAAAACTAATCCAAAATGAATATTATTATATTTTTATGAAATGTGGTCATTAATTAACATCTTCAAAATAAATTTATTTTCAAGTTTGCAATGTCATATCCATGGGAGCGTGAGAAATGATTTTTGCATTCTAAAAAGTTTTAATTTAACAAACAAAAAAAAGATGTAATAATAATTAACTGCAATGCTCCATAATTAATTCCACCAAACAATCTCAATTACACTTCTTATATATTCGAGCTACTCATAACTACACCTACTAAGCGTCAATTTTATAATTTTTGCAACACTAAACATTTAAAATGATACATTTTTTTGCTGGATGGTTTTATTAGTTTATTAGTTTTGTGGGACGGTTTGGTGGCTTAAAGCAAAATTAATTTTAATTAGAGTGCTGAAAATAAATTGATTTTAATTGTTTTGCAAAACTGAACCATATTTTATTTATTTATTTTTGAATCAGGCGGGAAACTGAGTCATAAGAATTTATGAAAAAAAAATTGTTTGTGATCGTTTTAACGATTTGATTTTTAAAAGATTTTTTTTTCTAATTAATTGTTGGGTTTTGAATGTAAAATTTATAGTTAAAATATTTTAAGGAAAATTCATTTTTTGTCTAATCATGCATTGGTTCCTTGGCGAAAATTGTTTCGGAAGTTATTACACTCTTAAATCAATGATTAAATATCACAGTTATTTTAATCATATAATGAAACTCACAGAGAATGTGTCTCATTATGTTTTACAGCTGACATATACCAACAGCCACCAAAAAAAAGTTCCGACACCAAACATTTGTATGCAAATTCTCTAATTGATTGTGTCCTGTAAATATTCCTACTATTAATCACAGATTATTCCTCTTGAGCAACTATATATCATCGTAATATATCATTGATATTTTAGTAAATTATTTATAAACTTTACCATATTTCAATTTATTACTCAGACATTTTTATTTTTGTATATTATAATTTATAATTTTCCAACCACAAAAACAATCATTAAAAGTACCAAAACAAAATTTTGTGCTATTATTAAAATCTTTTAATATTATTACCAACAAAAAAGGACAATTTTAAATATCAACATGGAATCCCAAATGGACCATTTGTATTGACATTTCTATTTATTTTCGATATAAATTTATTTTATTTTAAATTTTTTACATACTTTTCAATTGCTGTAATACAGTGGTGGACTTGTTAATATTTGGATCTCTGGCTAATACATAATTTTGAAACCTTAAAATTTTTAAAAGTATTTCAGCCTTTGTACAATTCAAAATGGCTGCTTTTCCTAATTAAAATTTTTAATTGCTGCGAACAGATTAATGTGACATACGAATCCTAGATAATTATCAGGACATTTTATGCAAGAATGTAACTTATCATTCCATAGAAAGATACAGACATATGTTATAATCGCAGACTATAATTTGGCAACTATTTTCCTAACAATATCAGACACTGGAGAACCCCGAAAATAGCGCTTGTACTTCCGCTACTGCTACGATAATTTAACCAACAAAATAAAAAATCCTTTTTTTTTAGTATTTCTGTATCAACAAAGCAGCACCATACATGTATTTGTTTACCAAAAAAAGAACGAAGAAAAATAGAATTTTATATCATATACTTAATTTATTGGTAAGTATTTTATCGGGTCATTTTGTCATTTTAGTTTTTTTTTGCTGATATAGAAAAAAGTAATTTTTGGAACATTAAACGTTTTCTAAATAATATAAATTACTCCATTGGGAATTTATCTAAAATAATAATACTGAATTTCGAATTTTATATAATGTTTAGCTTTTGGTTTGATAATATTACGATTTTGTATACTATCAGAATTAAAAGATCGGAAACATTTTATTATAATTAATTTTTATTATTCATTGTCACCATATGAGAATTGAATATATTTAAAGGATAATTCTCTAGAAACATATAATAATTGAATATTAAATTATAATCAAAAAACTTTATAAATAGATAGTAATTATTTTCAAATTTTTTTTGCAAAAACAATTTTTCTTAGAAAAATTTTAATGTCCCAATTTTCTAAACACACCCTTAAAAAGTAATTTTATATATAAAAATTAATGATTTTAGGTTTATATGCATTACTACATCCTTAAAAATCCTTGTCTCAAGTGATTCGCATGTTTATCTTTGATCAGGGATTTCATTATTTTCTCTATGTGAATCCTAAAAATATAAAGTTTAGATATTTCTGTGCATGTTCTATAATTGTTTCAGGATTCTCGAATAAAATTTGCATTTATATACGAGTATGTATAGAAAATCTGCCCAATGAAAAAAAAATACTCTTTCTCTCAAAAAATATTTTTTTTAACACTGATATTAACGTAAATATAATTTACATAATTAAGGACACTATAATTATTTGTATTCCCAAATGAAATCAAACTAATGGATTAATAACTATAATGTGTCCTTTTTTATTTATAGTTTAATTTCGTACATGCAAAATGAAATTTTTTTACTTTTGTATTTTCTAAAAATTTTGAGGTTGGGTTTAATTAGATTAGAATAACACTATTTATTCTTAATTAAATGTTAAAGCAAAAAACATATTATCTGGAAAATGTATTATAAAACCTCGGTAAATTTGACAAGTGAAAAGTTTATAAGTCTGACAAAAAGAATTCGATAATGTAACAAATTTCTTCTTCAAAAAGTTATTCTGGAAATTTAAAATTGCCAAATATCGTTGGTAAATTTGTGACAATTATATAAATTTTCTGTAAAATTGTGTTGATATAATCAGCATGATTCTTCAACTTATAGTCCTTTTCTCCAATTATCTTTGGATTTTGTGAAGATTTTCCATTTCAGTCTTTGGTTATTTTATTTCAGCGTCTTAATTTCTTTTTTTACCACTATATTTAATCTTATTAGTTACTTCTTCCTCTTTAATTCTTAAATGTTGAATTTATAATTTTCAAGCTTTATAAAACATGCCACTTTGTACAGAATTTTCCAAAAACAGACTGCCATACATAATTGAAATTAATTTAATCATTTAAATTTCTGTTGTTTCAAATACTTCATTATCCAAATTAAGATATACGAGTAGACAGAAGAATATAATTAATATAACTGAATCACGAAAACATTAAATTTCACAAAGAAACTATAGAATAAATCAAAAATAAATTTAAAGATATCTGCCTAGAAAATTTAAGATAATCCTTTTTCCTTATTTTTCAACATTTAATATTTCACATCTTTTTCTAAGGAGTAATTTATTAACCAAGAATTTACTATAAACAAAAATATTATTTTAGTTTTCATTTGCTGACAGACAAGTCAAAATAATGAAAACTATAAAAATAAATTCAAATTAACAATTATGTCTATAAAAAAGGATATTTATGTTGGCATGTGATTATATAATTTGGTATAAGTAACACTCAATTTAATTGAATGATAAAATAAAAGAAATTTTATGAAAACTTGAAATCTTGCAAAATAATTTTCTACAATATTTTTAAATAAAATGTATAAATTGCCATGTAGTAAATTGGATGTAATATTTTAAATGGTTTCATTGTTATGAGAAAAAAATTTATCAAGGATTGTGGAAATTTGTAATCTTAATTATTAAGAAAATGGTATATACAGGATAAATAGGAAAATATCTGCAGTTTGTCTACTTAAGGAATCAAGTAATTAATTAATTCTATTATAAAACATAAATTGTTCCCACGTTTTTGAACCTTTTGTATACTATTTTATTTGTAGGCAAAACACTCTTCTATGAAATTTGTAAATTGTCTATATGTATCTATAGTGAAATAATTTTGGTAATTTCAGTCTAAACTTTTTTTCTATAAAATTATAGAATCTATAAAATTGTAAATTTTAGTTCATTTTTCTATATACGACCTTATTATCATACTCGCTTCGCCAGTCGCCAGTCGATTTAATAATCAATTCGATTAAGATTATTTTTGGTATGATAGTACTCGCTTCGCTTTTAAGCGACTACGTTAATATCAATTGAGAAACACGACAGGACGATTTATTTTTTATTTTTTATTTATGGCAAAATAGTATTATAAATTTTTTTTTGATAAATAATTATATTTTTACCCATTTAAACAAATAACATATAATAACATATTTATTCGATTTAAAATACTTTAATTATACGCAATATTTTCTTAAATTTTAATTTTTTCTCTCTTGAAAAATTCTCGGCGAATGAATTACCGACTGAAATCGAATACAATGGAATCGACAGCGAGTACTGCAATACCATTTAGAGTCGCCCAGTTGATAATTATTTCGACGGCGAGATAAAAAGCGAGTATCGTCGTAATAAGGGTCATTAACTTTTAAATTTTTCTGTATTTTAACCAAAAGTTATGATAAATAATTACGTATTACTTTGTCATACAAAATATACTTATCAAAATGTTAAAATCTAAAATATAAATCCTTTTAGATTATTATAAAACTCTACAGGACTCTCCTAAATTTATTCCAACTGATTAGTTATTTATATTCATCAGTTGATTTTTTTCTATTTCCATGATTTTTTCATATTAAAAATATTTATAGAAATAAATTATTAAATATTTTTTATTACAAATCCTTTTTGTCACGACAACAAATATATATATATATATGTATATATATATATATATATATATATATATATATATATATATATATAAAATTATATACACATACAAATTCCAAAATCTGTGATATTTAAATTCAATCCATTTTTGCCCTAATTTTTTTTTAATATGTATTAGATTCTAAAATGATTAGCGCTCCTTAAAATCGTCACGTAAATTAATTTTCACAAAATATTAAAACAATAATAATGAAAAAAAAAAAATCTATGCCTAAATCGGTTCTAATCCTTTATAGCTTATATAGAAAATCTGTAATCTGGTCGTCACATTGAAAATATGTTCTAAAACAATGTCCTTGATTTTCCTTGCTTTAAAAATATGTTTTTAATTGAGCAGAAATAAAATGATTGAAAAGAAAAGGTTTAGATTTTCCTCTCTAAATTAAAATCAAAGGTATGTATATGTAGGAAAAACTCATTAAGTGACAAAAAATATACTTTTATATTTTGTTAATTCTTTCACGTATTTCGTATAAAGGATTGAAAATTAATAAAGTTATGTATAAAAAGGATAATGCTTAAACATATCAGTTTGTTTATAAATATTTGACATTTTATTATAATGAAATATAAACTCATTATTATTAATATGATTATCACGCAAAGCAATTAATAAATTAGAAATTTATATTTGATTTTTGGGGAGGCATTATTGTATATTAGTATTTTAAATTTTATAGGGTTTGGTCTAGACAAAATAAAGAAAATTTATGTTAAAAAGGGTTAAATTGGATATTTTACTATAAATTTACATAAATATATAAACATTAGAACCAGAAATTCACTATAGTTAGAATAAGAAATTTCAATTTGCTAAAAATGATTGTAAAATTAACTTTTGTTCCGAAGGAAAGTTTTTCCAATTCTTGGCATCATTTTTGGGAATACTTCATCAAAACCTTAAATTTGATTTATAAATATACTAATTCAATTAATATTAATTTTGACTAACCACAATCAATTTATTCATTTTCTTTAATTATATTATTAAAAAAATAAAATTAAACAGCATATGATTTACAACAAACATCTTTAATTTCTTATGCCAGAAAATAAAGCTGCCACCCCTTAATTCAATCAAAATAATTTAAATATTATTTTTCTATTAAACTCCAAGATGGATGAAAAAACTAAAACTAAAAAATATATTTAACTATATTTAAGATAATTAAGATCACGTGCAAAGTAACGAACTAAAAAATAACATTAGTGGGCGCACGACTAAATTGACTATATAATATTGAATCATTTAAAAAAATTCTTATAAAAAATGGTTTAAAAAAACTGAATTGATATTGACTGAAGTGTAAATATTAACAGTAGACAATATTTTTGTATTAAGTACCCGCTCAAATATGTAAATATATTAATATGAAATATTAGTTTTTTTAAGAGGGTGTGATGTGATATCGTCCTATATGGAAAAAAATAGGGGTTGATTAACTAACCATGAGAATAAAGATATCACCCAATGTACAAAAAAAAAAAACCACAAGGGTTAAGAAAAAAATTTCCTGAAATTATAAAATTTTATAGTTTTTCGTTTTACCTCAATTACTTCTATTACTTTTATCTATTTAATAAATTAATTTTGTAAATATGGAAATTTATGGACGAATCCTGATTTTTTACAATAATGGATATAAATTTGATACTTGAGGGAAATGCAAATACTTCATCTAGTCTAGAATGTAGGATGTGTAAAAAAATGCAAAAATTTTAGCCTGTGAAGATCAAAACAAAATTTCTCTAAAAAAAATCTAATTTAATTTAATATCCTGTACAGTTGATAAAAATCATATATGTACATGAATATTTTTTCGTTACATATTTTATACATATATATAAGTTGGCATGAAAGCATGTCGTCCAGCAGCAATCTTTTAGAATAAATTATATTTGAAAACATTTACACAAGTGGAATTAATTAAATTAATTTTAAAATAAAGAAGGGTTAAATTACAAAAAAATAAATGATTATGACATATAAATGCGTATTATGATAGTCGGCCTCACCTTTTAATAGGAAACAAACCTAACATTAAGTTGATTAATATAATAATTATTTTAGCATTTGTAGATTATGATGCGTCAAATAAAATAAAAATTAAAAATTTCTTGTTCTAGCTAACAATTATAATACTAATACAAAAGTTAAATATCAATTTGTTTGTGCTACTTTTCAATTTAAGATTTGGACTATGAATATGAATTAACATATACTAACATGTAACTATGAATTTTCAAACAGGAAATTTACTTCAATACACAACGTACAAGAGCATTAAATATTAATCGAAGTTAAGGCTCTATTATTCACTATTGCAAACACAATAATTTGGGGACGATAGTGGCTTATCTTATTCTACAATTTATTTTATTGTATTCAGTTTAGGAGACTTTTGAACAATATTTTTCAGAAAAAAGTATTCAGAAAATAAGGCTTCAGAAAATAATAATTACCAAAGTTTAAAAAAAATTGTTTTAAGTTCTTAAAATTTTAATTATGTAATATTTATTAAAACTATATAAAAAAATATCTTATAGTTTATGGTAAGGAATCTAAAAGCATATATTTGTTATATTTTTGTGAGCTAATTATTTTGAGATTTTTGCGCAATCTGGAGACAAAAATATAGATACATTTTATTATTATTAAAGGACCAAAGCAGAGCTGAGTAGAACAGCTCAGTTTTCAGTGTCGTTATATGCTTAACCTTATCTTCGTTTACAAGAAAAAAATTATTAAAAATTTTGTCAATTTTTGGTGAAAATGAATTTGTTTAATCTTTATTTTAATGAAACACAAAAATATTTTTTTTATTAAAATAAGTGCAAAATTTAGTAAATTATTTTTATTTATTTTGTCTAAATATAAATCTAAACTATTATTTACTAACTTCAATATGTTATATAAACTACAAACCTTGTTGTAAACAGCAATATATCTTTTACTATATGACCACCAGCTTAAAACATGAAAATTTTATAAAATAAAAAAAATATTAATCTGCAGAGGGGTATTGCGTAAAGTGATTTGTGACTATCAATTATCACATATTATAATATTGCAAAGAAATTTCTATGCATCACTTTAAATCACTTTACGCAATACCACTAATGAATATAATTAACCTCTTTTATAAAAAAATTCGTTTACATATTAAAGGTTAGACCAAATTTCAGTATTTAATAGTTTCATATTGCAAACATGAAAATTTTTATAAGTAAAAATTGCATGTAAAATTCATATAATAAATTTCATAAAAATATATTTTGTTATAATATTTTCGAAGCAAAAGAAAAGTATATACTTACATATATACATATTTTACAAAAATTATTCATAAATTTATGACCATTGGTAGAAATTCCTTAAATCTTCAAAGATATTATAGTAGATTTTTCATTTCAAAAAGTGTATAATTTTCTTTTCCACATTTTGTTTTTCTTGGGCGTGAGCATGTGAAACTGCGCGAAAGAAAAATTATTTAAATTATCAAAAAAATAATCCTTTTTTTACAAATTTTTTCAAAAACATTTACACTTAAATATATAGTATTCTTAGAAAAAGGATATTATATGTATATTCGAGTTTTCTAAAAGGCGTGGTTAAATAAAATTGTTTACTATAAGATTGAAATTTTACAGAAAAATCATAAAAAATCCTTTAGGAAAATCTAAAATGAAAATTTAATCAGCTATATTATAGGTTACTAACTAAAAATGAAAGAGTTTTTACTTTTTCAATTAAAACTTTTCAAATTTTCTTTTTCAAAAATTTACCCTAAACCGATTTATCTCAAAAATTATTTTTATATCAAAGTTTTTAACTTTATATAAAAACCACACACACAAAAAATACTTACGTAAAGAATATTTTCTTTTAAAAGAACTTTCTTTTGAAATGGAAATTAATTTAGCCAAAAGCATTGCTTTGACTTATACATCAGTGCATCCAATTCACTTAATTTTGATAAGAATTAAAAATCCCTTTTTTTATATGTGTAAAAAAATTGTATTAAATAAAATTGCAATTTCAAGAATACTTTTCGGATATCAAAATAGAAACAAATACATAATTGCTATTTAAATATTATAACCAACAAAAAAGGATTGGGTAAAATGAAAAAATAAACAAAACAAAACAAAAATTATTTATTTGTGAAAATCAGGTGCAAATTTCACATCGAATATTTTATTTGATCCCTTTTTTGTGTCATTTAAGCGATAGAAATTTTTGTTTATAAAATGTAACGCGATATTATTGTTCGGAAAATCCTTTTTTTATATATGTAATATGTATGTAAAAAAATAATAATTCTGTATTCAACATTAATCCATTTTGTATTTCGTAAACAATATTATACTTTTTGGTAATATTTTTTTCAATCCCTGAGGATAAAAACCTAATCATAAACTAGGGTTAAATATGTTTTTTTTGAGGATATTTAGTTCAATTGCATGACATTATATTAGTAATTTAAATATTATAATATCCTATTTATATTATGTTAAATTTTTGTTATTTTTGTGGTTTTAAAATATGTATATGAAATTTACAATAATTTTATTTTACTTTGAAATTTTAAATAATGATTGAATAATTTTTAAGGGAAATAATTTTAACTAAAATTATTTAATTCGATTTCAATATTTTGCCTACTAAATAACAATGGAAATAGGTAAAAAGTAAGTATGAAAGATATCCTTAAAAGTTGTAATTACATACATTGTATTATATGTATATCTTCTATATCCTAAACCTAAACTTTTAAAGATACCTAAAATAATTGCGCCATCTGCAGTAAAATAGTAATGCAAAATTTGTTGCTTTTTTATATATTATAGGTTCTTGTATCAAATAATTTAAAATTACATACGTATACATATGTATTTCATACATCAAAAAAATTGTTTTCCTTATTATATATAAATTGTCGATATAGGGAATTTGCGATTCTTTAATATTTGAGACTTCTATTTTCGTAATTCCTGCCCCATCTTCTAGTATTATAATTTTTCTTGTACCAGTTCAGCTGGCCAATTGATTTTTTTCCATGTGATCGATCGGTCCGGTCCATACATCTTCATTCTGTTCATTCTAAAATTCTGATAATTCGTTGCACTACATACACATACTACATATTTATCACCTGATAGTTTGCAGCTAAGAAGTCATTAATATGAGTTTTGTGTACCGACATTGAAACCTCATTTCATTCAGAGTCAGAGATCGTATTGGAATTTATTTAGATATCGTGCTGTGAAGATATCTACCTTCTACTTTTGAAAGTAACATATCAACGAATAGATTTTTGAAAAGATTTCAAAAATATACAAAAATTTATAAATGATAACACAAATATTTATAATCTTATGAATATTTTATTTAGTAAATAATATTTTTAAACAATTTTCTATATAAATCAATTACAGTTTAAATATATAATAATACATATACAATATATGTACCTATAGTCATATTATTTATATTTAATTTTTGGTTATCTAGCTATTTATAAGTAAATTATAAAATTAATAATTTAAAATCTTTGGTTATTCTTAATAGTTTTAATTAAATATTTAATTTATTTTATTGCTAAATAAATATTTACTAAATAAATATTAATTTTTATTATAAAATATGATTATAATAAATTTGATTACTATCTTAATCTCAGACTTTTTATTGCATATTTTTGTGTTGGACAATTTGTACCCAATCCTTCGCAATGACGTCGTAAGTCCACTTTCTTTTCAAATGTTTTATTACAATGTGTACATGTGAATGGTTTATATCCACTATGCTTTCGGGAATGTGTTATTAGATTTGAACTTTGGCTAAATGTTTTTCCACATATTTGACATTTGTGCGGTTTTTCACCTATAAACGAGACGAAAAAAAATATATATGAAAAATTATATTTTTTTGTTGTCAAAGAAATAAATCCATAAATCAAACATTTATTTATATATATATTAAAATAACCTTTTAAACATATTAAAAGTAAGAAAAAATTAATTTGTTTTATATTAAATATTTATAAGGTTTTTCGTATAAGGACTTTTTCTATTAATATCTACTCAGTTTTTGTTGAAATCATTCAATATTCATAATAAATTAACATTGAAAATCTTTGGAATATATTTTAACTCAAATTGAATTTGGAAAAATGATGATGACAATAAAGAAATCCGATTACATGAAGGACGTTATTTGATTCCTTTATTTTTCCCCCTAAAATACTAAACTTTAAATGAACAAACCACAATAAATAATACATTATTTTCCTTTTTAACATTTACAGGACAAAACAGTATACATCCTTTTGTTTAGATTTGGGTAGAAAAAAAATAATCAAAAATTTTATTTGCAATAACATTTTTTATGAAAAGTTTAGCAGAATGAGTACAGAAAAATTTAGGAAATATTTTTGAAAAAAACGCTTCAAATTAAAATTATTTAAAAAATACAGAAATTTGTGTATGTATAATATAATATTACGTTATCAATAATTGTGAAATGGGTAGAGAATATCTGAAAACTTATAATCTGCCCAAAAACTTTAATATCCTAGTATATAATCTAATTATGCATATGGTTTCTACCGTCAATAATTACAGTTACAGTTTTCTCTTAGTCCTGTAAAAATGGTTGCCATAAAAACAAAGTAAAAGTAAATGTAAAACAAAAATAACAAAAATCTGCAAAAATATCATCTTTTATTATTTGCAGATCTGTTATAAATCTTACAAAGACTCGTTATATTTGTATTCTTAACATTCTTATCGTCATCGTTTGTGGAAATTGCCGCGCAGCCGAACTACTGATCAGTAGTTTTATAATTACGGGCTTTTTTTAAATTCAACTACTCTAAATGCATATTTGGAGTATATGTTGCATCCTCTATCCGCAGAAATTAAAATTATAACTGTGATTTTATACTACTACTTACTAAATTTCAGATGCGACATTAAACCTATTTTTTGGAGCTTATTCACAATTGGAAAACACCTTTTGAAAACTCTTTTTCCATATTTTAGTATAAGGCGCCTCTAGCGGTAGAAATTGGAAATACAGTTAACGGCATCGCATTCTACTCTTAACTACCTTTCCAACGAGTAGTCACACTTAATTTTTGGTGAACATTTACTATATTAAATTACAACTTTTTACTTATATTTTACTGCCCTCTAGTGGCAAAAATGTATGAGGATGTCTGATCAGATTATGAGGATATCTAATTTATTTTAGTTTATATTAGCTTTCCAGCGCTTGCTTTCCCTTCATTTTTGTTAAAGATTCACCAAGTTGAATAGCATTTTTAAAAAACAATATAATTATATGTTTCACCCTCTAGTGGTAGAATTTAAAATTATAACAACTGTGGTTTTATATTTCTACTTACTACCTTTCAGTTGCAACATTAAACCTAATTTTTGGGGCTTAGTGACTATTGCAAATCACATTTTAAAAATTAACATTTTATATATTTTAGTTTTCAGCACCTCTAGCGGTAGAAATTTGAAAGACGGTTACTGGCATAATATTCTACTCTTAAATACCTTTCCAACGAGTGGTCAAACTTCATTTTTGGTGGACTTTACTATATAAAATTATAATTTTTATTCGGAAAAAGATGTTTTGGTAAAATGCGAATTGCGCCACCTACCGGCCGAATTTTGAAATTCTATCAATTGAAATTCTATCAATCTGGTTCTCAATAAATCAGGCTTTTCATCGGTTTATCTATCATATACCTGAGTGTACATTAACCATGTGAAATAACTGGTTTTTATTGTTTACACCGGACGGACAGACGGACAGACAGACGAACAGACAGACGGACAAAAGCGTTAGCATAAGGGATTTTTTTTTTAAAAAAAGCCCTAAAAAGGATATATCTGACGTAAAAATTTTTCTAATTCTAATTTATCTAAATAATTTATCTGGATTTTTATTAGAGTTTTAGTTGGAAAAGTTTTTGTACAATCAAAAATGTTATTTTTATTAATTATTCTACTTTAATCAAAAATTGTGAAATTATGTGTAAGATTTATTGGATTTGTAATTTTTTCAGCACTTTGTCAAAAAGTGTCATTAAAAACGACAATAATCGAAGTTTTCTTGTTTTATGTTAACAAGAATTTTTGGTTATCTTCTCAGCCAAATAGAATATATACATATATATTCCAAGGCTACAAAATGGAATAGAATATAAAGGACCACATAGTTTCTACCGAAGAACAATTATTTAAAAACTGAAACTATTGATTTTATTCGGGTCGTTTAACGTACCATATTAGAAAAATTGAAATTCAATTTATTTGAAATTGAGATTTTATTAGCTCAGTTTGGAAAACATATACATACGAATTTATGAAAGCTGTTTATTCTCATTATTAACTTATGTATACCAATTTCTGAAGCAAGCTAGTTGAAATATTATTTAATGTCAGAGTAATAATCACTACCCACTACGCAGTTGAAATTTTCTATTAAAACAAATAAAATATTACATGTTTCATCATAAATTTGGTTTAATATCTTTTTTGTTGATGTCATCTACAAATAAAAAAAAATCAACTTTAATTTAATGATCCGTCATAATCTTTTTCGTGATAACATTTTCCTTCTTCTTCGACAAGTACAAAAGCAATAAATCCTAATTTAGCTGGTTTAATTTACCTTGTAGTCATAACAATTTTGACCACTAGAGTAAAAATATCATATAAAAATTTGGTTTGATAACCAACATAAAAAGAATAACTACCAGCAAAAAAAAACTGTGTAATATCTTTTCTTACAATTTAATGGCTGTCAGAATATTTCGCTGTGGTTTTTTCATTGCCATAAAATTAAGTAGTTACTCAACAAACAAAAAATGCTATACACCATTAAATCAACGTACAGAATCTTTAAAAAATTAATTTATGAGTTATTATAACTAACTTGGTAGAACCAAGACTATAAATAGCTGACAGGACATTTCATCAAATTATGGCTGATATTAAGAAAAGAATGATTAAAATTTTGATCAAAAATTTATTTCAATATTTAACAAGTTTTTATGTGCACAATAAAAATAATAAAGAATAAAAGGATACAAATATTAATAAGAAAATTAAAATCTTTTTAAATAAGATTGTCAGGGTGGTATGTTAAATATGGAACCGAATTGCAATACAAATTTATATTGGATTATATATTGAATAGTAAATATATAAAAGTCAGAAAGTGACAAATTTAGGAGTCTGTAAATCATATTTCGAAAATTTACGATTTTGGCAAAACTGCAATTAGAAGAAGATATAAAAGATCAACGGTTGGTCGTCGACTATTATATGCTCCCACTAATTTTTAATTAAAAATAATCAATTATTAAGTCTGTAAACGTCCCTATAAATTAATAAATTGGATGACATACGAAATAATATCACTGAACTTTAAATGTCTAATTTGTATATGTACCATATTAAAATCAACTAAATATAAATCAACGTTACAAATTTAAAAATTATTAATAATAAAAATATATCCTTTATAAGCACACCCATCCCAGCCAGACTATATTATTAGTTATAAAATTTATAAATATAAAAATCTAAAATCAAAACGTAGAATTTTTGTTTGTATATATTAAAATATATAAATGCAAATCGAGATTTTTTTCAATAATAAATTTTTATTACGTTACCGATGAGTATATTCTACGTATACCTTTTATCCTTATTATTACATATTTTTAGATATAAACACATATAGAAACTTTCACAACAAAATTATAAGATTTTTCAGAAATAAATTTTATATTATATATATGTAATAAGAATCACGGTATAAAAATAACCTAAATAAATTATGTATTCGCTCGACGAACACCAAAAGGATATCAATTTTTGTTTTTATACAAAAATATTACACCAAAGCCGTATATTATATACGGCTTTGATTACACGGTATAAACTTCTTCTTTTTTTTTGGGTATTTTGATAGGTGAAAATTATTCAAAAGTTTTTATAATATGGGTTTAGATTTCCTGAGATTATGTTCTTGATTTTCTACAAAATGAATGATATTTGATGTTTAAGAAGGAAAATATGTATATATGGAAATAAAACAACACACCACATATTTTTATAAATCCGAAAAAAAGGCTTGAAATATTTTGTCTAGAAATCCTGAAAACGATATGTTAATAAAATCCTTTTAAAAGTTATTACTTTTGTGTTTGGGTTAAAAAAAATTTTTTTTTTGTAAACCAAAATTCAAAATAGTTTTGTATATATTTGTAGAAGAATTTGAAACACACACAAAAAAAAACAGAAACAACCACAAAAAGGATTTAAAATGGAAGAATACTTCAAATTTCAAAATTCAAAGAGAAGAGTTTGATTTTTATTTTACCATTACTTTGTAAAGAAAATGGGAATTGCGAAAACTGAAGATATTTCAGTTTGAATTTACATAGTATATATAAAATGAAAATTGGAAAAATTCTGTCTTATAAAATCTATAAAATTGATAAATATAAAATGAATTTAATTCCTTGTATTTAATTCAATTTATATAATAATTAATTAATTATACATTGATTAATTTCTAAAAAGTTTTTAATAAAATTTTATATATAAAACAAAATAAAATTAATATTCATTTGAAATTGTCTTATAGCTACCATTACTTTTAAAATTACATAAAAAATATACTTATTTATTTATATAAAAATATAAATTTACAAAATGGAATTTAAACATGAACAAATTTTTACAAAGTTGAAAGGGTTACGATAATTTTAAACCAATTAATCGTTATAAATCAAGTGAATCTGTTTTAATCGTCGACAGACATTTTCCTTATTATAGAATACTTAATCACATTGATATATGATTCCCAGTTCCTTTTCGCACTGTCTTTTACGATTTTATATTGTTTCAAAAATCTTTTATGGAATTTAATTTAAACCAGTAAAATTTTCTATTACAAAATTTTGAAATGACAGGAAATATACAGTTTTTTCTCTAGAGCACATTATAATATAATACAGATTTGCTTATTATGGAAGGATAATATACACATATGTATATATATTTCTTTAACCCTTTCAACTGATTTTGTAAATTGTGGATAATATTTTGTTTAATTGGATGGAGGGTTTCAGTTACCCAGAATTTTGTAAAAATGTATATAGAATGGAATGTTCATGGTATTATGGACTGGTAAAAATTGTATGTATTTAAAAAGCTGTGGAAAACGATTAAAATTGATTTAAAGGATATTATTTTCGGATATTCCTTGTTAGGGAAATATTCCTTTATCCTTTTGTATAACAGACAATGTGGGATATACATAAATTAACAAACTATTATTTTGTTTTGTAATACGATACACTTTACACTCTCTTGTATAAGGATGGATATTAGGTTTTTCAGTATGGGGAATATATTTAATGGAAATATTTAGCAGAAATAATAATTTACCTGTATGAATGTATGTGTGTTTTTTCATATCGCTTTTTTGGTGAAATCGTTTGCCACAATAATTGCAAGGATATGGTCTTGTATCACTATGTATTAGTAGATGGGTTGAAAGTGTACTAGAACGTTTAAATGTTTTGCCGCATTGTTTGCATTCAAAAACTTTTTCTACATTATGCACAGCTCTTTAATTAAAATATATAAAAACAAAAAGAACGAAAAATTGTAATTACAATAATTTTGGTCAATTCCAGTAATTGTACCCACCTATGTTGGCTCAAGCTAACCTCATGCCCAAAAGTTTTATTACACAATTCACAAGCATATGGTTTTTTGCCATGGTGTGTTCGGCGTGCATGCACTTCCAAACCATGTGCGGTTGAAAAAATTTTCTCACACTTCATACACGAATAAAGGTCACTAAATTGTGGTAGTCCAGGCCATTTAGCCATATGATGAAAATGCACATGTGGTGAATGTGGAAAACCTAAATGGCTATTTGGTGAACCGACAGTACCACCACTAACTCCAGCACCTTGACCAGGCACCATTAGAGTACGAAGTCGAAGAAAATCCTCTTGAGTAGTTGGATGATATCTATATAAAAATGAAATTAAATTAACGAAAACATTAAATACTTTTTTTTTTAATAAAAATTTACCCATGAGCTCCAGGCTGCTGGCCTTGATGAAAGGCGAAAGCAGCTAGCCAAGGTAATGGTGGAAATAATGGTCTATGCAACATTGCTTGTTCATAACTATGAGGATAATTACTTCGGAATGTTTCAAATGAACTAGCAGGTACTGGAGATTTGGGAGTTGATTTTGGTTGATGATTATCTTGTCGCAATAATGCAGTTACGGAAAAACCAGAAGAATTTTTTGTTGGACTAGTTGATATTAAATCTATTGTTGGTGATTCTGGTAATCTACTGTTGTAACTAATTGGTACTGAAGGTGGTGGCGGTGAATCAACTTCCAATTCCGACGAACTTGATCTAGATCGAACATATTCATTTGGAGATCGTGATAAACTTCTCGAACGTGATCTTGATTCTCGACTAAAATGTTTGTCACATATACTATCAGAATTTGGTAATTCCTTTCTTAGGTACGTAATATTATTATTATTATCTTCATCTTCTGCTGATTCTGATTTACGAACAAGTCGATTTATTCCGAATGTAAGTTCATCTGTACGAATAAATTATTGTAGATTTTTATTTATGACATTTTTATATTCAATGATTATTTAAATACGAAAAAAATCTGAACTATAAAAACACCCCCAAAATTATTCGGTTTTGTACAAGTGCTAAAAATATTAATAAATCTTTTCCGTATAAATTTCTATGGGGTGACAAAAAATTGAAGAGAATCATTTGAAGTAATGTTTTATTTATCTAAAGTATCATACCCATTTTTATTTTTGATCTATATTTAATGTCTGAAACGAATTACTATTGTAAATTATATTTCACTGTATTTTTTGAGCAGATGTTAAAATTGTGGATATTTTACTGTTTATATAGTTATTAAAATTTTATGTACTGAATCATTGATTTTTAATAAAAAATTTTAAATGTTATATAAACATTGAGCTGTACTATACTATTGATTCTTTTTCGGAATATTTTTTTTTATAAAATCAGAATTAATTTTGATTTAAATTCTGACTAAGAAAAATTTAATTTCATGGTCAGAATTTTTTTTTTTAAATTATATAATTTATTTCAAACGAACGATTAAACGATTTCAAGTCCTCATTATAACTTTGAACTTTGTAATAAATTTATATATAAAGCTTTTTAATATATTTATTTAATGATATTCAGAAGAGGTAGATAAATAAATTTTACAAATAACTATAAGCAATTAATAATCAACCATGATTTATTTTTAAACTTTATTTAATATTTTCTATTAACACCTTGTTTTTTTTTATTATTATTATTAATAATTTCCTGTTTATAAATCTCATAAATTATTTATCCAATATTGGATTTAATTTTACAGTTTTTAAGCTACAAACTATATTACTATAGTCAGTCATAAAAACATATATTTTTTTGTGCAATAAAAAAATATTTATAAAATTATCAAATAATATAAATCGTTATCGTTCAAGCATATGCAATATTTATTATAGTTTATTGAAGGATAAAAAAAAAACTAAACTAAAAATTTTCTATCAAAAGTTTACCGACAAAATATATTTTAGTTTTTTTTTTTGGTTTAAAGAAAAAAAAAAAAAAGATTGCAGCAAATAAAATTTAATAATGTTTTATTTTTGTCAATAATAATTTTTGATTTATTGATGTTTAATTTGTTATGACCACAAATCGATAAAGAAATTATTAAAAAAGAGAAAAAAATAACCTAAAATTAGATAGTTTCCTGATAACATTGAATAGAAAGCTTATGGGTCAGCCATTTGTAGGTCAAGTATATATCATTTTCCAAAAATCATGTACAAATAATGGTTATTTCAAATCAAATTTGCGTATTTCCAAAACAAAATTGGTTTTGCCCAATATCAAAATCTTTTGCTATCTTGAATAATATCGTAAACAATTTTAAAAACTTAATTTAATTATCTAATTTAAGCGAAAACATAAAGACACTGACTAAGTATTTTCTAAAATATAAATTATACAATTTTCAAAACTAAATCAGAAATTGCACATTTTTTTCAAAAAAATATTAATTAAAAAGTGTGTAGGTTTGGAAACGACAGATTTATTAGTTAATTGTCGTTCTTCTAAAATAAATGTTTATAAAATTATTCCAAAATTATTATTAAGTAAATATTTCCTGTACATTTGCAAAGAAAAAAAACTACTAAAATTAAATTATTTTGTTAAAGCAATCACGGAAATTTTATATTCCGGTGGAGATTTCATCTTTTCGTATATTAACTCAATTTAACTTTAAATGTAATTATTGTAAATTCAAATAAAGCAATTAAATAATTGTTATTATTATTTGTGAGTTTTATAATTAAAATTATTTACATGATTGAACAAATTAATAATTAAATTTGCTTTGTTTTGATATATTCTAGCTAACTTGTTAAATAAAATCAGTAACTTATTTAATTTTAATTTTTTTTAAATAAATTTCAATCATTATTTTATATCATACCTTTATCTAAACTCCTTTTATCCTTGACATCTTGTACAATTTTAGGTAATTCTGTCAATATAGATTTTATTGATTCTTCTTTAGATTGAATTTGAAATGTTGAATTATTTTGTGATATAGTAATTTCTTCAGTGGTCAGTTGATGTCCTAAATTTGATGATAATGAATTTCTCCGAATTGTAGTTTCATTTTGGTTCACTGAATTACCGGTTGTTAAATCATGTCGATAATGATTTACTAATTCAAATGCTGAAGATTGTACAGTGTTGTTACTCTTTCGTGAACCTTTATTATTTTTGTAAAATAATTAGAAAAAAATATTTTGTATAATTTATTTTCATGTACATAAACAAAAAATAATATGATATAATTTTTTGAAAAATTCTTTTAATTTTATAATTTATAATCATAATTAATTATCAAACCAAAAAAAAACTGTTTATTTTGGTTTTATTCTAACATAATTTGAATTTAACTGATCATCAGATGAGAATTAGACCACAATTTGACACATGCTTAAACATTATGTTTATTAAATATTGAATTTCATCACCAAAAGAAATAAAAATGAGAATGATCAATGAATGAATAAAAAATTTCAAAACTAGTTCAACTTGTTGAAATAAATTGAACAGTTGGACAACATATGCAAATGTCACATTAAATTCATTACTCGAATTTCTTTTTATGCAGACTAATTTGTGTTATTAATATATAATATTTAGATTGACATTAGTAAACTTGAATTTTGGAAATAATCGTAATTATCGCAAAATTAAATATGATTTAATTATACAAAAAAAATCTTGTCAATCATATAACTCCATTTTCAAACTTAAAATTTGTTACTTATATAAATTATTTACTACATTTCCGTCGGATCCCTGATAATGGCATAACCCTATTTTTCTTATTTATCACAAAAATAATTCGACTATTACATTAATATTACCACTAAAATATTTGCAAAAAAATATAATTATTTACCGGCGGCTTTAGGTGTAACAATCTTAAAAGCACTCGAATTTTGATATCCATTTAAATGACCAATTGATAAATTAGCTTTAGGTAAAATAATTGTCAATTTTGCATCTTCAGATGATTTATTACATATATCCTCGTTTGTTGATTTCAAAGATGAATTATTAAATAAATGCAAATTATTCTGATAAAATTGCATATTTAATAATTTTTCATAATTATTATTTGAATTATAATCTAAAGACAAATGCCTTTGTTCTGAAATTACTTGCATTTTATTTTAATCACACCAAAATAAATATATTAAATTGTTCCTAAATGTATATTTTAAGTTCAATTTTTAGTGTAACTTATATTGCACATTTATTTAATCAGATTATTAGCCTACAAGATAACCACAAACTTTATTTAACTAACAATCAATTTTTCACTATTATTACAAAAATTTATATAAGTTTAAATATAATTCCGCTTATATTATAGCCTTCCGATGTCTCGTTTTTCGTAGCAATCTATTTTATATCGTCAAAGGTTGCTAACAATCTGACAGTAAAATTGCTGTTTCACATGGGTGTAACCTCCCCTACAATTTAATCGACATTAAATTAATGTCATAGTATTAGTATTTCCATTATGTTATGAAATGTTGCAATAGTATTAGTAGATTTTTTTTTATATTTCCAACCAAATAATCTAATCAATTCTTGGAAGTAATTCCAATTCCAATATTATACAACTCACATCAGATATGAATTTGTTCGTTTGTATTGTATAGTCTGATTGAGAACAGATACTGAAATAGTTTATAGGATTTTTAGAATTCTATATTCAACTAAAATTGTATATTATGTTGTAGTATATCCAATTGAACTAAGTATGAATAAAGTTTTTTCGAGAGAACATTTGAATAGTATAAGTTGGAAGAGTGGCATTTCAAACAAATTTATTTAAGAGATATGAAATTTATTTATGAATTTATCAATTTTTAAAAACTTCTGCCTGCTTTTGCTTGGAAGATGGAAGAATAAGTTAAAAAGAGTACCACTACCAGCAGCTTCAACCTAGTACAATAAGATTTATGTCTTATTCAACCTAGTACAATAAGAATCTAGTTTATAAATTATTTGATAAGATTATTAATTGTCGAACAATTTTTGGTAATAATTTTTTTTTAATATAAACGACATCGACTTGAATATAACCGACTTATTCCCTTCTATTATAATATATACATACATACCTACATAAGATATTTCAGAAACATAAAAATGGTCACACTTTTTAAAATATTATAAGAGGAGTGAGCAGGTGGGAAAAGGTTATATTTTAATAAGAAAAAAATCATGTATTCGTTATCTATTTATTCAAATACACCCTACCGATACATCTTTTGATTTTAGTGGTATAATTTTTTTTAGTACAACTCGATCAGTCCTTAGAGATCTAAGTTATTACTTTTGCCATAGAAACCCGTATTTCCCAAAATGACTATGTAATTTTTTTAATAATATCCGTTCATTTAAAACGCCAGTATCAATAAAATCATAATAATTAATGTCAAATTTAATTATAGGCGAGAAATTAATACTTAATAATTTTCTATATTATGTATATACATTAATTTCAAATAATATTAATATCTGGGCAGGACTCAAACTTCATGTATTTCCATAAATATTTTCTATAAAATTATTTTTGATAAAATAATGAAAAACTAATTTAAATCTCAAATCTCATCTTATTAGTTAACATAAATATTTTTCCTTGACGAATTTACATCTTAGATTTTGGCTATCACTTGAAAACTTTCATATTAAATAATAATTTTAATATTTTGTTTATATTTCATTTAAAATTAAATTTATCTATTAGTATAAAATCAAGCTAGAAAATTTATTTAAATTGAAAAATATTATAATACATTAATTTAAGTCACTTTAGAACATAAAAAAAACTAAATATAGAAGAAATTCATAATACAGTATAAAATATATATATATATATATATATATTATGATAAATTTAAATGATTAAAAGCTAATAGCGACTTAGACCTTGGTTATTTACATGAATTGTTGACAAAATCAATCATAATTTAAATATACAAGCAGTCTCTTGAATCTAAAACGTTATAAAAAGTAAATCATTTGACTCATTAATAATGTAAATAATAGAATATAATTTTGTTCATTTGAGCATTCTGAATTCTGAATTATTGAATTTCACTCACAATTATTATTTCATATATTCAATATACAAAAAGAGTTAGCTATATATTATTATGGTATATTTAAATTTGATATTTTTGATAGAAAAAAAATTCAAATTATGAAATCATTTACCATTAAATCTTAAAGTTTGCCTTTTTATGTTTATAATTTTTGCTGTTATAAAACAATTGAAATAGTAACAATTAAATAAAATTAATTTGACCTGTATTATCTGCTGTAACACTCCTTGAATATTTGACATGAGAAAAGAATTGTCTCTCTAGTGATTTGCATGTTAATCTTTTGATCAAAAACATTAATTTTATTTTTTCGTCAAATTAAAACTTACAGTGGTTAAAAAAAGATTATAAATACTATGAACTAATTATATATATTTTCTATAGAAAATTGTTTGTCCTTTTTAAGTAAAATCTATAATTATTTATAATTTACATAAATTGGAATAAAAATTAACATTTATATTTTCTACAATTCTAGGGATCAGAATTCCCATCTGAAATCAGACTAATGTATTTTTTTAGTTCTATTTATACATTGTATTTCTAATTAGTAACTTTTATATTCTTACCTTACTTAGATATTTACAATGTACGCAATTAAATAGAATTTATATAAGGATTTTTTTTGCTTATTAATTCAATTAATTGCAATTTTCATTTTGGGTTTGGGAGGAATCTGTTGATTCAACTTTTGTTTCGACATTTAAATTAATTTTATATAAGTAGTTTGGTCCATGCCTTAAAATGTCCATTAGTCTGTTTTACATTTCAAATTAGTATTCTTTCAAAATAAAGACAAACAATTGAAAAAAAATTAATTTGATGACTTAGAAAATGTCGAGTAAAGACCAATTTTAATTGTAAAAAGACAAATGTAAAATGTAAAAATACAACATATTAACTATATCTCCTAATATATAACACACATAAGAAGAAATCAAATATCTTTTTATTCAAAGATTATTCGACTAGAAAATATGTTTAATCCTTAAAAAGCATTTAATAATATTAAGTATATTTGCTATAACAACTCCTTGACGAAAACTATAAATCATGTCAACCAGAATAATATAATATAACTTACATGCTAATTTGCATATTACATTCGTTCAAAATTAAAAAAAGGTAAAAGGATAACGTATATGTAAAAACAAGGAAAATACAAAAAAAAAATATAGAGAAAGGAATATTATATTAATTTTTTGCACGTTTGACAGTCTGAAAGGACATAAATCATTCTGACTTTTAATAAAAATTCTTTTGTTTTTTTTTTTTTTTTTTGTTTGGTTTCTAATAAAGTGAAAAGGATTATTTAAAAATGAGTCAATTGAGTAAATAATGCTCAATTAAGGTCGTATTTTTCTAAACAAATTTGAAATTGTTAAACTTTGGTTAAACTTAAATGGAATAAAAATGATACTTTTTTATTTAAAATACTACAATATCAAATTTCGATAATAGATATTAATCCTTATTTAAGTTTCTGGTAGTCATTTGATATTTTTGTAAATATTTTGCTAAATCCTTTATTTATTTATACATAAATATTTTGTACCAATATTTATCGTGATTTTTGAACCCTAAATAATTACACTTCATTGTTTAATATAAAATCTGGCTAAATATGTTTTTCACATTCACTATAAATATTCACCAAAGAAATTGAATTGAAAAATTTTCCTTGAGTTCCTTGTTCGGAAACTATATGTAGTCTAAAAAAAACCTCATGAATAAGTTTCAACTACGTCTATTTTGTAATTAATTTAGTTAAGAAAATAGTTTACATTTAACTCATATTTAATATGATGGTTAAACATCTGAAGGAAGATATCTCTAAATTTTAATTTATTTAGCATACTATTCGAAATTAACTTACAGCATTTATAATTCTAACAATTTTGTAAGTTAAAATAATTTTAATAATAATTTCATTATAAAAAATAAATAAATATATTTTCAAATCATATCAAAAAATCTGAAATATTTAATAATTTTTTGACCA
Source organism: Empis stercorea (assembly GCA_949752835.1). NCBI lineage: Eukaryota > Metazoa > Arthropoda > Insecta > Diptera > Empididae > Empis > Empis stercorea. Next base: position 19,020,905 of record OX457089.1, read on the forward strand.
TATGTAGAAAAATAAATAAATATTTTGTATAAACAACCATTTACATGCAATACTTATTTAATCAAGAAAAAATATAAAGAAAACTTTATGACTAAATTGTTTCATACATAAATGTTTACCCAACAATAAATTACGCAGACATAATTTGTAATATAGGCAATTTGTATAAGCACTCGTGCGATTTGTACAAAAATTGCAACATATATAAAGTAAGGATGGAAATTTATGTGTATGGTATCCTTTTTTGAATCGTTTCCCTGCAACCCCCCCTAGCGGAGCGTTGAAAATGCACAATTTTGTGCACTTCAAAAAAATACCCCTAAATATAGTCGGATCTTTACATTGTTTCACAGATATATGTATAGATGCCATATAAAGAAGATTGTAAAAATTTGGAGCCCTAGGTCCTCACCCCCTATTTTATAGTAATATTAAAACAAAAATTTTGAAATTTGAAATGCCTATAAAACCGGTTTGATTTCATATAAAATATTGTTACTTCTAACATAGATGCAGCAGGTAAGTCCATTTTGATTTCCTATAAAAAATTTACCCCCTACCTTCTTTAAGTGGGTGAGGGGGCTTATGTATGAAATAAGCTACATACCTTGAGGGGGAAAATTAATTGAAAAAATGAGAAACTATGTTCTTAAATATACTATGTTACGCATTGTGCATAAAAATCAGCTTCGTACCTTTACCCCCCTGGATTTTACAGGTGAAAGAATTTTTAGGGGACTACTAAAATTGAATTTTTGGTATTTAAAATGACTATAAAATAAGTCGAATTTCAGATAGGGTCTTCTATCTTGTAGGTTTGGTATAATAGATTGGTATCTTTCGAAACCATTCAAAAAATGTACCTCTTTCCCTCTTATTATGGGTGAGGGGGTAATTTTATGAAAGAGGCTGCAGCACCTCAGCGGGGGACTGGATTGAAAAAATGAGAAATTATTTTCTTAAAAATACTATCTTACAACTTGTGCCAAAAATTTATTTCCCTACCTGCAACCCCCTCTAAGCTATTTCACTTAGAAATGTTACATTTCAAAATTTATTATATAGTTTATGAAATTGAATTTTTTGAACTTAAAATGACTATAAAATAAGCCGCATTTCAGATAGGGTGTTATATCTTGTAGGTTTGGTATAATAGGTTGGTATCTTTCGAAACCATTCAAAAAATTTACCCATTTCTCTTTTATTATGGGTGAGGGGGTAGTTTTATGAAAGAGGCTGCAGCACCTGAGCGGGGGACTGGATTGAAAAAATGAGAAATTATTTTCTTAAAAATACTATCTTACAACTTGTGCCAAAAATTTATTTCCCTACCTGCAACCCCCTCTAAGCTACATCACTTAGAAATGTTACATTTCAAAATTTATTATATAGTTTATGAAAATTGAATATTTGGAACTTAAAATGACTATAAAATAAGCCGCATTTCAGATAGGGTCCTATATCTTGTAAGTTAGGTATAATAGGTTGGTGTCTTTCGAAATCATTCAAAATTTGGTGAGGGGGTATATCTATTAAACAGGCTGCAACACCTCGCCGGGGGACTGGATTGAAAAAATGAGAAATCATTTTCTTAAAAATACACACCTACACCTTGTATACAAAATTGAGACACGTACCTTCAACCCTCTTCATTTTCCAGGGCCAAAAATTTCGAAATTTATAGAATAAAAACATATGTATATTACATTTCGAGTATTTAGTATACAAATTCGAGTACTTATTTATAAAAACTTGATTGTAATTGCTTCATATTAAATATTTTAAATTGTACCACACTGGGAGTTTTGTAAAAATCATAATTTTTATTTAATTCTTCGTTTTCACTAAATCCTAGGTAGATCAAAAGGGTATATGAAGCACTCTTCCAAATTGGCAGCTTTTTTTTATATTTCCAATTAAGTATATTTGCATATTGCATATTTTTTCTAAGTTAATTTCTTATTTATAGTATTGACTAAGTCACTAGTCAATCATATATATTTGATATTCTACCAGTCACGTGACATTTTTTGTATAAATTAATTTTGCAATGTCAATCATTATGCAATTACACTTACTACATAGATTTGTCTTGTTAGTTTAAAATTATTGAAGATTTTCTATCAACTATACATAGATTATTTTTACAAATTCAATTAAATTTATATCCAATAAAATGACCTTAAAGCAAAAATTAATTAATTATGTAAAAGAAAATTGAAACTTAGCCTATATAGATTATTTTATGATACAACACTTTTCGAATAGATGTAAATCTAATAGATATAAACGCATATATTTTGCAAGTTATATATGTATATACTTTTTTTGCAAATCAATTGAATTCAATTTAATTTCTACACTCTAATTAGAAGTAATTTATAATTTAAGAAGACATCCAATATTTATGTAAGTCTTATAGACACGCTATGAATATTCCATTATTAAGAAAATAAAAATCGCATTTGATGGCAAAAAATTATATTTAAAATTTTAATTTTAATGATAACAAAATTTTAGATTCTGAAAATCTTTTCTCACGGCTCAATTCTCATTTTGCAAAATGTAGTTGACATTAATATCAATAGTAATTGGAAAAAATTATATTTATGTAACAAAAAAAAAGTGGGTGAAATTATCAGAAAATAAATATTTTACATAAATAGAATTATGATGTCACACATTGTTCATTTCTGATATTCTTACTTCGATATATGTATATTTGTTATGCTAAATTTTCTGACCCCATAAGTTCAGTTTTTAGTATTATAATATATGATTTCTTGTTTAGACAACTCAAATTTAATTTAAATTGAATACATATATGGTAATATCTTTACTTCCATATTTTCCGTAGTTTGTATATTATATATTTTATTATTAAGACTTTTAGAGACATACACAAAACACCCAGACGCCAATTCAATTAACTATCAAAATTTAAATGATGAATTTACTTCCGAAAATCAAAAAATATTACTTTAAATTGGTTTAATTTAAATGTTAAAGTGTCAGACTTGATACTCATATTGTTATTGATTATATTTTTATGAATTATATCAAAGCTTAGAATGTTCATATTTAGTGTGTTTTTATTATATATGTACATATTGTGAGTCATATCTAAGGTTGTTATTACAAACAAATATGTTTGACAAATTATGCCAATTCTAAAATTATTTTCAAAATCATTGTTTTCTCATGTCCAACGCCAATAATTGATGGTAAGAAAATAATTTTAAAAAAATTCACAATAAACTAAATGTAGTCAATAGCTAGATAGGATGATAGAGAATACAAAAAATTGGAAGTACTAAAAATTCTATGAGTCATTGCAGTCCCTTAATATTTTAACCAACTACACCAAATCTTTTAACATCAAATATTCAATCAAAATAAATTTAACCAAATTTAACCATTTGGTTAAATTTACTAAATAAACAAAAGCAACTAACTTAGATTTAAAGTAATATATATACTATATATAAAGTCAAGTTGCGTGATGATTTGTTCTTTTAATTAACAATTTACAATCTTATGCCACTATATTAAATATTTCATGGTTTTTATATATTTTAACAAATAAAATTCTAAATAATAATAATTTAGTAAAGTTCATCAGGGCTTCAACAGCTTACATAGTAAAAATACAAAAATCTTTTCATCCAATCTTGATCATGACTTTGCTTTATGCTTTAATTTTAATGAACAAATTCTTAATTGTATAGTTTTAATCAATGTGGCTAATTTAAAAAAATACAAATATAAAAATCTTCTTTACTTAAAAGTATAAATTTATATTTATATAAATATCATTTTTACTATCCAATATCCACCATATATGTAACACAAAATATGAACAAATTAATGAAAATCATTAATTTTAATCAAAAGAAAAAATTCTATTACTGAGAGTTATATTACTTTTTTCTTTTTCTCAAATCTTTAATAATTATTTTATAGTTTTTATAGTCATTTACTTATGCTTTTAATTATTGGCGGTAAGATTTTTAATTGGCGGTTACTTTATAGATTAATTTTTTTATTATTATTATGTCGGGTATAAGATTGAAAATTTAAATTAGTCAAAAATTGTGCTGGTTAAATTTTAAATGATGTTTTTTTGGAGTTTTAAAAGTTTTTATTAAAATTTATCTTTAATATTTGATTATAGTAAGTAAATTTTTGTGGTCCTTTGACTGTGGATTATATATTTTATACATTTTAATATTTTGGTAATGAATTACATAGTTAAAACAAAAATGAAGAAATAATGAAATTTTAATAATTTTTGAATTTAGATAAAAATATAAATAAATTTAGTAAATTTTGTAGCCACTCCTTAATTTTTTTTAATAATTAATTTTATTAATTCGCAAGTGAGAGGATAATTTACATTTACATTCTTTTAAATGAATTATATTTTTATATTATATTTTGGCACAGGTGATATAAGTAAATAAAAAATTAAATTCATAAGAAAATTTCAATCTAAAACAATAAATAAATTCTGCAAATCAGATATGTTCGAATCCTATATGTACTAGATTATTTAAGTTCACTTTTTTATTTACACTGTGTTATTTATTTTATAAAGTATATTATCTGTGCAATTAATTTAAACATATAAAGAATTTCAAACATTAAATTTTGATTTTATTTATGGAGAAAATTTTAATTTATCATAGTTCATTCTAGACTGAAATTTAGAATATGAAATTGAATATGAAAGAATATGAATATATTATATATAATTATTTCTCAAAATTTAATTTATTAATTGACTTCGACACTTTTACCATTATAATCTGAATATAACGAAAATTGGAAACTGCAACCAATTTCTGACAAAAAGTTTTGATTAGACTTTCCAATATTTTGACACTATAATAAAGTATCTTTTATCAGAAATTGTTATCTTTTGTCCACTAACCATTATCAAAACCTCCTGCAATGAAATGAGGATACAGAAGTGTCATTGAAGTAAACTTGCGGAATAAACCGTCAATGCTTTGCGATCATGGTAATTACTCACCCAAAGTGGGTCGTAATACAGTTGCGAATATGAAAATAGCAGTAGTAGTGAAAAAAATAGTTAAATAAAATTCAGATTTGCTTTGAACTGAAAAAAAATTATTCTTCATTGAAATGTTTTTTAATTAAGTAATTTAAATGTTATATCTAAAAATTATTAAAAATTATTATTATATTTGAACCTCAATTTAAGTCTAGAAATATCTATCTTCTTCATTTTGTACAAAATTTTGTAAAAACAAATCTTAATTATATGTAGTAGGATATTATAAACACCTATCAATTTTATAATAATTACTGTGCAAATAAAACATCTGTTAAAGTTACACATAAACAAATGGAGCATTACAAATGCATACATCAGATTTTCCTTCTTCTAAAATACACATTGCACAGAATCTGAATAACAATTTCATAATTTGTTGCGGACATTAAATCGAGTGAAAATTAAAGGACAAAATCAACAACATAAAAAAAGAGGATTTAACAGGCATACATAAAAAAAGGCAAAATCATTCCTGCCTTCCTTGTTACTTGTTACTGATGTACAGCACACCCTAACGAAACACTATTTTCATTATTATTGTCATGCCATTTTTTCTTACTGACACCGTATAATTTAAGGGGTGTAATGTTTATAAATGAATTATTATAAGAAATTATCAATGGTATTGAGATTACAGAAGGTTATGATTACAGAATAATAATAATTTTAATATGAATAACTTAATTACGTTTGAATATAGGTTGGAAATAATGGAATAGTAAAATGTTGATATGATAATAATTCTACACTCAATATTTAAGCTAATTTCCCTGATTGATATTACATATTATTAAAATTTTCAAGATGTTTAATTAAGAAATTTTTTCTTAAACAATTTGTGTTTTTTTGGTTCCAAAAATCTGTTTATTGAAATTTACGCATCATTTGCATATTTTATAGCCATATGTAATCAATTATTGTCAAGGCCCCAAAAATATTTTATAAATTTCAAGAGATAAAAAAAAAAGAAATGAAAAATATTAAATCTGAAAAAGATTCAGTGACCCTCCTTATTATATAATTTTGATTTGACAAACATATAATAATTTTCCCATGAAACTCAAGTTTTTTATTGCATCCTTTTTTCCAGTTTGTTTTAATATCGAAAACATTTTATAAAGAATAGAAATTTTAAAATGTTTCACATTGAAATGTTTGTTAGGAAAAATTTTTGCCACGTGTCAAGTAAAATGAAATTTATGGAATTATTATTATTATTTTCTTTGATGAAACAAGTGTTTCTATATCATAATAATTTCTTAATTGTTGGTTTCATACTTAAGGGAGTTAAAGAGCATTTTTATCTTATTATCACTACACGTGACAAACCATTTTTTTTTCTTATTTCTTAATTGAAACATGAGATTTTTTTTGCATGGAATTGTTATAATTGGCTTAGATTTTCAGAAATAATGATTTTTTTGGATCTGGTTTTTGATTACAATCAGAAATAATTTTATAAAATCAATTATGAAATAATAAATCTCTCAGAGTATCAGTTTTTTTCTATTTTAATCATAATGAAACAAAATTACTACCAAAACAGATATGATACTAATTTGACTATTTTCAATCGTAAGATAGAACATTCTGAGAATCTTCTGATTAAAGTACAAAATATTTCGTATAAAAGATCACGTAAGATAGACAGTCTGATCAGAAGTGTCTCTCACTCAAAATTCTGACAAGATCATTTTCTGGCAATGCAATTAGAATATGTATACATCAAACACTGTAACATAGGAAAAAGAGATGAGTTTCCTAAGCAGACATGGCGAAAATAAGAAAATGAAAAATGTCTGTCCTGGAAAAACACATTGCAAAAAATCTGTATAAATGGAGATTTGATATATGTAGTTATGACCTTGAGGTGTAGAAATTAACATAATTCACAATATCCTCTATCCGTATTTACAGGATATTTAAAAGTCTATCCGCATTTACAGGATATTCAAAAATCTAATGAAATGTAAATAGTCACAAAACAGAAATAATATTCTCCTGTCGAATAATAAAATTTTGCCAAATCCGAAAAGATGTCAAGATAGAAAAATAGCATTAAATCAAAACAATGTAGCAAAAGTATATATTTTTTGTCAAATCATCATTTGTGTACCAAAGTCATGACTGTATTTAAATTTTAAATTTATATTTTCTCTTTATGCAAATTCTCAAATTTTGAACCTTTTTAAATTCGTAAATATAGTTAAACACACTTGTTTTGATTCAAAATTATATTAAATAAGTTTACACTTTACACATATACTTTCAAAAATTTTATCACTAATAAAATTCAACAAAATAACTATAATTATCACAGTAATTTGTCATTCTTACTAAAACTTTCCATACCCTTTTTTTTTGTAATCAAATTAAATTTGAAATTTCATAATAAATATTTTTACATCCCTAAATAAAATGAAATGAAAAAATTACTATTTTTATTAAAATTTACCCTAAACAAGGAATACATTAATATGATTATTAACTGGTATCACAGGTTAAAGTGAAGACAAAAAGGACACACTTTTTAGTGGAATTATATAGCTGAAATTATTATTATTGAATTTTGAATTATTATTATTTATTGTAGGATGAATGATCCATAATCGGATTTATATATTTTTATCCTTAAAGGTCCTGTACTGTTTATAGGTTTATTATGAATAATAAATATAAAATGAATTTGATTTCAAACTTATTTTTATGTTATTGTTACTGACATTTGGAATAAGTAAATCACAAATAGATAATAAATATTTTGATTTATAGCTTTTTTATTCTTTTATAAATTAAAATATTAAATATTAATGAAATATTTTTTATGCTTGTTTCAAAAACAAATTGATTTGAAATTTTAGAAATGTTCTATGAAATTTTATATATACTGAGAATGTTATAGTAAAAGGAACATTTCATGTTAAAGTTTTATTTATGTTAAACACCTGTTAGCAAATACTTATCGTCTACTTTTTTACATCATTATAAAAATATTGATATTATACAGTGAAACAGTTTAGTTTATTTATTGAATTATATATGCCCAATTTAAATTAACCCAAACCTATACGGAGATACAATCTAATAAACTAATGAACAACTGTCACAATTGCTATACATACTACAAGTAAGTAAAAATTAGGGGTAACGAAATTATAATAATGACAAAATTCTTGATGTAATAAATCTCATATTACACTCACTAAGTAGTTTTTAGGAATCCAAAAAAAAATAGTTTCGGAATCAGAAATTAAATAAATACTATATTAAATACTAGTTTATAGATATATTTTGTCATTTTTAGCTGTGTTTTTTTATTCCTACTCTGCACTACTCGATATAAAAGGAATAAAAAAACGATGTAGTGCAAGGGGAAAATATGATTTAGAATTGATTGAAAAAAAATTTGCCACTTTGTTGATATTTTTTAAAAATCAAATTTTCAATATTCAAATATACGAAATCAAGTATCTTCTTGTCAAATTTATAGTTGCCATATTAAAATTTAATAATTTCCTATTAATTTCCCTTTTACTCTACATGTTGTACTGGATAATTATGTAGAGTAGCTACAACAACAACCATACAGATACTCTACTCGTATAGTACAGAGTATGAATAAAAAAACACAGCTTTTATAAGTTTAATTTGTTTTTTATTTATAAAACTTTAGAGAACAGAAATTTAGTTTTATATTTGAGTAAGATTTAAAGAAAAAAAAATTGATTGCAGCTTTCCATAAAATAAATCATAATATGTATAGTTTATATAAAGTAAATATTATTTATTTTATAAATCAATTTTACTTCTAATATATAAGGAATGGAGTAAATTTCTTATCATTTTAGATACTCAAAAAATTAGATCTAATTTTTTCACCTAAAGGTTTATATTCGGCTAGATAAAAGAATTCAGAAATCGTTTCCTAAAGTCGTGATTTCATTAAATCTTATTCAAATACATAAAAAATAATCTCAATGCTGATTAAGTAACCATAAATATTATGGGTTTTCTATTTTTTTTTTAGTTTGATAATCAAATCTAAATTAATATTTATATAGAAAATTACTTTTTAGCAGCCGATATGTCTGGCAGAATGAACAAATTTTATTATTAGACATTTGGACTGAAAATTTTTATTATATAATCTGTTGGTTATTTAAATAAGACTTAAATCTAATCATAATAAACCGAAATAGGAAAGTTAACCCATTTATAGTATATTTGTCACATATACGAGTTTAAATAATAATGTCAAATACTTTAGAAACTTTTCGAAAATATTCTTATGGTATATAAATAATATTTTCTCTGTGACATAAAATATTAAATTAATTTATTGCCGACATATGCCCCTACAATTCCGATTTTTATATAAAATATATAAAATAAATTTCATTCATACATATAAAAAAATTAAAATCATTATAAAAAGTATTGCCAAAAAATGTTTAGTTAAACATATTAGTTTTTATCACAAAAATCTTAATCTAATTTCAAATATTTAAAAAAAAAAAATTTTGTTAATTTATGTATCCAAAAAAATTTTTATATTCTTATAATTTCATAAAAAAAATTCATTAATGCTGCATAAATTTTATGCATCAAGAATTTGAGAATGTTTTGATTTTTCCCAACTATACAAAAAAAAATCATCTTGCGAGAAACAGAGATTTTAATTTGTAAAGTATATTTGTTTTTATAACTTAATAACTTTTTTTTGTAGTTGATTTTAACTTTGAATTTAAATAAAATTTGCTAATAAATTTAGTTTTGTCTAAAATATGAAATATTTTAAGTGTATAAGTATAAAAAACTATGGCATGTATAGGGATGGTATTTACTTTGTTCGATTTAAGGCTGAGGAATCGATATCGGTCTGAATTTACATGTACATTAAATCTATATTCAATTGGAAAAATCTGGAAAAAAAGGTTACTCTAATTCGTGATGACAAACAATTCGACTTGCATATGTAATAAAAAAATATCTTTTGTCGAGTAATATTTCTTTTTATCAAAGTCTCAACACTCGGAAAAAATAATAATTAAAACATTATAGTTTTTCTAATAAAATAATCAACAAATCAAGGTGTTGAGACTTTGATAAAAAGAATGTGAAAGTAAACAATTATTACTCGTCAATAGATGCTTCTTGCAAATATAATAACTTCAGTACTAATTAGTACAGTGCTATTTGAAATGATACTACATAAATTGAATAAATTAATTATCAAGACTATGATTCAATTTTTACAAATGCATCTCTTTTCATTTGAAATTGTATTTTACTTTGTAAAAAAAATTTGGAAATTGTAGCCAACAATTATAGTTACAATTTATAATTACAATTATTAACAATTATTATTATTATTCTGAACAAACTCATTGACTTTGAAATACAATTATCATTAACATATGTTAAATTTGACTAAAGACTTTTTTCGATTTCGACAATATAAAATTTTAATTTATCAAGAGACAGTCGAGGATTAAATAAAACATTAAATTTAATATTAATTGTGTAAAAATATATATAAATCTTTTTAAAATTCTTTAAATTAACCAAATGCGAAACATTAATCAACCAAATAATAAAGCATATCAAGTAGAAATATTAAATAAATAAAAAATTACTTGTAATGTTTAGTAAGTTTCATATTACGCAAGTTTTATTTTATGTTTACATATTTTTATTCAAAACAAAAAATCACCCTAAACCGGAAGTTTCGTAATTATAATTTACATTAGAAGGGCTACAAGTTTGAAAAGTTTTTTTAACTCTAATACTTACCATATGTGAAGATAGCTACTGAAATAAAGTTTAGCACAAAAACAAATTAGAAAAATGATATATACATAAACGAAAATTGTCATAATAGAGACTTAAAGATCTAAAAAATTATAATTCAAATTCATTAATTAAAATTTTCCAATTTTGATGGCCATTGGATTTTTTTTTTTTTTATTAACAATATTTTGTTAGAAAAAAGGACTTTATTACCATGAATTGCCTCAAACCGATGTAGGTACTTATAATTGCAGAATTACTACAATAATTATATTGGATTATTTTCAAAATATCCTTTGCTCGCTAAATGGTAAATATGTACTGTTTATGTTTCTTCCATACCATGAAAATAATATTGACCATTTAAGTTTACTGGAAAACTGAATATGATATTTCTTCACTATTTAAGAGAAAATTCACATAAAGCAAAGAGAATATTATATAATTTCTCTTTTAAATATGCTTTAGATTTTGAAGAGACAAATTTTTTACAGGTAAACTAATATTTATGCGCAACAGGTACATAACACAATAATATAGTGGTGAAATTGAGAATATGGCCGTCCAAAATGATTTAATATCAAAAAGGTGGGATTAATATAATTTAATTTAATACTTATATATGTATTAAAAAAAACCAATATACAAAAAAGTTCAAAATGTCTTCCATAACTTTTCAACCATATTTATCACAACAAATTTTATTTTTTTTAAAGAAAGAAAATCAAATTTTTATTATAATTTCCATATAAATTTAAGAATAACATTTTGTTAAATTAAAAACTTTATATTTCAAAAATAATGAACTAAATTGTATGATAACCTTCAAAATGAAATTTTATAAATATTTTTAAAATAGGTAAAACCCAAAATTTCCATAATATCTTTCGTATTATTTATCACAATCTCAAAGAAAATATAAATTTTAATTTCTTAAGAAAAGGACTATCTACAGAGTATCAATTTTTGTATAAACTTTGCAGAAAATTCATATTTAGCATATCTAAAAAATTATAATTTATATCGCTGCCATAATATTAAGAAAACGAAAATTTATTGAGGCGTTTTTCTATATAATCCTTTAATTATATCCTTCACCATTTGTACCATGTTCAAAACTCTGTTATATAGTTACAGAAATAATGAAACACTGTTATTCAAAGGAGCGAAAATTTCAAATTAGAATTTTATGTAAATTAGTTTTTTTACTGATGATTATGTATATAAAAAAATACAACAACCAAAAATAAATAGGTACATACATATATAGTTATCCTTAATGCTCTTCACAAAATATTTTATAATAAATTTGTATATACATATATATATAATATAATATAAAAGGAAACTGTAAAAAAATTGGAAAATAGGTTTTAAAATGTTTATTTTTCATTTCGCTATATAATATAATTTTAAATCGCTATCAAAAATTATTTTCATATGAAAATTATGCGAACAATAAAATAAATATAAAATCATTTTTAGCCATATTTAAAAACTGGTACTGGTAAATTAAGTTCTTATATTTTTTCCGTCTGTCACTGTATCGGTCTATCCGATTTAATCCTTTTTAAATTCTTATGTTTGTATACATAAGAGTTTGTGACGGACCGTTTTTAGTTTTATAAACTGTTGGGGCCAAAATGATGAAAATTGATATCAGTATAGATCAATTAAAATTGAAATTCTGTACACTCTGGCTATATATTTCCGTACTTCAAAATATTTTAATTTAAAAAAGGATAAACCAAAACTAAGTCAAATAAAAGAAATCTAAATGCATTTAATGTTTCTGCCGCTAGGAATGCTGCTTATGCTTAGTAAACTCTAAATTTAACATACATACATACATATATGTAAATTTTCTCCAAATTTGATTTAACGTTAACCATGATAAATTTTTAACATATCTCGCTTTAAAGATAATAAAAACTAGACAAAAATGGTTAGACTATTACTTCTACGTTCTGTTCAGTAGGTCTCTGTGCAGGTCACTTAATTTTCAAAACAGTTAATATTACTAAAACTTAATAATAGTAGAATATACATGAAAATTTGGATCAAAACTTTTTTTACTTATTTTCATCTATTAGCATTATTTATATATCGTCAAATTTGATTATACTAATATAAAGCCCATAAATATGAAATATACTACTTAGTAGTTCCTATTGCGCAGCTTTCATTTTGAATATAAAAAAATAAATATACATATATGTATTTGAAAAATGAAAATATTTAAATCCACCTTTCGAAACCAATGTGTTAAATAATATAAAACCAGAAAAAAAATTGTTTTTATTATTTTGCTTCAAATTTGGTATACACACTAAAAAAAAAATAATAATGGAGACATTTAAAAAAATGAAAATAGTAGACAAATCGAAATTAGCTGAGGAAAATTATTTTTTTATATTATTGTAAATATATGCACACGAAAAAAAAATTATCAGGGAAAACCAATCTGTTTTTTGGTTTTTATGCGAAATTGTTTTTCAGTTTTCCCATGAGATGAATATAATTTAAACAAAATGTTTTTCTCTATCAGATATTATTCCATATGTACATTATACCAGGATCATAATATCCTTTTTCCCTTCAACATATATATATATGTATATATACATAACAGAAAATTTACATTTATGTGTAATGCATAAAAAAAAGAGGTTGATTGAAAAATCTGCATTAATTTTTATTTATTATTACATTTTTATTTTCCGGTTGCATTTTATTTTAAATATATTTTCTTAAAAAAGATTTTGCAATTGAAAATTTTATTGTTTGAAATTAATTTAAATTATTATTGATAAAATAAAAATATAACAATAAATCAAAATAATTTTTTATTAATATTTTTATATGTAGGTAGTGGTAGGATGAACTATTTTAGATAAATTTTCATTTAGATAATTTGGAACCATTTTGAAGAAAATATCATTAAATTAAATTGTCAACAAAACATTTGAAATGTTAGAGTTTTATTTTTATTGTCATATAATTACTAGGATGTAAGAGATCTTTGTATATGTAGGAAGCTATATTTAAGCCCATTGTGTATCCGTACAACTCCAGCCGACTCGTCTAATCCTTTTCACTGAACCTCGTATAGTAACGAACAAATAGATCCTGTTTTAAGCCAAAAAATCTGGATGTAAAAAGGCAGGTAAATTAGGTTACTGGATTCTGCAAGATTAATTATGAAGAACATTTAAAGCCCGTTGTACACCCCCCATCGGCGGCTATTGACTCATTCTAAATTTTCCAGCACGTCGACCAAACCTACTTCTTTTATGAACGAAGTCAACTTTGCCGGCTTGATTTTACTAGCCTCCTCTAAGTCTGTCAGAAAATGGTACCCCAAGTGTTTTAGTCTTTTACAATGCACCGCAGGGGATCTGCATAGCAGATGCTTTACTGATTCTACCTCCTCACCGTAACCCCTACAGGAGGATTCCGCCGACAAACCAAGCCATGTGGCGTGGTGTCTAAGTAGAATATGACCTGTAGCGATTCCCGTGAAAAGCCTAAACGAAGCGTTATTCATGTTCATGATCGATTTGGACCTCTTCGCGTTTAAGGTACCCCAGAAAAGTTTCGTGTGTATACAATCGGAAGAGTTGATCCATCTCCTTGTGTGTTATTATTGCTCACTCCGAAATAAGATTTTTTGCCAGATTCAGGGGGTAATCTATATTAAAATCAGTCTGAGAGTTCCGGGTGGCACCGTTTCTCGCTAGTTCATCTGCTTTTTCATTACCTTCAATCATACTATGCCCCGGAGACCATAGTAATTTGACCCTATTATACCTTGCCGCCAAGTTAAGATTTGATTTACATGAATATGAAAATATTATTTTTCCCTGTTATGTTTCTTTCAATAAGAATTTCTGCTGCTTTGTTTATGGCAGCCACTTCCGCTTGAAAGACTGAAATATACCTATCTAGTGTCAGGCTTATCTATAGATCAAGATCTATCGATGCTATACCTGCCCCGCAACCCGTTTCCATTTTGGAACCATCTGTGAAAATCGTCATCCTATTATTCGGGATGGGATTTCCGTTTTCCCACTCCCTTTTCGAGGGTATTCTAATACTATATCTTTTCCTAAATTCCATAGTTGCCACAATGATAATCGCATTCACCTACCAGATTGACGCCTGCTTCACTGATATAACAAGCACGTACTTATGTATATGTCAAAAATGTGAATAGCAAGGCGAAATTATCTGAGGAAAAGCAAAACCTCTTGCTATTGACATTTTTGACATATTACATAAGAAAATCCTTGTTTCCTATAGTATTTTCCGTGTAACTCCAACTCCGTGAAATCGCATATTAAAGTGCAACTCCACTTCAATATATTTCTTCTATATCTTCAATTTCATGCTATTTGTCACTTTATGTGTATTCATTATTAATTTTGTCTAATATTATCAATTAAACGCTCGTGCTACGCATAATTGATTTAAATAGCTGAAAATTTACCCATACAAATCAGTTTTTTTAATAAGACTGGCGCCTCTGAGATTCTTGAATCATTTCCTAACCGAATTAAAGCATATATAAATGTCAGCCACCCACAAAATTAATAAACTTTTCTGCAACTGATTTTTATTAACTTCTTTCTATATGTAAATTGACCTTTTCAATAATTTAGTCCCCAAAAAAATAATAATAATGATTCAGTTCTGGACAATATAAATTCCATGATTTTTGTTTTATTAAACTCTGTTAATGTAGAACTAAGCTCGCGCTATTAAATAATATTTTTAGTGCTCTATGACCATAGTATTTAATTTAACCACGTGCCGATCATTTCAAATGACAATTTAAAATAAAATAAAATAATATTGTATATACCGTATTTATTTTTAAAAAGAATTTTTCGAATTTTATATTTTGAGACTCCCAAAAGTCCCATATAAATTTTGTTTTATTTTTTTGTTGGCATTTTAAGTTAAATGTCTGATATAATAATTTTAACAAGAATTTATATACCACATTATATCCTTTGGATTAAAATCGATATAATGTCCTTTTTCCATATAAAAATGATTTTAAATTATATTTTTTTTTTGGTTGATGATATTTTAATATTATAATAAAATATATACACAAAAAATACTAAAAATTGACATCACTAAAATAAAAAGTTTTTTTATTTTATCTTATAATACTAAAAGCTTTATTTTTGGAAAACATGTACCAGTATTTTTTTTTCTGGTATTTTGTATGATGCTATACGGGGAGTAGTAATACGCTTTTTATATTGAAAAACATTTATTGGTTTCAAAATATATATAAACTACACTATTGGGAATTGGATATTTTTGATATTATTTGTTCGAAAAATATTATAACCAGGTTATTTGCAGATATCACGCGAATCCTTTTTTTTATAAATGTATGATATACCATGAAGCAAAAAGAGTGAAAATGAAAATTAATATTAAATTCACCTGGTCTGCGATGTATTAAAATGAAAAAAATATTTTATTTTATAAATGTTTCAATTTGAACACAAAAATACATAATATATTTAATTATTTTTAAATTTAATTTTTTGATGCTTGATGCGAATAAAATTTGAGGTATAGTAACTTTTTAGGATTTTGTGTTTAATTCAAAGTTTTAGTTGGTACATTAATTAGACACATTTTATCACTAAGAACGAATACCATTTTGCTATTTGTTCTTAGTGACGTAACAATGTACTATTAGTCCTTTTTCAAAACTAATTAGTCATTTTCCAAACAAATTAATCTTTAAATCAAATTAAACGAAAATTTTTAATTAAATTTTCAAATATTTTGTGAAAACTTTTAAAATTCTATACAATATACTGTAATTAATTCATTTCCAAATATATTTTACATCAGTTTCTGGAGAATATTTAATTTGATATGAGTAATTTGATGTTTAATATGATTTTTTTTTTTGAATAACTACATTATTTGGTATGACAAATGATTCATTTAGATATTTGAATTTCACTATAAAATAGATTAAAAATTAAAATATTTTTTTTTTAAATTAAATAAAACAATTTCCAAATTAAGTTAAACTATTTTCAAAGAATTTCAATTTATAATTGTTAAATTTATTTTGAAAATTGTTTTATTTAATTTGAAAATGGTATAGAGTATTTCGAAATCTTTTACAATAACATTGCTTAGCTTGTCTTTAACCAAAATAAAAACCATATACGCTCTAACATCAAAATAGTATACCGACCTCTAACCAGACAATCATTGCTATATATATATATACCTTACTTAGTCCACTTTCACACAATCAACATTTTCTTTCAATATTTTTTCTAAAGCCCTCTTTATATCCTAAAATAAATATAGGGAGATTAAAACCAAATTCTTAAATTATTTTCGTCTATTTTTCGCTTGAGTTCGAAAGTGATTACAGAAGATTGATGAACGTGTTAAGGTCGTCTAAATTTTGATCTAAATTTAATTAATAATATCGAAAAAATATTTTAACAAGGATACAGAAATCAGACAGAATATTTAATTTAAATATTAAAATAAGCAAAAATATAACTTTGAAATGTTAAAAAAAAAACTAAAAATAAAAATAATTGAACGAAAAACTGTTTTAAGAAAAAATATACATAATAATTTTTATCTGACAGAACTCATATAATTTTATGAATATATTCAATCCCTAAGGGTAACTTTTCTTCAAAATCCAAAATATGTTTTAACAAAATTCTGAATTACATTTTTATTTTTACATATTAAAATATTTCTATTTTTTTTATTTTACAAAATATAAAAAATCTCCATTTATCCTTTTTAGAACACAAGAAAAAAAAATGAGGATATTATAACAATTTTAGATAATATCATTTCAAATATTAATTCTTTTTTTTTCTGCTAGACAAAAAAGGATATAAATATACACTAATTTTCCATATATGATTTTTCCGAAATGATTTTCCTTATGGTAAAAATATAAAAACTTTTTATTATATAAAATATGTATAGTGAAAAAGGATTAAAAGGAATTGTAATAGCCTTTATGTGGGTAGAATTTTCTAGCCGAAATATTTTTTTTGTACTATAATATCCAAGACAACATTATAAAAAATTATGTTTTGTATAGAATGAAAAAGTTTTTTATAATCTCTCGCTCCAAATTGAAAACATTTTATGTAGAAAATTCAGTTTTATATATAATATAATATAAAAAGTATTTAAGAAGTCAAGAGAATATTCAAGTGAATAATTTTAACATATCCTTTTTTTCAATTTTTTTTTATGGAAATTGTTATGTGTGGTTATATTATTATAGGTGCTCAAAACAAAGTTTTTCCAAAAACATAAAAGACGTTAAATTTTCATTTTAAATGGTTTCCATTTTTTTTATTACTATATTATTTTTATTATTTACCAAAAAAAAAAAGTAAAATTTATAATAATAAAAAGTCATGTTAAAATATAAAATCATTCTTGTTCTTTTTATTTGAATTGATAATTTCTTTTTGGTCCAATTTCATGTAAAGCCAAAATATCCTTTTTATATATATATATGTGTGGAGAAAAAAAACTAATTTGAAACCATAACATATATTTAGAAATAAGAAATCTTTGAATAATATTTGGACTTTGGTTATTATCATTGTAAATATTAATTTATAAAAAGAGAAATTAAATTTAAATTGTTATGACAAAATTTTAGAAAATCATAAATATATTTTAGATGTCCCTTTTTTTGATTAAATTAAGATTGAATATAGTAAATGTTAATGACAGAGAAATACCATTACCACTAATTTAACATAAGTAAAAAATGGTTTATTAAAAAAAAATTGAGATATTTGACCAAGTTTAAGTTAAGTTGATGGAAATTGAATTAAGGATATTGTTAACTAAGCAAGGGGGTCATAAGTAAAAATTCTGCAATTGATAAGTTAAAGGGTAAACAATGCTATAATTGACAAAAATTTGTTCCATAAAAGCATTCCTCATATACAAGTAAGAATTTGACACAATATATTTTGCTATCTGACAGTAAAATTTATAGAATTTATGAATAAATTCATCCTAAGTAGAATTCATGCGGCTGCGGTGGTGTAGTGTGTATATGCTCATAAACTAATGAACTGTTTATACTGAAATTGAATCCATATAAAATTAATAGGTCCCAAATTTCAACATAATGTCGGGAAAACATCTACTAGGTAAGCCCAAGCCCTTACACTTACATCGGGTTATAAGGCAAACAAGAATCATTGAATTTATAAAAAAAATTGTATTTAATAGAATCATAAATTATAGTTCCATACACTCATGCTTTCCACAAACATTTATTTTAATATAATTTGTAATCAAATTAAATCATTAATACCACAATTTCCATATCTTATTTACTATAATTTCTATTCCCTTACACTTACACTTACATAATGAAACCCTCATTCTTTGTACAATGGCAAGCTGAAAATGAAATTACTAATATCATGTTGATTTATTATATTAATTACAATTTAATTGTGTCATGTTATGTTACATAATACATATACTTCAGGATATTGATTTACAATAATAAATAATAGTTAAGTTATAAATTAATAACCTAAAAAGTTTTTGTCATATTCTATAAAATATTTTAATTAAATTGTATTGACAAATTATTAAAATACTTATATATATAAGAATATAAGTAAAATGTCCTATTTAGAAAAAAAATACTTATATATACATATCCTTTTTCTACTAATTAATCTGTACACATCATTTGACATAAATTAAATACATGATTCCATTTTCTAAAACGATATTTAATTACTTAATTGGAAGAAACATTTATATTAACCATATACTCTATATTAGTCCTTTTAATTATTAACATAAAAAAAAATAACAAAAATGTTTGTCTTATATTTTCGATAAGGAATTTTATATAATTATCCTTGAATTGTTGTTTGTTTTGGATGTGTTTTTAGTTCCCACCCATAATAGTTAATTTTGTCTGATGATAATATCAATAAATTGTGTCCGTTCTGGCTTTTTCAAATTCACATTTTTAAAGAGAGTTGTATTAAAATTTATTATACTGGATTTAATATTGATTTTATACCATAAAATTGAATTTATTTTTCTAATACATTTCTATGTTAGCTTTATTATTAATATTGACTTTATAATTAAGTAATTAATTAAACAAGTTTTACAAATAAAATAAAAACAATTTTAACCTTTATAGGCCAGCCTTGGGCTTGGGCATAATCCTACGCATACCGAACAACTTAATTGCCTCTATACAAAATATCACTTTACTTACGCCATTGCTTTACCTTTACAACAAAAAATTATCGTATTTATCGACATGTAGTACTAAAAATATTATTAATAAATTAGTTTAAAACTATATTTTACCATAATCCTTTTTCGATATTACAATTAAAATGTAAACAGAAATTGTAATAAATCAACATCATAAAGGACGAATTTTTATTTAGAATCGTACTTTTAGTTTGTTTGACAATATTTGCATATAAGCAAAATTTTCTGATATATATTAAAAGAAAAACAAAAAAAAATAGTGAAAAATTTGTCCTGCAAGGGAAAAAATGTATTTTTTCTTCTTGTGAAAAAAATTTACTTTTTTTTTCAATAATTCCACTCACGTTTATGTAAAAGAAGCTGAAGCGAAATAGGAATCTTTCCGGAACATGTAAGACATAAATCATCTTAACAATCTAATAAATATTTATTTTTTTAAATGTCCTTACTACCTTTTTTTTATATATAATATAGAACGTATATAAAACGTGGAAAAATTGCACTTATAAATGGAAATTAAAAATGATAATGTACTAAACAGAGTAAATTTATTGTTGTTGTTGATGGCCGTAGTGGTTAATAGTTGTAATAAGTTGTCTTTAATTTTTGTCGTCGTTATTATTAAAATGCAAATTTATATGAAATTTCAAGTTTCTGGCAGGTGTTAAAGCAACTATTTCAATTTTTTATACAATTAATTTATGAAATATTTGAAGCATGGTAATTATATTATCACACAATCAAATAAGTACTTACATAAATATACTGCGAACCATTGGAATAGCATTATCGAATTTTGTACTTAATTATACTTTATTTTAAGTTTGAATAGCTAGAGATCAGAACTCCAAATACCCATTCTATTCGACTCTTAAATTTTGTATATAAGAACATAAAAATATATAGAGTTGGGTTGATAACAAATTTACATTTTAAAGAATTTTAAATTTAAAACAGAAAACTTTTTTGTACCATTTTTATTATAGAAATAGAAATATAATTAAATTGCTCTAACTCTAAACTAAAGGAATATCAAAATTCAACTATATATAATTAACTGAGTCAAATAATCATCAAAATATAAATAAAAACTCTTTTCACACTAATTTGAAAAGAAAAACAACAGCATGAAAATTTCAACTATATTAAAACAAACAGGATAATTAATGATAGCATGTAATTATATAATTAAGAAAGTAACACTTAATTTAATCGTAATTTTATTTTTATTTCTTCTTATAAAAAGGAAATGTATATGTATATATATATATATATATATATATATGTTAGAAAATCCTGTAATGGTAATAATTTTGATTCTTTATATGTGGCAAAGTATGAGCATAAGCTACAAATAATATAAATTATTTACATTATTATTTGATATCCTTTTTTCATTTGAAATGAAAATAAAATATATAAGATTAAGGACAATCATTTACAATTGCGTGTCCTTTAATTTAGGAAGAACATTTATAGATATTTTGTTTGTTTGTTTTATATTTAATGATCCTTTTTTGTAAAAGAAAATAAAAAATGACTTTTCTACGAATCAATTAACAATGATATTATTATTTTTTTTCATTTTGAACATCCATGTATACTACTTAAATAAACACTCCTGATGGACCTGACTAGAAAACAGAAAGGACATTTGGATGCTTTTAATTATTAATGAAAAAAAAGAGAAATAATTATAACATTTTTTAACTGACAGTTTTTTTTGTTCTAAAAAAAAAAGTAAAACATAAGAAAAAATAAATTGTTAACAAGAAAGAAACTTAAAAAATATATTAACAATTTTTTTTTGTAATATTTTTTTTTTTAAGAAAAAATGTTATTATTAATTCTATCCCTCCTTGGACCGCACCCTTTTTTTCATTAGAATATTTTTTAAAAAAAACATCTAAAAAGGACATTCGACTAAATTAATATCTTTAAAATGAAAATCAAAAATTTCCGTGATATAAACTTATTTGTTGATTTCTTTCTCCAAATCCTTTTATATATTTTAATATATTTCACAATTATTTTTCTATACAAATCAAAGACATGTCCTTAGCTTTTTGTAAAATATAACAATTATAAATGGAGTATAGTATTCATAGATAAAAAAATATTTTTAAGTGTCTTTTGACATGAAAAAAAATCATATTTATTTATTTGATTTATTATAATATTTAAAAATTAATTATACTTAGGCTGTGTGCGAACTCGCGGTAGAACTTGGTAATTATTAAATTAATTTGTGGGGAAAGGTGAGAATTTTAAATTTTTTGGGGAAATTGAACTGTGCGAATTAAGTTAAATTTTGACATTTGGTAATTTTAATATTTTATAAAAAAAATTGAAAATTTGGTAACATTTATTAAAATGAATGAAATAATTGAAATGAATTACACTTTATATAAGGTTTATTTATATATCTTTTGCGCTTTCCTAAACTTAAATTGATTTTTTTACTGTACTTATTATTTTTTTCGCTTAATTTTTTTTCTTAAAAAAATAAGAAAAATTTAGAAATATTAAATTAAATTTTTTTTCTGTGATTTTAGGCTGATTTTCATTACCATGAAGTTCAATTTTCATTACTATGAATTTGCAGATGTCGACCAGAACGAGATACAAAATTCATATTTTACTGTTGTTTAATAGAGAGAGAAACACATCTGCAAAATTTGACATTCACGTCTTTTTATAGCAAATATTTTGACATTGGCGTCTTTTTATAGGAAAAGATGTCGCGTTTCATCTTTTCCTATAAAAAGATGTGAATGCCAAAAAAAAAAAGATATCAATGTCAAAAATAAATCTGTTATTTTTTGTTTTTTTGAAAAATTTTTTAATATCATTGCCTACTGAATGTATTGAATATTCTAAAAAAAATAACTGGAGAAAATTTGTTAAAAAAAATAAGAAAATTTCTATTTAATTCAATTTTTCTTGGTTATGTAGAAAATTTATGTCAAAATCTTTACCATAAAATTTTCCATAAATATTTTTAAATACTAGAGTTGTCCCTTTTTCTCTTACATATGTTTTTTATATCTATCTCGTTTTAGTTTTCTGAAACTTCATGGTAATGAAAATCACTTCATGGTAATGAAAATCAGCCTTTTAATTTAAATTTAAATTTGATTGATGTCAAATTTTATCAATAGATCATGCCAAGTGTTTTTCCTCCAGATGTCGCATTAAGCAATGAGTTTTTCGATGTATTAAGTCTAAAAATTACCAAATGTTTTATAATTAAATGTATGTTTACATATTTAAAAAGAAAATTAATCAACCTTTTTTAATTAATTTATTTTTGTTGCCAACACTCAGCTAAAAAAAGTGTATAAATTACGTTAGATTTATTATTATTGGAATTTCAAAAAAAATATAGGTAATACTACCTAAGTATATTAATATTATTTTCATCTATTTTTTTACAATAATAATAATATTAGTTGAAACTGCGGTAGAAATTCAATTTAAACGTGATTCTATCCTATAACTATACACTTTACGCCTCTACCGGGAACATTTTCGTTGGCATAATCAATTATTTAAAATTTTATTGAGCTCTGGACCTAGTATAAATTTTGACAATTATTATTTTTTTATATTCACCACACTAGAGTAAAAATTTTAAATTTTTGTGCCAAAATTAATTTAAGAATTACCAAGTTTTACCGCAATTTTAAAGTAGAATTGTATGAACATATGTATAGTTTAGTTTAATTTGATGATGGTATAATCTATAATCTATCCAGGAATTTGAGCATATTAAAGGAAGTTATCGAATAACCAAAGATTCGAATTTTATAGAAAAATAAATAGCATTGAATTTAAATATCCAAAAAATAATCGAATGGTTTTGAGAAAAAATAACACAAAAATTTACAAATTGTTTAGAAAAAAATTGAAAAACTTATGAGACTTTATTAATAATAAGCCAAAATTCTCAAGATTAGAACAGTAAATTTATGGTTACCTTATCTATAATAATTTTGCAATAAATGTATATTATGTATATACAAAAATTGAAATTCATATAAATTTTCGATATAAATATTTAATGATTTGAAATAAATTTTGCAAATTATAATATTACTTTGTTCCCATGTGTTTAATGGATTTCAAAATTAACTCATATCCTCATACTCGAAATCCAAAAAAAGAAATATAATGATTGACGTTGCAATTTTTATTTATTTAAAACAGAAATTAGCTAAGCGATTTACAATTGCAAAATTTTTGACTTTTTTTTATGATTGATACGAATTTAGATTGTCGCTAAAAAATTATATAACGCATGTCTGAGTGACAGACAAACAAGGACTAACACGAAGTGAAATAAATTTTTCACTTTTATAAACCTTATATTTATGATTAAAGAAATATTCTAGGGTATAGTAAGGCTGGTATAATTGGATTAAAATGATTCCTAGAAAGACAGACTTAATATTCGATTTATTATTTTAAAAAATATTAATTACTTATATGTAATCTTAAAGTATGTAATAGTAAAAGTCCTGTATATACATATATCTATATATACATAAAAGCTTAAAAATTAACTGATAAAATTAACTAGTTTCTTTGTCATATTTCGGTTCTTATATGAATAATCGCCTGTAACATTACTAGTGACTAAAATTAAAAATATAACTTGAACGAAAAATAATTTTACCAAGTTTATTATCGTCATGATAAAACAATGCTAATATTTTACTTGTAATTCCTCTTATTACACGCGGTGGTATGACCACATTTTTAAATATGTCAGGTATATTATACAATACGATAATAATGATAAACAGAATAAATTAACTATATTATCATCACTTCCGTATATAAATGAAGGTTATCCTTGCAAAATTAGCTCACTCAAATGTAAAAATTATACCAATATCTCAGTTAAAGTTATGAAGATTATCATGTAAAATTAATTATGAGTAATTGAATTAAATGTACATGTACGAATATGTACAAAAAATATCGTATATAATGAAAAGGGTTGAAATTAATATACATTATATGAATGATCCTTATTGTAAATGATATTAAGGTATAGACACACCTTTAAGGGTGCTAACAGCCCACATTAAATGATGTTGTATAATATGGAAATTATTTTAATCTAACTTATTCCTTATTAAAATTTATTAATACCATAAAACTATCGGGGTTTGTTAGAATAATGGTGGTAAAAAATCATACATTTTTCTTCGATTCGCTTTCGAAATATCATAATTTTGGCAAAAAGCTTAATGATAACAAGTTAAGAAACAGTCATAAATACTAATTCTAAGTTTTGAAAAATGAGATTGAAGCAATTTCCCGACAACAACTTTAGCTGGTCTGTAATTCATCAGTAATATTCAAATTAAAGGAAACCATACCCCACAAGTGCTTAAAGTAAATTGCAAAGCAGAAATGTTAGACCAAACTGGAGTTTGAAAATAAAAAGAAAATCATTTAAATGACGGAATCGACGGAAACTTTAGTCAAATTAATTAGCATAATTCTATATAATTTGATAAAATATTTCAACATGTCAGAAGAATAGGACATGAATGAATATCATTTCATGCATGCAAAGATGAGTAAACAAACCTGTCTATCTGTCAGCCGTATGACATATTTCGGTAAAAGGGTTCATAAAGTATTCAAAATGAATTAATAAAATTATATATTTAATTGTGCATATATATGAGAGAATATTAAAAGGATAAAGTAATTATCAAGTTTTCAAGGTTTCTAATTTTCTAAACGCAGAATATTTAATTATATTATATTTAATATTTATTGCACTACCACGAATATTACACTAACAAATAATATTATTTATTATAAGCTATATGGTTCTATAGAAGCAAACACAATAAATAAGAATTTTGTTTTGAATATAGCATATATGATTGCATTTATGCACCCTTTCTTTATTTAACTGTATTTTCTATGCTTAACTACCAAACCACCGAGTTTTAAGTACAAATGTTATTGCCATCAGTCTTATATGTTAATGTTTATGGACAAATATTTATCCACAATCACATAAAATGAAATAAAATAGAAATTACATATTTGTATATAAAAAAAACGAATATTAAATAATTTTCAAGTTTATGTTCCAGGTATAATAATGATTGTCTGAACAAATAAAAATTGCATGAAAATATCTCATTATTATTGTAATTTTTATTTGAACACAAAACCAATGCAATATTAATTTCTGGAAAAAATGATTTAATCATAAATTCTAGATTTTTATTCGATTATTTGCGAATTTATGAAATTCAAGTTTATTTACAAGCTAAAATTTACATGTTTCTAATGAACAAAAAAAATTGTTAATTATAATTATACATAAAATTATTGAGTACATAAAATCATAATATAAATAAATAAATAAAATATAATTATACCATTTTTTTTATTTTTAAATTTCTTTAGTAAATTTTTGAAATTATTGTTTATTTAAAAAACTAAATCTTTTTTTTTTTTATTTTTTTTTCCTTTCAATGGTTTCAGGGTGAAATGGTATAGTGAAGAAAATCATTTTTGTTTCCTGAATTTTGTATAATAGGTACTGGATATATTTATATACATATATTATATTATATGAAATTAAAGAAAGTAGGATACAAATAAAAATATAATCAGTCAGTACAGTATATAAAATTTCGTGTATGATGGGCGTTACTGCGCGCAAGAAAGAATTCAATTCAAAAAGTATATGAAAAGAAAACTTGGGAAAATTTATTTTGAAAAAAAAGAGAAAAGAATAAGGCGTGGTTGAAAAGTTTTCAAATATGTATTTTAATATATAAAAGTTTCATGTATTACTTTTAAACATAAAATTCATTAAATATTAATAGATTTTATTTTATCTTCTTTTATTGAATCACCAATCAATTTGTTATTAAATAAATGACATTTTTTGTTATTGAAAAACCCGTCATACAATTATTTTTATTATTTATAGTATATTGTATATAAACATATATACAAAGAAAATATATAATGTCAATTTGTTTTTAGGAGATTTTTTTTAAAGTTATTAAATATAAGTTTTAAT
This sequence comes from Empis stercorea, assembly GCA_949752835.1. NCBI lineage: Eukaryota > Metazoa > Arthropoda > Insecta > Diptera > Empididae > Empis > Empis stercorea. The sequence goes on from OX457089.1 coordinate 19,048,150, forward strand.
ATATCTTAATTTAATTAAAAGATAGAGAAACATTTAATTTAATCCAAAATCAAAAAAAAACACATTACAAATCATATCAATTTCACACTTATATGATATCTTATGATATTTTGTAAATTTATTAAATTAAGTTTTTGGAAGAAACTTAAGATTAATTTAATTTGACTGTAGTTATTTTTTATAAATATACATATATTATAGTAGTATAACGTTATAAATATCAATCGAAACGTCATGTCAAAGACTATAGGTAATATTTATATGGCTTTTTATGCTGTATTATGTATCACATCATGTATAGACGTTTCATGTAATATACTGTGATTATTATTTATCTATATAGTATTATCTATTTGAAAAATCTTTTTCCCAGAAAAATCGATTAAATCCTTTGTAAATTGATTATATATTATAAAATATTATATCAAAAACATTTTTTATACATATTTTTATAAGTATCAAACGCAGATGTTGTTATTATAAAATTTTCTCTTAATATCACAATCTTTAACTTTTCATAGAAATTAAAAAAAACAAAAAGGTTTTCAAAAGCTGATTTTCTTTTGAATGAAATCTTCTTTGAAATGGTAATTTAAATTGCCAAAAGTTTTTGCTTTGACTTTTAATAAAACGTTGTATATTTTGATCTCTTACTTTTATTTAAAATAACAAGAAAATAATATACCTATATATATTTGAATTTTAGAAAACGAAAATATATTCTTAAAATTATTGTGCGATTTATAAAATTATTATCGCATTTTTTAATATTTTCCTTACATTACAGAAGTCGAAAAATTTTCTTTTTACTTTAAAATAATTATAATTAATAATAAAGCAATATTAATGAAAATTTGCAATAACCTTTGATTTCTTATGTATTAGGAAACTTGACTGCTGATCTGATAATTAGTAATTCATGAATATTTCATTACTTAAACTAAACACCGATATTTAATATTAGACACATTTATTGACACATTTCACACATTATTTTTATATTATGTATAATTAATTACCACATTTTTAAAAGCAATTATAATTTTCAAAATTCACTTTCACTTTGTCACTTTTTTCAAAATAAATTTAAAACATTTTTATTAATTTAATTTCAACTATAAATAAATAACAAGATATTATTAACCGACATTAAAATAATTAAAATTGTGTCTTTAAGATTAAATTTCGTTACAAATAATTTTCGTTACGATTAAATATACTAAAATTTGAAAATCACAAAAATCAATGTATAGTATAAACATAATTTCAATAATAACTTCTCACCATTAAAGCGAACATAAGTATTTTGTAAAATAAAAATGAAACTAAATAAAATTACCTTTTTCACCTACAAAATTTATTTTTACCAAAAAAATAACCCCGAATTTTACGAAATTAATTAGTAAATTATTCATAACACATAAATTTCATTAATTTAAATTTATTTATTACACGTAATTTAATTAATTTATAAAAAAAAAACACAAAAATCTATACGATTTTTTTCTAACAAACTGTTAACTATCATATTTTTACTATTTTTAAATTTACAATTTTTTTGGTTATTTTTGGCGCAAAAATTTTCAAAACATTGAGTTGACAATTTGAGATAATTAATATACATATATACTTGAATTTAGAGTTCTTACAAATTTTCTGACATAAAAATAATTTTCCAATTAAATTACTTAAAATGGTGGTTATTTTTGTGGTTTACTAGATTTTGAAGATGTAAAAAGTAATTTAATCGGTTTGGAATAGAAATTTATTGACATATTGAGAACATTTTGCTGTTATTGTAGTGATTAGGTGATTTTTACGAATTTAATCGGGATTGCATTGCTTATAAATTTGATTGGGATTTATACTTATATTTGGAAAAAGTGACACATTGTAAGAGATAAGTGAAAAACATAATATTTAGAGAATTAAAAATTTTATAACTTTTTCATTAAAAATGAAAATTTGCAATAACCTTTGATTTTTTATATATATTAGGAAACTTAATTGCTGATATGATAATTAGTAATTTATGAATGTTTCAATACTTATACTAAACACCGATATTTAATATTAGACACATTTATTGACACATTTTACACATTATTTTTTTTCTCAATTTTTATCACAAATGTGGAAATAAAAATTTAAATAAATTTTATATGTGTTTTGAATGTTGTCAGAATGTTTGTCAAATGTTGATAAATAATGTACCGAGGAAATTAACTCACAAAACGTGATACATAGGTCACTGCAAATACATAATTTCTATTAAAGTAATATATTTAGCTAATTTATTAACATTATCAATTTTACCATTAATTTTACTGAAATTTGAAAATTATCTCTACATTATAAAATTTTCAATGTTTCCCTAAGTATAAATTTACACAAAAAATATAATATGTAAAACGATTTTACTATATACAAATTAGGGAAATTGATCATTAGGGAAATTGCATAATTAGCGAAACTGATGTTAGGAAAACTGTTATTTGGGTAATTGTCGTCATCAGACAGGAAAATTTATTTTAGAAAAATTAATATTAGTGCAACTTTCCCCAAAACATGCAAAAAACATTTATATACATACTTCAAATGTCTGCCATCTATCGAGTAGTAGAAACTATTATTCAAAACAAAAAGTGAACTCACCTTATCTCACAATCTTTATTGTAAACAAAATTGAAGAATCAAGTCAAGCCAATAAAATAATTCAGTTATAACACAAACCTTTTTGGTTTGTAATGCAATTGTTACTATTTTGTAATAAGAAAAGAACAAAGAAATTTTCAACTTTTTAAAAGAAACGTCATCCCACTGTAATTTTGCTCATCTTTAGCAGGATTGAGATCTAATTAATAATATGACTGACAAATTAAATTATTTATATAAATAAAATGTTTGTTGATCCAGTCTAGAATAAAAAAAATTCTATTTTATTAAGTAAGAAAATATCATTTTAAGAAAATCAGTTAAAATTATTATTACAAATTAAATTTATATTTTAAGTTATTTCCTTATTAAACTCGTTCATGTCATGATTTTTTAAAATTATTGAATATATCAACCTAATGAGTCCATAACTTTTCAAATATCCTTAAATCAAATTTATTTTATTACTTTCCCTTTTATCTTTTATCCAGTATAATATATACGTATATGTCGGTATGTCGGTATCTCCTCACATGGCCATAACTTTTAAACGGCTTGACCGATTGAGCTCAAATTGAAAACATGCAAGTATCGATTTCTCTCGATACATGCAAGTATCGAGAGCTCGTGTCATCAGATACTTGGTGCCCTATAAATTTAGGGCCTTTGTAATGACGGGGAAGAGGGCACGGAAGGCCGTTTAAATTTTTAAATGTACCAAAAAAACCATGTGGAGTATCAAATGAAAGGTCTTGACGAGTACATCTCAATGGGGGTTAGTTAGGGGGCGCGTGGGTCATGCCCCAACATTTCCCCCAAAACGGGGGAAATGTTGGGCCCCATCATACAAAAATCATGTGGGGTATCAAATGAAAGGTCTACAACAGTACATCTCAATGAGGAGTAATCAGGAGAGCACATTCCGTAACACATTCCGTGGGGCACATTCCATCATACAAAAAATCATGTGGGGCACATTCCGTATAACCGAACACCAAAATTGGGTCATGTGGGGCCCATTATACAAAAAGTTATGTGGGGTATCAAATGAAAGGTCTTGAAGAGTATATCTCGTTGAAAAGTCCGAGATGCACATTGGGGCATGTGGGCTCCAAAAGTTGGTCATTTGGGCCCATCATAAAAAAATCATGTGGGTCATCAAATGAAAGGTCGTGCAGAGTACATCTCGTTGCGTAGTGCGTGGGTCAAGTGGGCCCAAAATCTGTTCCACCTGGGACCCATCATACAAAAATATCAGGTGGGGTATCAAATGAAAGTTCTTGAGGGGTACATGGGGCACCGTAGGTCAACTGGGGCCGAAAATCGTAAAAAAATCATGTGAGGTATCAAATGAAATGTCTTGAACAGGACATCTTGTTGAGTACTCCGAGAGGTACTCTGGGTCTTGTGGGGCAAAAAAAAACGTGTGGGGCACCTGGAGCTATGGAAGGCCCAAAACATTGGCCACATGTGGAATTCCAAATCGTGGGCCATGAGGAGCTCAAACAAATCATTCCCAAGTTGTCAAAGTATTTAAATATTTTTTGTCGGTCAAAGGAATAAATATTTGACCGACTAAAAAGTAAGGGAAAGTAAGGGAAAGTAGACCTTATCCTTATCAGAATTAATGCCATTGATAAGGAGGTCTACTTACCCTTATTATTGCTGACAGTTGCTCAAACTCAACGGGAAAGTACATTGATGTGGTATTATTTGCTTGTTTATTACTTTTTAGTTGAATATTTCTTTAAGGGAAAGTATTTTTAAAAACCTTTTTATTACTTTCCCTTTTATGAATTCACACTTCCAGTATATAGGTATATTTATATATATATATATATATATATATATATATATATATATATATCTCCTCACCTGGCCATAACTCTTAAACGGCTTGACCGATTGAGCTCAAATTTGGAAGTTGAGCTCGTGTCATCAATGGATTTGTACCATATAAATTTGGGGCCATTTTGATTAGGGGGACGGGGGCGCGGAGGGCCGTTTAATTTTTGAATGTACCAAAAAAACCATGTGGGGTATCAAATGAAAGGTCTTGACGAGTACATCTCATTGGACGGTGGTCCGGGGGGCGCCGTGGGTCATGACGGGCCCAAATCGGGGCAATGTGGGGCCCCATAATACAAAAAATCATGTGGGGTATCAAATGAAAGGTCTTGACGAGTACATCTCATTGAGCGGTAGTCCGGGGGGCGCCGTGGGTCATGTCGGGCCCAAAACGGGGGCATTTGGTCTCCATAATAAAAAAATCATGTGGGGTATCAAATGAAAGGTCTTGAAGAGTACATCTCAATGGGGGTAGTCGGGGGCCGACGAGGGTCATGCCGGGGGCCAAAACGGGGGCCATGTTGGACCCCATATTACAAAAAAAGTTTGTATGTGTACATTTCAGTGTACATCTCAATGTGGTGTATTTCTTGGGGCGCCGTGTGTCATGTAGGGCTAAAACGGGGGCAATGTTGGGCCCCATCTTACAAAAACCATGTGGGGTATCAAATGAAAGGTCTTCAACAGTACATCTCAATGGGTAGTAACCCGGAGGGCGTCGTGAGTCATCTCGGGCCCAAAACGGGTGCAATGTGGGGCCCCCATCATACAAAAAATCATGTGCGGAATCAAATGAAAGGTCTTGAAGAGTACATCTCGATGAGGGTAGTCCGTGGGGCACATTCGATTATACGGGGGCCCAAATGTGGGTCATGTGGGCTCATTATACAAAATCATGTGGGGTATTAAATGAAAGCTCTTGAAGAGTATATTTAAATGAGCGTAGTCCGTAAAGGCACACTGGGTTACACGAGGTTCCAAAAGGGGGTCATGTGGGTCAACAAGGCCTTAAATCATAAAAATATCGTATAGGGTATCAAATGAAAGGTCGTGCAGAGTACATCTCGTTTCGTAGTGCGTGGGTCAAGTGGGCCCAAAATCTGTTCCCAGAGGTACTCTGGGTCTTGTGGGCCCATAATGCAAAAAGACATGAGAGGTATCACATAAAAGGTATTGAAAAATACATCTCGTTGCGCAGTCCGTGGAGCTTCATAATTCATGTTAGGGCACAAAACCTGTGTCATGTGGGGGCCCATCATAAAAAAATCAGGTGGGGCATCAAATAAAAGGTCTTGAAGCGTAGTCCGAGCAGTACCCTGGGTCATGTGGAGCCGATTATACAAAAAACATCAGCCACATGTGGAATTCCAAATCGTGGGCCATGAGTAGCCCAAACAAATCATTCCCAAGTTGTCAAAGTATTTAAATATTTTTAGTCGGTTAAATGAATAAATATTTGACCGACTAAAAAGTATAAAATAAAAAATATAAATAAAAAAAGTTTTTTAAAAATACTTTCCCTTAAAGAAATACTCAACTAAAAAGTAATAAACAAGCAAATAATACCACATCAATGTACTTTCCCGTTGAAATTGAGCAACTGTCAACAATAGTAAGGGAAAGGTAGACCTCTTTATAAATGGCATTAATTCTGATAAGGTCTACTTTCCCTTACTATTGTTGACAGTTGCTCAATTTCAACGGGAAAGTACATTGATGTGGTATTATTTGCTTGTTTATTACTTTTTAGTTGAGTATTTCTTTAAGGGAAAGTATTTTTAAAAAACTTTTTTTATTTATATTTTTTATTTATATTTTTTTTTAGTATTTTACTTATATTAATATATAAGTAAAATACTAAACGTGTATATAATGTACGTGTATATTGACATAATGTATATAAAAAATTGAGAATTTGATGTTGTGATTGTAGAATATCGGTAAAATCGATACTTCCATGCTTTCACCACATTCCACATTCACATTTTAAGTTTTCTTTTTAAATTTTCTCGATAAAAAGTTTTTAAATTGCTTTTTTCATATTTCCATCGTATAAATTATATTACCTATAAAATGTTACCAAATTTATGTGTACTCAAATTGAGAATTAAATAAATAATTGCTTATGCCTGAGTTAAACTCGACGTCGTTTCAACGGCGTTCATGCTGTGAACTGTCAAAAAAAAGTTAAAATATATGAATCTATATGAAATCAGATAAACTCAACGATATGGAACGGCGTTCTTTAAAAAAGTTCAATTTATTTCTACTTCAACGGCGTTAAATGACATTTTGAAATGTTACTTCGATGAAAAAAAAGTTCAATTAATTTGTTTGTCAAATTCCTTGTTAAAAAATTTGAATAAATTTGAAAAAAAAAATTTTAATCATCGTCATCGTCTAATAATGGATTTAATTATGATAAATTTTTTAAAGAATTTTTATGTATAATTAAAGATATTGATATTATCAAAAACAATATAAAATTAAAATTCAATATTTATTATTATGACACTTCAATATTATTATATTCGATAAGAAAATGACAATGAACGGCTTTCAGTTTAACTACACAAATGAAATGGACGCCGTTGTAACGCCGTCGCTTCTTAACGCCGTCGAGTTTAACTCCACTATTAAATTTATTAAATACATATATTATTTCAGTACAATTTTTTTTGCTATACAGTAGTTATTTTCAATATGATTCATGTTAAAGCTGATTTAATCTTTTCTAAAAAAATTATTTAAATTCAAATTGAAAAGAATACAGGTTATAAAATATTTACAATTTTTATATTATTTTATGAATCAACTATAAAATATAAACAAAATTAATTCATAAATTATTTAGAAACCCGTCATCGATTACTAAATTTTGTTTTACTTTAATTTTATTACTCTAAAATTTAGTTTCATTCATAAATCGAGACCTTCGTTAATGTTAATGAATTATTTATTTTCTACGAAGCAATTTTGAAATTTTTATTATTATAATTATTATTATTGTATTATTATTTTCAGTAAATATTATATTCCACAGATTCTAGTATTTGTGATATACAATATATTTACTACAAGGGTATTATTTAAATAAATTCGTAATTTAAATAAGATTAAATTTTATAATGTTAATACTTATAGTTAATTAGAATTTAACCACAAAAATGTATAAACATAAATAATTATAACGGAACTGGAATTAATATTTCATTCTTAATAACTCCGCAGATCGTTTTCAAATCATATTTCAATTTCATTATCTATTATATTAGATAAAGATAATTTTAATTAGGATGCACGATTAAATAAATTTTCATTATTCAGTTAAAATTCATATTATAAGAAAGTACAAATACTAGGGCGATCATTACCCAGAAAATGTTCAAAATAGATAACCTAATTTATTTAAGCTAATTATGGGTCCAAAATCTGCAATTTTCCAACAATATTTTCAGAAAATTTACTAATAAATGAAAGAAATTACAGATAATATAATCGTTTATACAAAATGAACATTTAGAGATGTTAGACTTTGTTTTTATTTATTGGAAATGTCATATTAAAGACAAATTAGATATTATACAGTGATGTAATTATAATTACATTATACAGGGTGGAAGGACAAATATATAGTAAGAGTAACTCTCTTAAAAATGATTCCTCGGTTCATTTTGAGAAAAATCGTATGGGATATATTGAATAACTATTGAGATACGAGGTATTTACGAAAAGTCCTTGGTAAAATTAATAAATTATAATAATTTCAAAAATGGGCTTATTTAATAGATAATTGAATAACCTTTTTTAGCATTAAATAGGTTTTTCTATTGTCAATAGTTAGATGTTATGATTTAATATTAAATTAAATAAATAATCATAAAATTAAATAATCTAATATTATCTAATTTTCAGAGGGGCTTATCTTAAATGGACACAATCTCCCCAATGCATGCACTATTTATTTGCTCAAATTTAAAAACGTAAATTTTCCATAAAGGATTAATTCTCTGGATCACCCTGTTTAAAGCAATTAATATTTAACCTTAAATTATTAAAATAAATATTTACAAAGCCTTAAAATTCACTTTCATTTCATATTCTAATAATATCTATGATTAGTGTTTTAAAAACTAGAATTCTATATTAAAATTCTAAACTTGATTAGAATATATTTTTATATATAGTCTTACAATGTACATAAATTTTAATAATGTGACACTCTAAGTTTCTTTTGACAAGATTTAGAATAAATTATATTAACAATCTAAATCTTAATATCGTGACTAATTTTGTCTGGTTGAAATTTATTTAATATAATAAAACACTTTTTTTCTAATTGGTTGCTGTATATTAGTAGAGTATTAAAAAATTTCTAAGAAATTTATAAGTATTTTTTTATCCGTGCGTAATTTTTATTGAGAATCCAAGAAGCTTTTTTCATATTATTAATGAATAATACATAACCGGTTGATCTTCCGGTTATCTGATAATAAACATCATTAAAATTATGAACACAAAGGTGTCATAAAATTTAAATGATATATCAAGAGTACTGAATAATTTATTTATTCACTATAATTTATTTCAATTTCAAGTGTTCAGAACATTACTAAATGTGTAGGAGAGAGTCTGATAATTATAAAAGTATAATTACGTAAAGTAAATTTAATTATCGATATCGATGGATTAACAAAGTCATTGAAAGAGTTTAAATTAAATTATTGTAGGAGTATAAATTATAAGTTTTTATAAGAGGTAAAAAGATTAGTCAAATTGAATTACTCAGAATATTAAAATATGTAATTTAAATTTAATGATACTTTACTTATTTTTACATATTTAATTAATTTTAGGTTGATCTGGGACGAAACATACTTAATGACACATGTCTAATTTTTTAATTTGAAATCCATCATACTTTATTATAAACAAAATCTCAGTATTTTCAGCAACTGAGTTCAATATCTCTTTCATATAAGTATTTAGATTAAAACTTAGAAAAATACTATACTAGTTTTCTCATTTCATTTTAATCTACTTCTCTAGCTATGAACACATTATTTATACCAACTTCTCTAGCTATTATTTTCGGTTGCCTTTATCAATATAGGTTACCATATGACAGTTCCGTTTCGAGTAGCACTTGTTAGAATATAAATGATTCTCATTCAAAAGTTTAACATTCAAATTGAATATAAATTAAAAAGCTCCCTGTAAAACTTAAATAATTGATCATAAATAAATATTTAAATTTAATGAACATACTAAATTTTGTTAAAATAATTAAAATTTTGGGCACTCCATATCAATTTATATGTAAATATTATTTTTACATTATTGCTGAATAATTATAGATATTAACATTATATTCTTTTTATCATTTTTGGTAATTCATAATATTTAATAATAATATTTACTATAAAAATCAAGACTAATTGCATATAATAAGTGATAGAATTGTTTAGAAAATGTAATAAAGTAAGCATTGCACTGCACTGACTTGAGACTAGACTAGAGACTATAATATTCTAATTATCTAGCACCTAAAACCTTATCCTTTTTTTTGTCCCAACAGTCCGGTCCGGTGTGCCTAGATTTATTTCTTAGTATTTCTTAAAGGTATTCCCGAGACCCGAGCCAATAATTATGTTGTGTTGGCTGATGCCTAAAAAACCTATTAATTACTAAAAAAAATATTGGTTTTAATTTTTTAATTTCACTGATAAAAAAGCATTGTACAATTAAAATTATATAGAACATTTATGTATACATGTATATCAAATAAGAACCATATTAAATTAATTGAAACAAAGGTGTCATAAAATTTAATTTTTATTGAGAATCCAAGAAGATATAGTAACTTGAACTTTATTTAATTTCTAATTTGAAACATAAAAAATTGTGGCAAAAGTTTACAATTTATTCACATCAAGAAACTTATTTATATTTATTAGGCAGAAAACTTAATTTATTTTCAGAAAAACAAAAAAGTGTTTTCCAATTTTTTTTTCCTCAGTCTATATAATAATAAACAAAAAATTATCATAAATATATATAAACATTTTTTTTTCTAGCTAATTAAAAGTTCAGAGGCGAAAAATTATCAAAAGTCCAAAATGATACTAAGAATGTATAAAAAAAAACTTTTTTCTTCTTTCAAAAAAATCTTTATTTTTTGGTTTCTTTTAAAAAACGAAATTCCAATAAAATTTAAATTATTTTTAAAAAAATCTCAAAAAAATTTGTTATTCGATTTTAAATATATTTATATAAAATTTATAAATATTGAAGGGGAGAATTAGTCAGATTTTGTGAATGAAGTTAAAAAGACAATAATTATATTTAAAGACTTAAAGTTGATGCTATAATTCAGTCAGTGCTCTAGCAAATCTTCAACGGTACGGTTCTAATTTAAAAATATTATAGACGGTTACTTATTACTTTATATACTTCCGGTTCAAAATTAAATAATAAAAAATTAAATTTTTCTTGAAATTTAAAAATTTCATAATTTTACTGTGGATAAATGAACATTAAAAGAGTATTCTTTAGAAATATTGTAATTTGTGAGTGATGATAAATTTAATTTCTTATTTTTTAAAATTACCAGTACTTGCGAAATTTGAGGAAATGTTAAGATTGAGTTTTATCAGTTTAATCTACATTACATTTTATTATATATAATGAATAGATAACGTAATTGAAAATATTTAAAAATGATTTTAGTTTAAATTTATTAATTTGTTTCCTGCTCTTATTGTGTTTATATTACATAATATGAGCACATAATCTCAGAAAGCTAACATGAAATAAATGGAATAAAAAATTTAAACATGAAATTAAATTGTCATAATATACAAATATTTTCGAAATATTAAAAATATAAAACTACCTAAAATTTATATTTTTAAATCAAAAATTGATCGTAAAAAAAATCAAATGATCATATAAATAATAATTGCTAATTTGTGCTAACTGACCCTTAGTCAAATAATATATATACTATTTCATATACTATTTTATTACTTTTAAAATATTGTGTTGATAGAACTTGTCAATATAGAATTAGAATTGCACCTCTCAATATTCAAAGATTTTCCTTAAAAAAAAAACTTTGATTAATATTTTGTCTAATATTTTTAAGATAATGTTTTCCAAATATTAATTACAATTTTAAACAATCCATAAAAAAATAAAATTTTCAATTAATTTTATAAATTTACGCAAATTGAAAATATCTTTTTCGAAATTCCTATTAATTCTTATCAATTTTTTCTAATACATATTAAATTTTTATAGATCTTTTTTGTTTTAAATAAATGGCGCAATGAAATATATACATATATGTATTTATAGACTTAGATTTTTTTGTGTAACTTTATCAAATTTATTAAATGATCTCCTCAACATTATAAAATATACTATAAAAAAAATCTTGAATTATCTTAATTCCAAAATGATTTAAAACAAAAAAAAAATTTAATAATGTACTTATCTCTTTGTAATTTATATATTTTTAAATTATAATGTATGTATATTGTCCTCGAGTCAATAAATTATAAGTTTTTATAATTTAAAATTAGGTCGCAAATTTTAATTTGTATTTAAGTAAAAATAATCCATCTACTATTTTATTTTATTTTATGCAAAATGATTTTTTTTAAAACCATCATAAATTCTTTTTTTTTATTATTATTATTATTTACTTGTCTCAATAAATTATTTTTAAAAATATTTAATTAAAATTATTATCATGTTTAAAAAAAATTCGCAAATATAATTTTATGACAAAAGTATTTAAAAAATGTTTCAAAGTAAAAGATTTTTGTAGCAAAATATATCATAATATATGTATTATTTATGTATATACCCAATTTTACATCTGAATTTTGTCAGTTATGTATATTATTATTTATAAATTTTAAAAAGTGTATTAAATTTTAGAATACAATTTCTTGTTAAAACTATGATTCGTTTTCCTGCGAAAATAATATTCGTTTTTTTTAGAAATATTTTATTTATCTTAATTTTTATTTATCTTAATTTTTATTCATTTTTCTTTTAGAGTTTTTATTCGTCTTCAGAATGCAGACATTAAGCATTCTAATTTTTTGTATTATTGGTGGTATTTTAGCAACACCATATAATTCAGAATATCGTCATAAATATAGTTATAGATCATCATCATCTAGTAATCAACAACAATCATTACCACAAAAACAATGCTGTACTGGTGCTATTATTTTATCACCATGGGCATTATCACATATCGAAGATGTACGTATTGTTGCTGATGGATTACGTCAACAATATTATTTAATATCACAAGGTGGTCAAACATCATATCAATCTCATAGTTCTAGTTCATGTAAGTGTAAAGTTTACAAAATATATGGAATACATAAGTTTTTATAATACTTATGTATTTATTTTTAGATACATATCCATTATATGGTGATAGAACACAAGAAGAAATGCATTATTTAGTAATAAATCATGCTAAAAAAATATCTGAAGATTTAAAAAGTGGCCGATTACAATATGAACGTTTAGCTCAACCAAATTTCTTTGAACAAGAAGCATCATCAATATTAGAACAATTAAGTGAAAATGAAGAAAATTTACAACAACATACAGAAGATGTTTTTAGTGGTGGTTTTTCGGGTGGTGATATAACAAATTTTGAAAAAGAAAGTCATCATACATCATCTACATCACAAATAACACCAGGTTTTGCACCAACTATACCAACATATGCTACGGAATATGATAAATTTGATGGTGTATCACATATTGCATATCCAACAGAAACACGAGTAATTGGTGGCAAAACATATTTAGTAAAGAAAAATTGTACTACAACTACATATACTGGTGATAAACCAAGTCCAATGCCAACAACAATATATGGTGGTGGACAAACAAGTCATTCATTATATCGTTTTAATCGTACTGATAATACAGGACCGGTTTATATTGGCTCTGGTTCTAATATTTATGAAAAAGAAAGCACAAATATTAATCGTGTACAATCAACTGTTCCAACATATCCAACATATTATGGTAGTAATACACGTACTGGACATAGTATATATAATCATCGTACACAACAAGAAGTACAAGTACCAAATTATTCCCCAACAGTTACAATTGATGAAAAATTAATGGACGAGATAAATCGCAATTCATTTGGTGGTACACCACAAGTTGTTATACCAGTTGCAGGTCATAATGAATATGAATTCACTGATAAACAACATCGTGAATACGTTAGACCATTTATGCCTGAATTTAGTACAACAACACATGATGTTGAAGATTTAACTAAAACAGGTATTCGTAATCAAATACATTATCAACCTGGTGGTCACTCAACCGTTACAATAAAGAAATTTAATCGAACTGTAACAACTGGTCCAGATGGTAGACCAATAATTGGTGGCAGTGAAAGTAAAACAATCATTGATGATGGTAAAGTGGTTTATGATGTGTATCGGCCATTTGGTACAGTTGCAACTACCACAACAGAAATAAATGAAGAACAATGGAAGAAACAAGAACGTGAAAGACTTTATTGGTTATTCCAACAAAATTCGGTAACTAGAGAAGAGCTTGAAAAGTGGCAACGTGAACAAGAAGAACGATTACATAACTTAGCTTATAGATACAATACAACCATCGAAGAAATTGAAGAATGGCAACGGAATGAATTAAATAGATTTAATTTATTAAATAATCAACAAACAATAATGACAGGGGATCTTAAGGAATGGCAACAAAAAGAAAGAGGTCGCATAAATTGGCTATTGCAACAAAATAGCTTGACACGGGAAGAATTAGACAAATGGCAACTGCAAAATCAAGATCGATTAAATAATTTAGCCAGACAGTATAGGGTTTCAATTGAAGAACTAGAAGAATGGCAAAAGAAGGAGTTGGAAAGGTTATATACAACATTTAATGAAAACAATTCAGAATTAAATACATTAAGAGAATGGCAAAGTCAGGAACGTGATCGTTTAAATAATATTATTGTACAGCATAATGTAACTGTGGAACAATTACAAGAACAAATTCGAAGAGATCAAGAACGGTTAGGTACATTATCTCAACAATATCATGTTAATGTAGGTGAAATGGAAAAATGGCTGAAAAATGAACTAAATAGATTAACGGGAATTATCAATACACAACAAGAAGAAATTAAACGTTTAACTGAATGGCAAAGATCAGAAAGAGATCGTCTTGAAGCAATTTCACGTCAACACAATTTTACAGTTGAAGAGTTGGAAGAAAGATTACGGCATGATCGCAATTATTTAAATTCTTTAGCAACAAAATATCATGTAACTATTGAAGAATTAGAAGAATGGCAAAAGAAAGAAGTTAACCGATTGAAAGAAACAGGAACATTAAATATTGAAAAAGAACTAAAAGAATGGCAAAGAAATGAAAGAGATCGTCTAATGCAAATCGCTCAGCAAAATGATTTAACAATAGAAGAATTTGAAAGGAAAATTAAAGATGATCGCAATAGATTGCAAATTTTGGCTCAACAATATCAAGTTCAAGTTGAGGAAATCGAAGAATGGGTACGTAATGAAACTAGTAGATTGCAAGCTCAAGGTCTTATTAAAAAAGTTGAAGAGGAATTAAATGAATGGCAAACAAAAGAACGAAATCGTTTACTTGGAATTGTTCAGCAAAATGAACTAACAATTGAAGAATTGGAAGGACGTTTACGTAATGACCAGGAACGCTTAAATATGCTTGCTATGCAATATAAAGTAAAAGTTGAAGAGATTGAAGATTGGATGAAAAAAGAATTTTTACGTTTACAAGGACAAGGTTTAGTGAAAATTGAAGATCTAAAGGACTGGCAGAAAAAAGAACGTGAACGTCTTTTACTAATAGTTCAGGACAATGAATTAACAATTGAAGAATTTGAGAAACGGCTACAAGCTGATCGTAATCGTTTACAACAATTAGCATATCAATACCATGTGTCAATAGAAGAAATTGAAGAATTTATTAAAAATGAAGTTAACCGATTACAAACAGAAGGACTCATTAAAAAAACTGAAGAAGAATTGACAGAATGGCAGAAAAAAGAACGAGATCACCTTCTATCAATTGCTTATAATAATTATTTAACTATTGAAGAATTTGAAAAACGACTTAAGGATGATCGTTATCGATTGGAAAATTTGGCATGGCAATATCATGTAACAGTGGAGGAAATTGAAGAATGGATAAGAAAAGAAGCTGAACGTTTAATAAAATTAAATCTTATTCACAAGGTTGATGAATTAACTGACTGGCAAAAACAGGAACGTAATTACATTCAAGAGCTGATAGCACAACATTCATGGTCAATTGAAGAATTTGAAAGAAAATTAAAGGATGATACAGAACGTTTAAAACTTTTAGCAATGCAATACAGGATTACTGTAGAACAATTAGAAAATTGGTATAAAAATGAAGTAGAACGTCTAATGACTGAAGGTAAATTATATAGTGAAAATTTACTAGAATGGCAACGACAGGAAAAGGATCGCCTTTATCGAATAATACAACAACAAGAATATACCATACAAGAACTTGAAAAACAATTACGTCGAGATCGTGATAATTTATATAAAATGGCCCAACAATATCATATAACCGTTGCAGAATTAGAAATTTGGCAACGGAATGAATTACAACGTTTGGCCAATTTAGGTTTAGTAAGAGATCTAACAAAAGGTGAACTGACGAATTGGCAAAAAGAAGAAAGAAAGCGTTTAAATTTTATTGTTCAGGAAGTAAAAATTTCTCATGAAGAATTTGAAGAGTTTTTAAGATATGATCGAATGTATCAAGAAGAATTAGCTCATAAATATGGTATTACTTTGGAGGAGTTAGAAGATTGGCAAAGTCTAGAACTAACACGTTTGCAGAATGACGATAAACTAGATAAGAGAATATTAATTCATTTAGACGATTGGCAAAAACGAGAACGCGATCGACTATACATGCTAATTCAAAGACACAATATGACACAACATGATCTCTTAGAATGGCAACGACAAGATATACTTCTAAACCAAATTGCTAATCAATATAGTATAAATGTTGATGTTTTAAAAAAATGGCAACGTCAAGAGTTGGCCAGACTTTATAAAATTGCAAGATACTACAGATTGACAATTTCTGAACTAGAAGAATTTCGAAGAATGGAATTAGAACGTTTAAGAATGATAGCACATAAATTGAGTATTGATCGTAATGAATACCAGCAATGGTTGCAACACGAAAAAATCCGTTTTGATGATTTGTCACAGCGTTATAAAACATCATTATATGCTCTAACGGAATGGAGGAGACATTTGTTCTTATTGGCTCAAGGACGAATTAATTTGGATTTTGTTGAAGAACATGGTGGTAAGGAATTAAATACACATACTGGCGCAACTGGCCGTCGTAATATGACAATTAGCAAGGATAGGGGTGATCAACCGCCCCATGTATTTGTTGAAGATTATGATGAAAATGAACCTGGTATCGGAGGATATATTTCTGGTGGCGAACCAAATTTAGCAAATCGTGAACCAACAACGCCAAGATCCACTTATATACCAAGACCACCTCCATATGTTGCACCACTAGCTCCATTAGCTCCAATCCAAAGTGCTCCAGCTATTCCAACCGGTGGACATACTGAATATACAAGAACTCATCGTAAAAAAGTCACGACATATACAGTTCCCGTTGTAGTTGGAGGAGATGGTAATATTGCCACGCCAGCTATTGGAACAGGTGCAGACTTACATTTTGGTGATGGTGGTCCTTCTTATGTTACTAATGCAAATTCGTACCAATCTGGTAATCCGGGGTCTTCTGCATATGGCGGTGGTCAAGCTCAGTATCAATCTGGAAATAGTGGCCAATATTCAACTGGTAGCTATGCATCATCTGCAAGTCATAACGATGGCAGAAGTCATAGCCAAGCTAGTGCTTATGGTCATCAAAGACAATTAAATTTGGATGATATACCAATGAATGATGAACAAAAAGCAGTTGATGTACAACAACATCAAATTGAGCAATTTAATGGAAAATATATTGGACAAGAAGTACAAAAGGAAAATTTGGAAGACTTTGGTCAAATGGTACAAAAGGAAAATCTTGAAAATTTTGGCCAAATAGTACAAAAAGAAAATTTGGAAACCTTTGGCCAAGCAGTACGAAAAGAAAATTTGGAAGATTTTGGTCAAGTAGTACAAAAAGAGAGATTAGAAGATTTTGGTCAAGTAGTACAAAAGGAAAATTTGGAAGATTTCAGTCAAGCAGTACAAAAAGCGAATTTGGAAGATTTCGCTGGTCAAGCAGTACAAAAAGAGAGATTAGAAGATTTTGGTCAAGTAGTACAAAAAGAAAATTTGGAGGATTTCGGTCAACTGGTACAAAAAGAGAGATTAGAAGATTTTGGTCAACGAGTTCAAAAGGAAAATTTAGAAAATTTCGGCCAACAACATATTCAAAATAATGATTTTACTCAACAACAGACAATAGTTAATGGTCATCATGGTAGTGAATTTCGTAGTGCACAAAATACTCATGGATCTTATTCCACACAATTACAGGTTACTATATAATTATTACTTAGTTAAAATTAATTTATCAATAAATATATTTGTGTTAATTTATATTTTAGGGTGGAGAAATAAAAGCTGAAAAAGTCGATGAAGAAAATCCAGGATTATGGAATAAATTCAAAAAGAAAACTGTAGACATTTTTGGCTAATCTTCCAAATTTTATTTTTGTTCTGTAATGTTAAATATGTGTTCTAAATTTTTATTATTTTGAGATATAATTAACGTGTTTATTAAATATAAGAATATTAATTTTGATATTTTAGAATTTACAATTAAATAAAAAATATTTTAAATAAAGTTTAATGCAATATTTAGACTAATAAATGAATTTAATGTTTTAATCATTTTACTATACGATACGAAAAATACATTTTCTTTCTTCTATAGTTAAGATTTTATAATTTTTCCCTAGTAAAACAGTTATTATAAAATTTTAGAAATAAAGTTATAATAAGGTTTCTAATTAATTACATACTTTGAAACAGGTATTTACTTAACATATCTAACTGTAGAGTGAAAAAATAAAATTATTGGTGTATAGATAAAAATCAAAATGTATATCTAATATGTTTACATACAACAACATTCACTAGGATAAATTTAGGATAAATGATTACTCAAATGGTACAAAATTACAATAGGTACATAATTTATATTACTGGCAATACATACATAAGTTAATACATTGCATATATACTTTAACTTTTCATATAACATTAATTCAAAAGAAATTTTACTCAAATAATCCATACAAATATTAATCATTATTAAAAGATTAGATAAAAAAAGCTCTTATAATTCTAATTTTTTTCTATCAATAATAGCTAAATATATTTTAGTTCTATTGAAATTTCACATAAGAAACAACATATAAAATATTAATAATAATGATTTCAATTTATATTGAAATTTGTTTAGCATTAATATTAATATTATTTTTATATTCAAATAAAGCTGAAATTGATTGTTCATATTTGGGAATATATCGTTTAAAAAAAGGACGATTTTATTATGTAAAATATTTCTTATCGCGTATAGTTTTAAAGGTAAATTTAAAATACAAAAAAAAAGAATAAAAATGTTATCAAATAATTCTTTTTTCAGTTACAAAGTTTAACTAATCGATCAAATGGTGATAAAATAATATATGATACTGAAAATAACCAGGTTTTTATATATATTTTCAAATATATTTTAATTAATTAAAAATAATATAATAATTATAATATTCAATTTCTAATTAGAATTTTGGTAAATTTGAACTTTATGCTACATCTGATAGTAAAAATGTTTTAGTTATTGGAAATAATAAAATATATTTAAAAATTAGTGAATTAAGTAATAGAATCTTAATAAATGATAATATTTTATCTTCACAATTTGATTTTAATTTTCCGGACTTATCTAATAAATTTCATATTAAAGATGGTTCAATTTTGTTTAATGGTCAAATGAGGTATAAAAAATAGAATTTTTATTAATTATTGAAAAAAAAAGATTCGATAACAACATTTTTCACTTTGCAGAAATTCTGAAAATGAATTTTATAATGTGAAAATTAAATTAAATTTAACTGAAGTTTTACCAAAATTTAATTTTTATGATGAAATTAATAATGAAAATTTTGCTACAACTATTTCAAAGGAATATTGGAGCAAAGATTATTTTCAAAATTTTATTATATTTAAAAATCAGGAAACGATTGTTAATCAAGGAGAATTAAAAGGTTATGCAGAAATTGATAATACAAAATTTCATTTATTTTTGAATTTTTCAAAGATTTCATTTAATGGTAAAAAAAATTAGAATATTATTAATATTTTTTTAAGCAATTTAAAATATTTATTTTTTTTATGTTAAGGTGATTCTTTATTCCAAAAAATATGTCATCGTTATGTACTGCATCATATTGTGCTAGAAAATGGTAATAGATTTTGTGTTGGTATGGCTAGTTTAACTCAACAATTTTCATGGTATACAATAATTCTCATAATTATTTTAATTATATTTTAATTATAAATTTTATTTTTAGCATTGCAATTGGTTATGTGATGGATATTAATGAATGTAAAAATTTTGGTATTAATTATTGTGATTTGGAATTGCATAAAGTTGATGAAAATGATGAGCCCAGGACAAATGGTTTCCAAATTAAAGCAAATAATATGTTATTTAATATAATTGTTAAAACAACAGCAGCATTAAGATTTGATACAACAAATTGTTATGGACATAAAATTATTGATTCGGGATGTAGTTATAATATTAATGGAATGAATGGTTGGGGTACAACCGTTTGGTATTATAGAAAAAAATAAAATATTTTGTTATTATAATAATAAGATATTTTTTTTATATTTTTCTAATATTTGTTTATTTTATTTTCATTTATTTTTTTTTACTTATATTCTCAAAAAAAAAACCAAAATATTTCATCATTCACTAAATAAGATTTGAAAAACAATAAATTCTCTAAAAGAGATTCGTAAATGGTTTATTAAAACGGCAAACGAATTAGAAAATACTTTCACAAATTTAAAACGATATATAAAAATAGTTTTGAAACGATTTTTTAACGGTGTCTTTTATATAAAAATCTTGTGTGGGTTTCGCTTCCTGAAACTACGTTACTCACCAACAACTAAATTTATTATACTCATCCACTTTTTAAGTCGTTAAACAAATGAAATATGTGGGAAATTTCTGAAAGATTTGGGAAAAATCTTAAACAACGCAAATGGAAATATTAACGACGCAACTTTGAAATATCGAACATCGAAAACGACGCAAACCGAGACGACGCAAACCGAGGCCTGGGTTTATAAGAATTATAAGTAGTCAAAGATTTGTATAAATTTCACTAACATTTGTATATTTCAGAGTTTTTCAAATTTGTCTAAATGGTGCTACCTAGGAAATAAGTGTAACCACTGAAGTTACGATTTACAATATTTTCGTGCTACAATATAGCGGAGATGGTTACACTTTCAAAGCAAGCATTGGAGCACAATCATTTTATTATTATTATTTTTTTTGTGTGAGTGGTAAAGTAAAAGTAAACTGTCAATTTTATAGGATAGCAAAGTAGCAAACATAGAATATAGAAATCACAATTATTTATAAAAGTTTAGTGATTTTAAGTAGATAATCAGATAAATTAATTTACTTACTATCTTCAATTCAAGTGCATAACTACAAAAATAAATTTCATATATGTACAAAAATTCTAGATATATGAATAAAAAGTAATTATTTTCTTACTTTAAAAATTAAAATAATTATATGGTCCAAATTAGGGACTAGAAAAAGTATTTAAATAGTAAAATAATTATACAAGTTAATATAAATTTACGGTAAGTGTTTTTTTAGTAAAAAAATAAATTATTTGCAATTATTCAAAAGTAATTTTATGGCAAAGTAAATTCGTTTATTAATTATTCAAAAAGAAATGAAGAAATTTGCATTTGTTGGTCTTAATAATGCAAAATTTGTATATACCTACCTACATCATTTGTTTACAAGGAAAAGTCATGTTTTAATTTTTTTTGATATTTTAATATAAACTAATGAATAATTTAAAATTCCATTTTGTACTGATAAAATATCATTTGTTGCAAGTAAATTTTAATAAGCAAAATTTAAATTTGGTTGAATATACTAACTCTTCGAATTTTCATAGATACTTTATTAAATAATCGATAAAGTATATTCAAACTAATTTTTTTGTGACTTAATGCCTTTTACTTGCACAGTGATGATACGTTCATGTTTGTCAAGCTAAGTATACCTATACATTATATACCTATACATTTTTTCCTAAATTTGTATAGTATAAACAATATTCCTTTTATTTTCGCCTTTCTAATTAATTTATTTTAGGTAATTTGAACGATTTGTTAGTTTAGTTAATTAGAACTATAAATATTATATACCTACAAATTTCAATTATTCAAAAAAAACATTTATAAATTAAAATATTTGTAATTAATTACATTTATTAAATTCAAATTCATCTTTTTATGATTTTAATAAGTAATTTATGTATGTAAGTATATTTACGGAAATTAATAAAAATGTTTTAGTGAAATTATAAATTATTAGAAATATTTTCAATTATATATCTAAGTAATTCATTTCATTAATTTATAATGTTAACAAAATATTTATATTAACAAAATATTTATTTTTCCCTTTCTTTTTTTTAGAAAAAGAATGTTTAATTTTATCATTTAATTTACGTATATTGTGTGATCTAAATATTTAAATACAATAAATAAATATTGCCGCTAAAAAATCTACTATTTATATTATATACAATAATTTTTTACTTAGTGCACTTTTGCACGTTCAAGCTTTTCTCTTATCTCATTCTAACTCAAACAAAAGCTAGATACAATACTTTTTTTTAGACAAATTTCTTTTCAAATACACTTTGTCTAAAAAAAGTGTGTCAGAAAAGAAATTTTCTTGTATTTAGCAATGAATTTAGAAGCATAATTCGTTGGTCCCTAGTCTCACATTTTCTTAAATTAAAAAGAGATAGAGAAAAATTTTGAAAGAAAATATCGAACGTATAAAAGATCACTCTTGGTTACAATGGTACTATCTATAGTCAAAGTATACTATATAATTATAAAATAAATTATTTAAACTTTGATATGTAGGTATTTATTTTATATGTAATTATTTAAAAAATATATTTATTATTCTTTTATAATGCAAAAATTGTGTAAATTAATATATCAAATTTTATGTTATCTACTCGTAGTATATTAGTACATATAAATTGTGATATAATATTTATAAATTTATATTGTGTAATTTTAAAATTATATGATTTCTAATACATTTAGAAATCAATTTAATATTCACTTTAATACATAATAAATGTTATGAACAGAAATGTTTCCAAGTTAATTGCATAATCAGAATGTTGTTAAAGTGGTTCATATTTTATTTATAAATTTTCTGCAAGTTAAAAAGAAATTAAATTATTTTAAATGAAATTGCATTAATGTAGCAAGATAATTGATTTTTTTTATATTAATTTTTAGTCATCTTAGAGACGCGAAATATACATTGGATACATATAATTGAAAAAGTAATGATACAGTGAGATAGCGAATTCTAAGCTGTACTAGCTATGTGAAAAGACAATCCAAGACTGTCCTGTACACGTTTTATTCAAATTCAAAATTGTTGTATGTACATTATTACTTATGTCAATAAAAAAAATCGCACTTATATCGGAACTTAATTTTTGTAGTTTCAGTAATTCACGTTTCATGTTAAAATTTATAAACAAATAAATTTTTCAGTAATAAATTAAGAATTAAACTACGTGCAACAATTAAATGATTATTAAATTTAGTATTGATTTTTTCTGAATTTTTCAACTTATAAAAACTATATCCATTTATTTAAATAAATAAATTACAACATAGATAAAATATACACAAAATACGAATAATCTTAGCAATTGCAATAATATTAATTTTAATAAATTCAATATATGTATTATAGAAAATACATAGCTATATTTTTTTTTTAAATCAGAAATCCAAAATAATGGGTAATATTTTTAAAGAGATTTAATTAATTTAGCATTATGATAGTTCTTATATTAATTTGCCACAAATTTGAGTTTACAAAATTTACTATAAAAATTACTTATTTGTTTATAATTTCGCTAAATCATCGATGAATAAAACAAGACGTAATATACACTTTTTTCATATATAAATATATCGATCGATTATATTCTATTAAATTTCATCATAATATATTTTTTTTGCAATTTTGTCGAAATAGGAAATTGGTTGATAATCATTAAATAATTATATTTATATACATTTTACCTTAATAAATATTTATCGTGTTTTTTGTGATTAGATTTCCATATCCTGACATTAGATTAAAAAAAAAAGTTAAAATAAAATCAACAATATCGGAAATATTTTCATAATTTATTATATGTAATGTTTATATTTATAACTGTACAAAAATCGTGATAACTAAGTATAAGCAATAAATTTGTATATAATTTTGAATATGTATTATGTTTATTATGATTTCAGACTTGGAAATGGGAAATAATAGCACAAAATTAGCTCAAAAATGTTCATTATTAACTAGAAGTGAAGTTCCTGTAGTAGGAAATTCATTTAAATTTGTTAGTAAAAATTCAGACAGAATAAAAGAAGATGATTTAATGGTAAGATGATTGATATTTAAGTTTTTACATTAAAAATCGTTTATGAAATATATATATTATATATATGTAAATATATACTAATAATATTTATAAATTTATGCTTACCATAAATTACGAATTATAGTAGTTGTACAGCCAATGTTTTCTTATTATTATTTGGCTCAACACCCCGATGGGCCTAGGCTTATCTCTTATAGGTTTTCCGGATATTCTGTTGCAAACTAATGTTTCAACTTAAATAATATACCAATAAATTTCTGGATCTTCATAGATCAGATCATACCTAATTGATTATTAATTCTTCTTATATTCTTTATATAAAATATTTTTTGGTTTAGTTTTAAAAGTTTTTTTTTAATATTATTTGAAAGTTTACTAAATATTTTATCTGCTATAAATTTGAAAGATAAACTTCAAGCTCAGATTATCCAATTTGATTTCAGATAAAGTAAAATTCAAATCATAAAATTATTTCTATTATATTAAAATTATAATTTACATTATCACAAATTTAATTTAAAAATAAAATTTAATAAAAAATATTTAAATTTAAAAATAACTAATAACTAAAAAAATAAAATTTACAATATAAAGTAAAGTGTTTCCGATATAAACTAATTAATTTTTGGTACTTTCCTACAAAAATTAATCAATTAAAGAAGGAAAATAATTTTTTTTCTTACTTACTATTTTTTTTACATTTTCTTTTTTTTTAAATTATTATATAAAAAAAATAAAATTGAGACATATTATTGAGATATGTATGTATACAAAATAAGGTATATTAATAATGTATTGTTACAGAAATTCTGGGGATCACAAATGGATCCTCGCCTTGCACAATACATAACAAATTTTCTCTTTGGACCTTTAGGATCCAGATCACCGGTAACTATAATACATTTTCTGTTTATAAAAATATAATCTTATTCTCCATAAAACATTATTTAATTTAGTTTCCATAAAATAAATTTCAGGTTGTTGAATTTCAACGTTTTGCTGAATTATATGTTTATTGTATACGTGGTACAATTGATGAAAAACTATCTGTATTATTTTCTAGTCTTGGTCAAAATGAATCAGATAATACAGATATTGCTTATCCATTAATTAAAGAAGTTAGTTAATGTTTTAATTTACTAAAATTTATGTTGCTTAAAAAAATATTAATTAATTATATACAAGAAATAACATAATTTTTACGATTATTATTTCTAGTATGTTGAAGCAGTAGTTAGCAGTTATATGCGTGCATTACGTTTACAATCTGGTATGACATATAAATCATGGGAAGATAAAGGTTTTCGTATTATAAAAGAGTGTATACAAAAATTAGCTGAAAGTTTATCATATGATGTTGTTAGTCAAGGTACACAAAAAGTGACACGTGAAGATGCTAAAAAATGGTTACAAAATAACACAACATTTTTACGAATGCTCGAGGAAGTTTTTATTCATTTATATCATTATCGTTTATCAAAAAATAGCCAAGAAGATTTATTGGATCGATCAAATATGAATTTAAGTTCTGTTAAATCTGATTTGTTACCATTTTGTGAAGGTTTGTTAATAATATTACAGAACTGATTATAATAATAGATTAAAATATCTTTTTTAGGACTGCAATATGTTCCCGATTATCCAGCATTTACAGATATATCTCAAATGCTTTTTATAAATTCAAATTTACCAAATGAATTTCGTATTAAATGGCGATTTTTATTTTCATCACAAATTCATGGTGAAAGTTTTGCAACATTTTTAGGACGAATTATTGACCAAGGACCAACAGTTTTAATTGTAGAAGATATAAATGGTTATATATTTGGTGGATTTGCTGCAAATTCATGGAGTTTAAGTTCAGAATATGTTGGTGTGTACTATTACAAAATTAAGATTATATGTTAGTAAATTAATTAATTCTATTTATTTTTTTTCTTTTAGGAACTGAAGATAATTTTTTGTTTACATTACGTCCAAAAATGAGATGTTTTACAAGTACACCGTACAATAATCATTATCAATATTTAAATTTACATCAGCAGACAATGCCTAATGGATTGGTAAATAATTAAATTAATATACTTAATATTTCCAAATAAATTGTTTATAAAAATATATTTTTGTTTTCAGGGTATGGGTGGTCAATTTGGTTATTGGGGATTATGGATAGATAGTGAATATGGTTTAGGTGAATGTTCGGAAACATGTACAACATATAAAAACTATACACAATTAAGTGTAAATAAAAAATTTCAAATTCGTAATATTGAAGTGTGGGCTGTTGGTGAAAAACCTGAAGAAGATGAAGAAGAAAGAAATGTAAAGACCTTTTTTGATTTTATTATAATATACTTTGTCCTAACTCCTAACTTTATTATATTTTTTTTACTTTTAAAAGAAACAATCAATTTTAACGAATATGGAAAATAAAGCTATACTTGAATTTGCTGGACGAAAAATGCATTCAGAGGGATTTCAGGAAACCGAACCAAAAACATAATTAATATTTGATCCTTTTAATTTAATTTAAAATTAATGAAAACAATAATAAATATCTTATTAATAGAATAACGTTTTATCGAACGTTGCTATCGATTAAGATCAAAAATAATATATTTATTTATTTATTGCTACGAAATTAATTATATTGCATTGAAACTTTTACTAAAAGATTTAAGATTTATATTATTAAATTAATTTTGAAAAAAAAAAAATCTTTAATGCAAGGAAAGAACCGAGTGAGAAAATATAATTATAAAAAAATAAACCATGCCTATTAAAAAAAATCTATTTGTTTGTGCTATTTGTGAATAATAATTAATTGTAATTTAAATGTATGTGAATAATTGTAGCATAATATGCTGGAAAATTCTTTTATATATATAATATAAATTAAAATATAAACTCAATCTGAATTTTTTAATTATATTTAATTATATTATAGTCTATGTGATGTAAGTTTTTGATATAATTAAATTTTACGTAAAGAATTTACTACTTTTTAACTGAAGAAAAAAAATTCTTTAAGATCGAAATTTTGTCTATTTTTAATGGTAAATTTATTATTTATTTCTTTTTAGTTATGGTAAATTTACTATTTATTCCTTATTGAGTATTGTTTTTTTTGGTAGTTTAAAAATATTGAACCAACCGTCCTTAAAAATTATTGATGTGAAAATATGCTCAAAATTTAGCTACAATTTCGTTTGTCATCTTAATATTTTTATAATGCAAATTGCAAATATATAAAATACAAAATTTTTAAAATACATACAATTTAAAAAAATAGTTTTCCATATTCTTATATAAAATTTTCAATTTGATAAATTTTGTAAATAATTTTGCACGATAATTTTTCATTAATAAAATTAATAATTATATGTATTTAAAATATGAAATTCGAATTAAATTTATCAAAAACATCAACCAATTCTATGATATAAATAAATGCGATAATCACAATTATTATGTAAATATAGTAAAATATTATTAATAATTTTACTAATAATAAATTAATTAATTTAAGCTTTATTAATGATTAATTTAAGTTTTATTTTCTTTAACTATATGTTTAAGGAACTATATTTATTTTGCATTATAATAATTATATAGATGTAAATGTTTGTAATGTTATTTTGTTTTGTAAATGTGTAATTTTGTATTTATTTTAAAAAATTTGTTTTTTAATGATAAATTTTGTTGTTTAATGATAATGTGTAATATCGTAATATTTAATACAAAAAATCAAACTTTAATAATTTAATTTAATAAAATGATGTCCTGATTGTTATCATATTTTATTGTCTATATATTTTATATTAATTTATTGTTCTTTTTTTTTGTATATTTCATTTAAAAAAAGCTTTATTCATCTATTAAAAATATGTTGTAATAAAAATATGAGAATAATTGAATTTATTTTTTTATCAAAATTTTCAAATATTCTTAAAATTAATTTTTCTTTTTGTGGTGTAAAACTAATATCAAATATTTATCAATGTTCTTTATAATAAAAAATAATTTAAATTATTTTCAAATTCTAAGTTAAAATAAATGGAAATAATTAAAATAATTGTAATGTTTATAAATTCAATATTTATTATGCACATTCATAAAAAAGAAGTCTTTTACTAATCACAATTTATTTTAAAATAAATTAAATACAATTTTTTTTTATTTAATTGAATATTTGTGAATTTACGTTGAAATATCTAAATACAAATAAACAATAATATTATACAAAAAATGGAATATATATTTATTTCTAAGAATCTTTTTTAATATTTTAAGTTTATTATAGAGTAGAGAAGTATAAAATTTTGAGGAAAAACTATAAATTTAGTGCTAAAAATTAATTAAAATTTGGAATTCCATCTTCATAATTTTACGATAAGATAAATCAAATTTTAAATAATGATAATAATTTTTATTTGCAATTTAAAAAAATCCCTAAAAAAAATTTTAATTTCGTTACCATAGCAACAAGTTTTTATTTCTATGAGAATTTTTTTTTTTTTAATTTCTTTAATCTACAAAAATCTTCAAAAACAAAGTATCCTTTGAAAGTACAACATCAAGGCAAGTAGACAACTTATCGAATAATATACTTTATAATAGAAAAAATATTTAAAAAGTTTTGAATATTATTATATAGTAGAATATTATAAAATGCCACGAAGTATTTTTTCATCACGTTATAATTTAGAAAAAATTCGAATTAATAATCTTTGGGATGGTAAATTGAAATATAAATATTTCTAATTAATAAAATTTTGTAATATGTATTATTATAATTATAATTAATTTAATTTATAATTTACATTTTTGTATTTGTAAAATTCAACATTTCTACTTTATAGATGCTTTTCGTTCAACGTCAATTTTCCCAAAAATACATAAACTATCAAAAATTCGTGGTAATTCAAATTTACATTTTTCAGAAAATCAAAATGCTGGTTCAAATAAAAAAAAAATTCGTGAACCAAAATTACTAAGATCATGTGATTGGTAAAATATGATATTCAATTCTATTTATACTCTGTTGTTAATATATACATATATATTTTAAAGGTATAATAGTGATCGTATTGCAATTACTACACGATATCAACTTGAAAGTGTATTTGGATTTGAACTTTTAGATCGTTATAATGACACATCTGCATCATCAGAAAGTGATTCAGAAAGTACTGTTTCAGATAATGTAATTACAAAAGAACAACAGAATGAGAAAAAAAATATTACTACTAGTGTAATTCCACCAGTTCCAACTAAAACACCAAAAACAACAACAACGACAAAGAGGAAGAGAAATTTATTATTAGCATTAGAAAATGAAACTAATAATAGTGAAAGGAAACAACATGATGAAGATAAAATTAAAACTGTTGTAGTTGAAGAAGTACATTTAGATAAAGGTAATAAATATCTTGGATTATTTAATTTTGTTAAAAAGAATTTAGAATTTCCACAACTAAAAGTAGCATAACATAACACAATGAAAAATATATATTTAAAAATGTAATTTTTACTTTCGTTCTTATCTAATTTGATAATATAGAGAAATGTCCAAGTTAATTATCCCAGCCTCAATGAAATCGTTAATGAAATTCTCCTATTACCTAATCTCACTGTTCCAAACATAACAATGTGCTATGTGCATTAATACTTATATTAGCCCAACAGTTTTATTATAAATTCCATTATATCATTTTATAGCTCCACGTAAATATATCGTTGAATTTGGTCGATCTGCTAAAGAATCGGAAACTCGTAAAGTAACAACATATGATCCTGAAAAAATAATTGAATATTCACCAACAACAACAGCTACACCATTAGATGCTGATGATGAATATAATGAAAAGGATCATATGCCAATTTTACAAATACGAAAACGTGGTAAACCACGAGCTGATCGAATTTATGAATGTAAATATTGTCAAAAAACTTTTGATCGTCCATGGGTATTACATGGTCATTTACGTTTACATACTGGTGAAAAACCATTTGTGTGTCCAATTACAGCATGCCAAAAAAAGTTTGCCGACAGGTAAAAAAAACTATAAATAAAATTAAAAAATTATAAATAAATTTATCAAATTTTATTTATTTCGTTATAGATCTAATTTAAGAGCTCATCAACGTACCAAAGGTCATCATAATTGGAAATATCAGTGTTCACAATGTACAAAATCATTTAGTCAACAAAATTATTTAAATCGTCATAATTTACAAGCATGCCGAAAATATTTAGCACATTGTAAAAAATAAATAAACTTTGAATTATTTATTATAAATATATAAATTATTACTATTTTTTTATGAGAATAATATTTTTCAATTGAATATGAAATTTGAAAAGAAAATATGTATTTTACTTAGTTTTTTAATTAATTATAATGTTTATATATAAATAAATATTATTATAAAATATATAAAAGATTTGTTCTTGAAAAATTAAAATTTAATGCTATTATTATATAATTGACAGTTGGTTAATATGTAGTGTACTATTATATTATATGCTACAGTAGATGAGGCTTTGATTCCCTATCAAGACAGAGATTTTTTTCTAAGATGAATCAGCTTTAAAGGATAATTAGTAGTAAAATTTAATTTCAATAATGAGAATGGTATAGTATAAATATTAAATTTGCTAACAACAATCGAGTCACTGCTAGAGCCACGGTCTTGGTTTAAATAAATATTTGATATTATGCAGAAGAACTTATGGTTCAACATCTAAATACAATTTGTAGGTTATATTTTCAACAGAATGTTAGTAAAACCATAATGAGATATAGGTATAGGTCACTTTTAAACTGTTGAGCGAAACAGTAAAAATACATCAACATCAACTCAACAAAGTTAAACATTAGTGATAAGTATCACGTTAATAGAATGTTACAAACAGAAGGTTTTATTAAGTTTTTTATGTAAATTTTGAATATTTTTAAGTTCTATTTTGTTGAACGGAGGACAAAATTCTTATTATCCTACAGGCCATATTAAGCTTGAAATCAAATGGTAATAAATTATATCTTATACAAAATTTTATAAAAATAGATTGTAAATGTGTACTTATTTAATATATTTCTTACTTTTGTAAACCAATTAAATTTATCTAGAAACAAATTAACAACTACTCAAAGCATTACTAAGTCTTTCACCCACCTAATCTCACAGTAGTACCTCAAAACATAACTAAAATACACATTTTTTCTAGTCTATCACTGTATCAAATTTGTTTCTTTTTATACATTTTTATATGAGCTATTTAGCAATAATAGAAAAAATTTTAAAAACAATTCTCCGTTTTACTCAATATCTCTTTATTTTCTATATAGTTTAGTAATATAGTCATATAAAAGTATCTATCATATACAGCTAATCTGTATAATAAAAAAAAAGCTTTTTAACAGAGCTACCCCCGAACCAAAATTAATATGAAATAAATTTATTTATATTAAATAGTATAAATTTGTAAGAAAAAAAAAAGCTATCAAATGAGTTGAGTTTGTGCGAGAGCTATAGAAAAACGTTGTATCGGAACGACTTGATAAAATAAATTAAGAAAAATTTTCATATGTGAAGAATTTTTGTATAAATATAAAAAGAATAAAATATATAATTTTTGTTATAGAAATTCTAATTTATAATTTAATCACATCATAAATACAAAATTTTCTTCAAATTAAGTTTGTGTTTTATTATCAGTTTTTTCCTTATATTAATATCCAAATCCGAATATATTTGACTGAAAATTTATTATAAATTATATTGTTGAAACAAACATGATGTGAAAATGATAATTTTTATAATAATTTTTCAAAAATTGAAAAATTATAAATGTAAATTAATAACCATACATAAAAAATTGTGAAAATATTGTGATAAGATTTTATATTCAATAATTAAATGAAAATATTTTACATATTTATAGTCATTAAACTTGAACATAAAATTATGAAAAAAAATAATTAATATTAAGTGTTTCAAAAATATATATATATAAATATATAAAAAATTATACATAATATACCTACATATATAAATATGTATATCTTACCTATCTAATTATAATATACATAATATTCTTTCGGCATATACATTTATATGTGATATATAAATAAAAATTTCTCGAAAATAACTTTTCTGCGAAATAATTATGTATAATTTGTAATATTTTCATAAAAAGAAAATTATTTAAATTGACAATGTTTTTATACATAAATTTATAATGTTTTATTAATTTTATGATTTTTAAATATAATCTTTCGGGAAGAATTATCTATACATAAAATTAATACAAAAATTGTTTCCAAAAATATTAGAAATTGTATAAAAAAATTGTTGTAATACGAAATATATGAAGCTTTGTGTATCTTGTAATCTATTAAAATTTAATTGAACAATATCTTAGATATTATTTTTCCGGAAAGACTATATAAATTATAATATAATGTATGGTAATAATCATAATCATAAGAAAGGAAGTTTCAATTAAAAATATTTCTTCATTAACAAAAGTCCCTCCCGCAGTCTGAATAAAGTTTTCTGTATAAAATACATATTCTATTTGTATACCTACATATATATACCTAAATATGAATATTTTTATTTTAAAATTTATATTTTTAAACGTCAATAAATAAAAAACTTAAATTTTTAAAAGAAAATATAATATTTTTCATCAAAATATTTCATAATGATTTGAAAGAAACTTAATAATATTATAAAATATAAAAAAATTTATCAAGCAAAAGAATAAATAATAATTTTTAAATATCATTTATTTATTTTAAATCCATTGAGTTATATTAATATTTAAATTTTCCAATTGTCAGTAAAAAACAAATATTAATAAATTAATAAATTTTTTTCTTTCTTTAAAAATAAGCTGAAAATATTTAAATAATTATATATTTTTTTTAGTGCTAAACTTTATTGCTTAGAAATTTTTATATACATTTTATATGGCACATGCGTATTCAAATGTTGTAAAGGCACACAAATATTGTTTTTCTTTTTCGTATTGTATATAAACTATAGCTAGAAATGTACAAAAGCTAAAACATTTAAAATTTATTATATAAATTTATGTATGTACATATATATTTTTATATATATAATATGAGTAAACATTTCTTGTCCTGGCATTAAAGGAGACCATTATGGTTAAATATCTTGTCACATAAAAAGATTGTTGGGCCAAAAAAAGTCTTTGAAAGTTTTAAAAAGTTTATTAAACGTTTCAAATTCATTAAATCAACAAAAATATCAATTAAATTTTGCAAGTATACTTATTAAAACATTTTCTATAGTCTATAATTTTTTCTCTGCATATAGTCTAGTCATAATTTTGTTTTGTATTTGACTATAATTACTGAAGTTGAACTGTCATTGTCCTGATATTAATTTTTCGTTGTTGGTGTGGTGAAAAGTCAAATGGTTTTTTTCATATTTTGTCCATAAAAAAATACATAATTTTAATATCTTTTTTTTTTGGGAATATATATATCAAAATTGTCTAATAAAATTGCAAAATTAATAATACCATAATAAATAAATTTTATTTTATAAAGGATTCAAATATCCTTTAATTAATATTTTACTGATTTGAAAAGAAAATTTAGTTACGGAGTGTAAAAAACTATACTTTGTATTAATTAGTTTACCAAGCAAAACGCATTAAGCCACAAAAAAGGTTGTATAGATTATTTAAAAAATTAAGTGTTTTATGAAAATTTAAAGAAGTTAGTGGCTTTAATTAAATTTAAGTATTCTCTATTATTACCTGTAATGTTTCGTCAGTGCAAAGTAGAAGTTATATGATTATTCAGTTTACATCAAAATATCAAAAATCGAAAGTGCCTTAATACATTCTGCTTATAAGTATAAGTTTCTACATGAAAAGATACTAAATAAAGGAAAATTTCATAGTTTTTTAATAATATGTATATGTATACCTACATGTTATTAAATAAAACATAAATTCAACGATAACATAAATTCAACGATAATAAAATATTTGATGCAAAAATTATGTTTTTTTATAAATAACTGTTAAGAAAATTTAATTGCATACATGTCGATGTCCCTTATTCAATTTGTATGTCAATGACTTGCATTTCATCTCTAGTTATTTATATTCCAAAAATTTATTTAAATATCATGAAAGCTTTTCATCGTAATTTTGTACTTTTATTTCTTCTGCGAAAATTTACAAACAAAACAAAATTGAGTATCTTATAAATAATTTGAATTTGTCATAAATTTTATACATACTTAAATTGAATTGCATATAGAAGTTTAAAAGTTTATGAAATGAAATGAAATTGTTTAATAAAATTTCTTTCATAATAATAAAAACTAATATTTAAGAAATCGGAGAAACAGAGTAATTAAATTACAATATCATCAAAAATCATAAATATAAATCAAAATAATAATACAAATTTCTTGAAAATGTAGAACAAATGTTAGAAAAATGCAATAAAATAGTTCTAGTTAGTTCTAATAGTTCTAGTTAAATAGTTATTTTATATAATTTAACTAATAATCTAATTTATATAAACGATTAATGATTATTTAAATTTCATAAAATATTACACACCTTATATTATAACTATACAATTAACTATAAATTTTTCACAACTTGTATCTTTTATTCATAATTTTACCTTTATATTAATTTAATTCATAATTTTACTACTATATATTAAAATTCCATCATTTTTCTTAATATGTTATAAGTGATAACTAAAGGTACCACGCACTGCACAACGTAGTCTGCTAGGCTAAAGCATAATAGAATGTTTCAGTGGCTTCTTAATTATGTATGAAAAATTTCACTTCACTTTCGAATGCATTACGAAATGTTAATTATTTCAAAAATTAAATGAGTTCAATTAAAAGGTTTTTTTTTTTAAAAAATTCATATAAATAGATTTTATCAATAAGTATTTTTATATTCGTTTTTACACATAATTTATTTACCATATCAAATTCAAAGTAAAGAAAAAGATCATCATTAAAACATTGCTATACTTTTTAAAAATCTACTCCGCATATATAAAAAAAATTGAAGGTCTTATATTTTTAATATAATTATAAATTAAGTTAGTATATGTACTTGCAGTTTTATCATAAATAAAGCTAAAAAAATATACTAATTATATTTTTTATTGTATATCATATATTTTTTTCTTGTACCTCTACGATATTAATAGACATATACAAACTGTAACTCTGTTTTATTGTACATATTTTTATTAAACTAAACCTACATTCTACATAATATTTTTTTATGTAAAAAAGTATACTAATTTTTATTATTAGCCTTTTTATACATACTACTTATATATAGTTTTTTTTCTTTGTACATACTCAAGAAAATTCAGTAAAAGTCCAGGCACTTTTAATAGTAGAAAATAAAATAATATTTTGTTTACGTCACTTTTTTCCGGAAAAAAAATATATGTTGCATATAAATCATTTATTTTTAAAGATATACATATACAAAATATGATTTATGTATATATAGAATAATTGTATATACTAACATATATATATTGATAAATTGTTAAAATATCCTTTTTTATTTATTATTAAGGACAATGATTATAATAATGTTTGTACATTTATAATTTAATTATACATAAATACAAAAAAATAACTAAATTATTTTACTTAAACTAATTGAAATACATTAATTTTTAATATAGTTACGTATTATATACCTTTTTGCTATTAAATTATAATTTGTATAATTAAATAGGAGCAAAGAAATTAGAAATAGGTATAGAATTTTAAAGTCTGAATTTTTTAATGCAATTTTGATGGATAATTTAATATTTAATTATTTATTTTAGAAAATTTCATCATATTTTAATTTAATTTAAAAAAACATTTAAATAAAAAAATATGTTTTTAATTATTGAAAATTGGTGCCAATATAATAAATTAAAATTAAATTATTTCTAAAAAAAAATCATAATTAATCTTTAATTTTGAATAAATTTTTGAAAAATATAAAGTGAAAAAGTAAAAAAATAAAAACTAAAAAGTGTTGTGAAAAGAATAAAATTATTAAAAAAATTATGGGAAACGTTTGTAGTTCTGGCCAAAAGAAAAAAGATGGTGACAATACATCAGAAAAATCTGAAGAGTAAGTAAACATTTTTTTAACAAATTGTTTTATGTAAAAAATCAATTATTATATTTACATATTTCATAATATTAATTTTAAATTATTTACCAATATAATTTTCTAAAAAAAAGAGTATAAATTTAATGCGAAGACAAAATTTGTGCTAAGCACTAAAAATATTACGTACTCAGTTTGATGACTTAACGACATTTTAGATTATTGATAATTTGAACAGCAAAATTTACTTCTTGTACATTAAAGAAATTTACTAGATAATTTAATGCTTTCACGAATAAAATACCACCCATGTGTAGTATATGGTTTAAAACTGAATATTTTATTATATTATATTTTGTCTTTTTGATAGTTTAATTTACCATTCTTATTACATTTTTTTCGGGTTAAAAATATCTACTAAATTGTGTATCTACATATCTATATACCATTTTCAAATTAAATTAAACAATGTTTAAAGAACTTGAATTAATAATTGTTTAATTTAATTTGAAAATTATATAATTTCTCATTTAACTGAAAAGTTTGGCTCTAAAAATCTAGAAGTCTAAATTTAAAATAATAAATAAACATTTCAATTATATTGATCAAAATATTTTCTTTTAATTCTTCTTATTTTTAATGAAAATCTTTTTAATTATTTTCAATTAATTATATAAATAATAATAATTTATAGATATATTTTCTACAAATAATTTAAATTTAAACAAACATTTTAAAAACATTTTTTTTTTAATATTTTACAAACAATTTTTTTATGTATACAATGCGTATACTATAAATTCATAATTTTAAAAATAATTATGAGCACGAGATAATGACGTCAATAGAATTTTATATTAGAAAAAAACAATGATTTTTCTGTATTAATTTTTGCTATTACTAATTTTAGTTATTGTTTTGGTATATAATAAAATTAATATTAAAAGAAAAACATAAAAAAAAAATTATATAATATTTATAATAAATAAGTAATTACATAGTTAGATCTATAAATTCAATTCTAAATGTGAGGTATATATACTAAAAGTAATAAAAAAAAATCATTAAATTAAAAATATGACAAACCATAAATTATAATTTGAATGATTGATGACTATTGTAAAATTTAGAATTGCAATCATTTAAAATCAGATTTTATAATCTCTAATAATATTTAATCGTTAATTACTGTAAATTTTATTTTAGATTTATATAGCATATTTAACAAATTAGTTGAACTGAATATATAATTTTACTCATCACAAATTTACTATATACAATTTCAATAGAGTTCAGTGCACTTTGAATTTATGATTTTACTATATTTAGTTTTCTAATTTTTGCCTTTTATTCCCTAATTAGGTCGACTACTTTATCGTCTTAGATTTTATATGATTAGTACAAAAGGTATAAATAAATTTTAACATTACGTTTATGGTAAGATTATGTATACATAAACGATGCGAGATCCTACTTCCGAGTAGATTATGATCCCAATTATATTTTAGAAATAATGATTGTCATAGAATCATAGAATAAGTGGGATTGCAATTTGCAATTGTAGAATTAATCCATAGAGAAGTCTCTCTGAATTGCTAAAATCTTTTAATTTTTTAATAGTTTTTCCCTTTTTTCGTAATTAAATAAAAATTGAAAGCAAAAAATTGAGAAAATGTTGATGCTCGATCTGATCTGAGCAGTAGAAGGAAAGAAAAGCTTATTTGTATGTGTTATTTCTATTCAGACTAAAAATTAAAAATTCTGACTACGGGTTTGTTATGGATGGCTTCAGCTACGAATAGCCAAGAAAAAACATGAAAAATTTATTGCAAAATTTAAAATACTTAGTTATAATCTTCTTTGTATATTGTTAAAAATATCTGAATTACTATATAAATAATTTCAATAACTTAACAATTACGCTTCTACAAATGAATTAAGCACCAAAATTCTGATATATTATTTGAATGCTTGATTAACTCAAGATTTTAATTAAATTAATCAAGCATTCAAATACTTATATCATATATTTTTGTATGCTTAACTTATTTGAAATTAATCTTTTGTCAGTTACTATTTAATTTATGTTTTCATGAGTAGGAGTTAAATAATTGCAAAATTGAGTGCAAATAAAAATTCAGTAATACAAAAATAAAAGTAAAGATTACAATTTTGATAGCCATATAAATTTAAACATTTAAAATTTATAATAAAAAAGATATTCACTTAGACGAAATCTATTTAGATCAACAGCTTCATGGAGAATTATTGTAAAAAAAAATTACGAACATGTAGTAAACATCTAAATTTAATTTGCAAAATGAAAGAATTGATAAATATTAAATATTATTTATAATATGACGAGCGGGTTTAGTTTTATATTGTGAAATAGCAAATACTTATGTAATTGCAACAATCCTGATCCATCCCGGTAATTGCTAAGAAAATTGACAGAAGAAAAAAACTTAACTTTTTAAAAAGCGTACATATGTATTAATAAGTAACTGCAAATAAATCTATAAATTTAATAGTTTTCCAGTAAATATATGTTTCACAAATCTATATAAAATTAATGTAGGGTCCTTATTGAAATAAATTATTAAAAATCTCTTTACATTAAGCAGAAAGTCACTATTGGGCATTGACAAGGAGTTGCTTTGCCAAATATAGTATAATTATTATCTCTAATGTTTATTGAACCATTTTAAGATATATACAAAAGTAGTTCTTGTATACATTATGTATTAGTCCTTGTAACGTATCAAATTATTATCTAGTTAAAATTTGAATTAAACATAATAAAGTAAAATAAATATTTAAATATTTACAATTATTAAAGCTAAACTAATATTTAAATTTAAAGGATATATGTAGATATCGATTGACGTCATTGTATTATCAAAAATCCTTGATACATAATAATATTGTGTAGAAAATGTATATATTTTTTTTAAATGCAGTAAAAAAATTTTAATTTTATTATCATAATTTTCTTTTGAACATAATATAAAAAAGAGTCTTAATCGTCTAATTTTACGAATATTGTAAAGTTAATGAAAAGAAGAACAAATTCGCGCGCATGTTTCTTCTTATCATACCCAATAAAGCACTACGTCAAAAACAACTTATATTTATTCAAAGTTGAATCTAAAAACCATAAATTTGTTGTACATAAAAGCATTGTAAACATTTCAACAGCAGTAGCAGCAACAAAATCAAAATTAATTAATAATATTGAAAAATCATAGGTGCAGAAAAACTAAAAAATGTACTTATGTATACATAATAGTATAAATTATTTATATACCTAATGTAGCTGCTACATATTTTATATATATAATTTTATATGATTTGAAATATAGTTAAAAAATATTTTGAAAGCATATTATATCATTCAAATTCTCTGACGTCATTTATATACAGAGAAACACTTTTCTAGCTGGAATAAATAAAAAAAAAATTTTAAAAAGTTTTTAATATATATATCAATCATTTTTTCCCCTAATAAATAAGAAATTGTGCTTTTGCATATTTTTATGTTAGATCTTTTTTTTATGTATGTTAAGTAAATAAAAATAATTTTGTGCTTTTAATAAATTGTCCATTGCATTTACATACCATATACATATATGTACATATAACTATAAATAAAAATATAGTTTTTTGCATACCATAATATTATTAAAATATGTAAAAGCGTTTTATTTTTTAATTTATTTATTTATACCCAGATCATTTTAAATATTTATGTTTATCTTTTATTTAATTGAATAAATTTATGGTTTATATTTTGCGTGAAAATCAATAAAATGAGGAATAAATTTGAATTTTAAAATACTTATATAATGTACAAAATTTGATTGAGTTCTGACAAACTTTGTAATATTATAATTTTAATTTATCATAATTGACAGTATAGAATAGTTTAAATAAGAATTATTTCGGAATTTTTATTTTTCAACTTTAAAATTTATTAATTTACTATAAATATATTAATATTAGCTGGATTCGTTTGTCAGTTGGAAATAGCGAATTTGTTGTCCTAGAAATTGCAACCAGACTGTCTTGTGCAAGCAAATGTCATGTCGGTACTGTTGACCGTTTTCATGTAGTTCTTGTGACAGATAGACAGACAGACAGGCAGTCAAATGTATCTTCTATTTTATAGTATAATAGATCTATATAGTGTATTATTATATGATAATGTTTTATGTAAGATAAATATATACGAGTATTTAGATAATTAAAAACAAGAACAATAATAATAAATTCGACATAAATTTTTTTATTACTGAATTAAATTTTATTATAATGTATTATAATTAGTTTTTAATAGACTAGAGAACTCTCTGAAGAGTAATGACAATTAAGTTTATTGTTTTCTATTAATATGCTTATTAATGCAATGATATCGTCAGTTTACAAACAAAATGGATTAACTCAAAAAAGTAAATTCTTAGCAAATCGATTCTGTAACAAGTACATTGATTCTGTAACAAGTACATTGTGTCTTTAAATTTCAATTTTGCCAATTATTATGTACGATTTATGTTATTTTGTCTGTACAAAATATAATTTATAAGTAATTCATATTGCTTGTAAATAAATCGACAATTTCTCGTATATGACAATTTAGCATATCAATTAGGTAAAATTTTACATTCTGGAAAAATTGACTGCCTGAAAGTATGTAATGGGTTTTGTTATTTAATTTTTAATTGTTTTTAAATACTTTTCATAGTTAATCCAATTCAGGCAAGAGTAGAAAGATATATTCGTATTAGGATATTATATGGATATGAATTTTAAATGGAACACTATATTATTATTAAAAACAACTATCCTCAAAGTACATTAATTTATTAAATTTTTTTATAGATTTTTTTATAAATTTAACTTTAATATATATTTATTTCTAGTTCGCCATCATATCAATTAGCTGAAAAAAAAGTAACAAAAATATCAAATGATAAAGAAGCACCATTAGCTGATCCAGAACAAATTTCAGATTTATCAGCAGGTGGACATAATATATCATTAGCAGCTAATTCACCAACAAATGGTAATTTAATTAAAGGTTCAGCTCAAACAAAAATTCAAAGTTATATTAGTGGTAAGTTTGATAAATGATAAATTCTATAAAAATTTTTTTTTTGTTATTATGATCAGAGTTTGCAATAATTGCTGATCAAATTGAATTTCTTAGACCTATATAAATTATTTTGTGATTAAATGATAATTTCAATTAATATCAAAATAATCTCGATTGTAATTTATTCATAATCAATAGCTAATTTTGTAATGACAAAATATCAATATTGATTTGATTCTTTTTAACTAAATAAATTGCAAATATATAGTTTAAACAAACTAAATGATGATCAATTAAAATTATAATAATGTTTTACAGATTCAGTTTCTAGTACACCACAAACAGTCAATCCACCATGTGAATTACCAGAAATAACTAAATTCCCATCAAATTTATCAATTTTACAAGGTAAACCGATAACAAATCGTCGTACAGAAAAAGATCGTAAAATTATTGTATATATATTATCAACGGATAATGGTAATAATAATGAAAAGACTGTATTACAAAGCATTTATACAAATTTAAAAGAACGTTGTGAAAATCGTGGATTTGAATTTATAATATCTGATACACATAGTACAATAATACCATCAACAATTACTGATGTTTTAGATATTAGAAAATGGTCAGAAAGTCCATTAGAATCACAAGGAGGTCATGAAGAAGCTGCAAATTGTTTAGCTGAAATAAACCGACATTCATATTTTTCATATATAATACCGGTATTATTTTTAGGTACAAATTTAGGTACACCATTATTACCATTAACAATTGAAAGTCAAGATTTTCAAACAGCATTAAATTCAACAGATAATATAAATAAAAGACAATTAATTGAAAAATGGTATATATTAGATAGTATAGCACAACCATCTTGTTATCGTTTAAATACAAAATTAGCTATTAATAATAATCCAGATCATTTAAATATTGAATTAAATGAATTGTTAACATTAATGGTAGAAATATTTACAAAAGAATTACGTGATTCATATTTAACAACTGTTGTTGAACAAGAAATAAATAATACTGTATTAATAAGTCAAGAATTATTAAAACGTTGTATATGGATACAAACTGGTAGTCAACCACCAAAATTAACTGATAATCCAAATGGATTAGAAATTGAAATGAACCGAAGACTGATTAATATTCAAAATGATTTAAAAAATCAATTACCTGAAAAGAATTTAATAAGAATACCACCATCAATTCAAGTACAAGATGATCAATTGGCTGCAATAATGGAAAGTTTAATAAATACTGTTATTGATGGTATAACTGAAGAACATATAAATAAATATTCAATACCAAATTGCACATTTGGTGTTGATAAAAGATTATTAGATGAAATTGAACAAGTTAGTCAATATTCAAAAATTTTAGGACAAAATTGTGCTAATTTTGCAATAATGGATCAAATTAAAGAGTAAGATTACTTTTTTTTTTAATTAAATATATAAACCTGAGAGATGATATTATTAACTTTTGGTTCTTTCACTAGATCTAATAGTACTTAATATTTTATTATTAATTCCAATTTATTTTGACTTTTGTTTTCTAAACCGGTCTACATATCGTGTTATTTGTCTTAAAAATGGTTTTCTTTTTCTTGCAACTTTCTGCCTCGTAATTTTCGACAGTGCAACAGTTCTGCATTATTAAATAAATGTAGACCAGTGGTATAGAAAGATACAAAAGAATTTTTGATATATCACTAAAATGTTCTTCTTTCGAGTATTGGAGTATTCTTTTCAAAAGGGAATAATGCCAGGTCAAAAGAAATTGGTATAAATAACATTTCTTTCATAAAAAAGTACTTAATATTACGAATATATGTTTTATTCGTACTTTAATCATATTTTACACATAACTTATGAATGACATTTTTAATTATAATTATTTAGTTATATTACTGGTGTATCTCCAGTACCATTGGTAATTTATGGATCTACTGGAAGTGGTAAAAGCGTATTAGCATCTAAAATAATGCATACTGTCCATTCATTAATACCAGAATTAAATTTAATAATCAGGTAAATTAAAAACTTCGAAATATATTAGTAAAAATCTAATTTAATTTCAATTTATGTATGTAAAATCTACAGATATGTCAATTTAACTGCACTATCATCACATATGATATCTTTAGTTGGTTCAATAGCCGAACAACTTTCTGTTATAACAAACAATCAGTCCTGCCGAGTCAATCATGTAATTTTATATTTATATTATTCTGTTTACATAGAAAATCAATTAAATTTATTTTATTTTATTACAGTCTCTAGCAACATATAACGATTTTATAAAAACATCATTAGAATCAGCTAAACAATATATCTTAATTGTTATTGATTCATTAGATGAAATCAATGGTTTAAATAATATCGATTGGTTACCAGAAAAACTACCAACATATGTTAAAATTATATTCACTATAACAGCAAATACAATTGACGATAAAACAAATAATTGGCTTTTAAATGAATTATGTGATTTAAAAAAAATACCAAATGAAAATTTTATTGAATTACAAAATTTTTCTGATGAACAATGGCGTAATGTATTAAGTTATGGTGGTGGTGATTTTTATGCTGCAAATGGTTCATTACAATTACCAGAAAATTGGCGTTTATCAACAGAAAAAACACCATTACAAGCTAAAATTTTATGGTGGTTAGCATGGTTGGGAAATTATGATTTAATTGATATAAATACTGATAAAATTATAATACGATTTTTTGAGACAATTGAATTAAAATTTAATAAAAATATAGCAGAATTTTTAATTAGTTTAATTATTGCATCAAATGATGGTATATTAGAAAAAGATTTGATTGAATTATTTGAAGAATCAAAATTAGTTGAAGGTAATTTAAAATTTTTTTTATATTTATTTTCCATACATATTTATATAATTAATATATGATAATATAGATTTGATATCATCTAAAATTTGGTTCAAATTTTGCTGGTTAATGGGTCCAATGATCTTGCATAGAAATCAAATATCATTAATGGATAAGAAAATACGATTAGTTGCGTGCCAAAGATATAAGAATCAAATCATTGAGGCTCATAAAATTTTATTCAATCATTATACAAAACAAAATCTCATTTATACGGATAAAAAGGGAAAATATAAATGGTAAGATTTAAAAATATTTATGAATTATATTATTATATGTTTAAAGTAAAGTTATAAAAGAGATCATTGTATAATCGAATAAACCAGAAAAATTTATTTGACATTCTACATTGATTATACTAATTCAATAGTTTTAAACGAATATCACAAGAAGAGCTTTAAATGTACAACTAAGATTATTATCCTAAGCAGAAACTTACTCCCTACCTAATTGTAACTTACAATTACAATTAGTTA
This sequence comes from Empis stercorea, assembly GCA_949752835.1. Classification (NCBI taxonomy): domain Eukaryota; kingdom Metazoa; phylum Arthropoda; class Insecta; order Diptera; family Empididae; genus Empis; species Empis stercorea. The sequence continues at coordinate 19,093,142 of OX457089.1, forward strand.
GGAAGTAACTCCACAATTCGATTTTATAGCATTCTAAACCAAAATTGTGTTTTTATAAATCAAATTGAAAATAGTTATTTTACAATTCTAATTGTTCATTTCTGAAATTATATTCCTTAATTTAAATTTGTATTTTTTAGAAAAGAACTAATTTGAACCGAGAATGTTAAAAGTTATGAACCATGAAGGTTTATTATAAGTTTAATCGTTGTTAAATATGTAGATATATCAAATATATTGAAGTTAGAAAATTTTTCCATAATCTAAATAATGAGATGGTATCGTCCCCGTTTTCACTGGCAAATAAGTCCCCGTTACAGTGAAGTTATTCTATTATTATATTTTGTAAAAGGGTGGAATATCAAATGTGTTCCAACATTTTCTGAAAAACCTAACTGGATTGAGTTTATAGTTTACTCCACAAATTTTCGGAAAAACTTGAATAATTATGCTAATTTTTATATCTAAATTCTAAATATATCATTACTATCTATACTTATAATTATGACTTGATTGTGTGTGTACAAACAATGTTTTATCCCCAATTAATTATATGAATATTTTTTTGATTTCATAATTTAATAATAATAATTTTGATTATTATTTTATAGTTATCAACAATTCACTCTTACCATTCGATAATAATAATTATAAAATTTCATTTTTCAGTTACAATGTACAAAAGTTTCTTAAACTGCCTTATCAAGCATTTATAATTGATGATCATCAACAATCAAAATCATTTTTAAATTCTATTTATTTAACTGATTTACAATGGATTCATGATAAATTAATAGCTACCGGATGTGTTCAAATATTGAGTGATCTTAGTTTAGGTGAAAAATATTGTAATAAACATGGTATCTCATTTAAGGAACAAATACATTTGATTAAATTAAAAGAATTCTTAGAAAAACATATGATAGAATTAAATTATGATGGTGACCAATTTTATACACTATTCAATAGTTACATACAAAATTTAGTTAAATCAGAACCAAATTTAGATAAAAATGATAGTAAACTAAAATGGCAACAATTTCTATTTAATGTTAAATCAACATATTTGGAACGTTTAAATGAATTTATTACATTAGATGAGACAACAATTAATTCAAATAATGACTTACCAAAAAAATTATCACAATGTTTTGATGTAATTGTAAATTTAAACGGTAAAGGACATTTTGTAGCATCAATAAGTACAGAACGTGAAGAAATTTGTGTATGGGATGTACCTAATTGTAAACGTGTTCGTATATTAAAGGGTGTACCACAACCTACATCACTTTGTCCAGTTGGTGAATATGGTGCAGCAGTTTTGTGTCGTCGTGAAATTAAAGTAATTAATTTGGATGAAGGACAGTTTAAGGTATATATAGTATAATGTTGCATTAGAAAGAATTATTATATTTATGATAATTATTATAATTATTAACATAGATTACATATACTTTCTAAATTCGTTTAATAGGTTACGTTGAAAGGTGTTATGAATCAAAAAATGCCATATTTTGGTCTACATGATGATAAACATTTAGTATGTTTATCACGTAATCGAATGTATGTAAATCTTATGAATTTAGAATCTGGTGATTGTATAACAACATTTAAAGCCGGTGAAGATCGATTTTTGAATTCATTACTAGTGTCAGGCGATGGAAGGTATATCTTTTACTTTATTTAAAAATTTGTTATGAAAAATATTTAATACATTAAAATAAATAATTGTCGCTAATAGAATTCTTGTTTGTGGAGATGAAACTCAAAAACCATTTCCATTACTTGTATGGCATTTATCACAACGTAAATTACTTTATGATTTACGTATACCACATCATGATTTTATAACATCATTATCAGCAATTACTCACGAAGGGTCTTATGTTTGTGTTGTTGCTAAAGAATTAAATGAACCAACACCAAATTTTATTGTTGTTTATGATTTACAAAGTGGTACATTGTTTAAAAAATGGAAACCATCATGTAATACTGTATCAATAGCAATATCTCAAACAAATGCATGTGTAGTTGCTGGTTTAGATGATTCTAGAATATTAATTTGGGATTTGGTAACTGGCAATTGTCGATGTACATTACAAGGTCATAATGCACCAGTAACATTATTAAAATTAGATCCATTAGGTAAAATATTATTATCAGGTGATAAAGAAGGTAGAGATATGTCAGTCAGATTATGGGAATTAGATACAGGTTAGTTTTTAAATAATTTAAAAATTTTAACAATAAATTGCATTCAAATATTTTGATTTTATATTATACAATATAGGAAAATCTTTAGCAGTTTATACACCGCCAGCTAAAATAACAACATGTGAAATATTACCAAATGGACGATATATTATTTTGGCACTTGAAAATCATTCAAATTTAATAACATTAATTTTACGAAATTATGAAGAAAATAATCGTTTTGATGATGATATAATTTATGGTAATCAAGAAAATGAAGGAAAAACATTTGATTTAAAATAATTTATTGGCAAAATAATAATAAAACAACAATTAAATGAAAATTTCAATAATAATTGAAAATTTTAATAATTGATTGTTTGATGAATTTTTTGTTTTAATCGGAAAGAGCTAAAACGGACAAAATTTTTAGAAAATATTTAAAATATTATTTTTTAATAATAATTTAATTATACATATAGAAAATTTTTTTAAATTATATTTTTAAAATTAATTACATAATTTATCTAGTCACTTACATGGTAATTTATCAAATCTGCTTTTAATTATAGTTTTAATGAGTCGGGTCTTTCGGTTTTCTTTTGCTGAAAGATGGAAATAATTATATTTTTCTTGTAAAAATTTAATGTCTGCGAAAAATTTAGCCAGTTTTGATTTGTTAGAGAGATATTTATCATATTAAAAATACTATGAGAAATGAAGTTGAAAATGTTCGTGACGTACAATATTAAATTTTTCAAATATCGTTTGTAATCTTTACGCATTTCAAACTATTTTTTCGACATTTTAATAAAAAAATATTTTTATTTAAATTTTATGATAAAATCTGAATAAAATAATTTCAAAATAAATGATTCAGAAAATTTTGTTAAAATATTATAGAAATATTAAGTATTTTCAGCCATCTATTTTTATCACTTTTAAAAGATGATTTTTGATACCTGTAATTAATCTTGATACATTACATTGAAATGTTGGAAAAAAAGTTGGTTGACTTAACTTTATATTTCGTATGAAATTTTCCTATAGATTCAAACAAATCTCATTAATCTCATCTATAAGATTTACAATGAACAATCTTATTATTCGGATTGTTCGATACGATATGCAAAAGTATGATTTTTTTTGCAATTTCATATTTTTTTTATTATAAAAGCCCCCACAATTGCAGCTTTAATCGATAGTGTTCAATAGTGTTCTCAGTAATTCGGATTGTTCGATACGATATGCAAAAGTATGATTTTTTTTGCAATTTCATATTTTTTTTATTATAAAAGCCCCCACAATTGCAGCTTTAATCGATAGTGTTAACTTGAAAAAGTTTGAACATATGGAAATCAATGTAAGCGAAACAATACCAGCAGTTAACGCCAACCAAAAAATAAATACGCTAGCTGACTTTGAACAATATTGAAAAATTTATGCCAGCACTAGACAATGTTAATCTTGGGAAGCAAAAACTTGGGTGAAAAATTATTTTTTGGGGCTCAAAATGTTGGTAAAAATTAATTGTAACACTCGGAGGCAAAAACATAAAAATTATGAAAAATTGATAAATTTTAAAACAAGCTAAGCTACAATTGTGCAAAAAAAGTTAACGCTATAAATTAAAACCCCAATTAGGCGCGAATCTCCACAGCTGAATTCCGAATCTCCACAGCTGAATTCCGAATCTCCACAGCTGAATTTCTGTCACATCTTCGAAAATTGTAAATTCGATATTTCGTAACTTTTCTTTTAGTTTACAACTAGTTTTAAAATTCAAAATATTATTTATTTTGTGACCCATTAATGTATTTTTTTTTAATTATTAAGTAATTTCTAAATATATTTGTATATCAAAAATACGAAATTGCCATATGGATGTATAGTCATTTTAAATTTAAAACTATAAATATTAGATAAAATTATAAATTATCTCTTCTCATATTTTGTATAATAAATAATAATTATTATTAGTATAAATCTGATTTATAAATGTAAAATGTATATATGGAAATAATATTGTTTTTATTTTATCAATTTTAGCTACATATTATTTTATATTAGATAAATTAAACTATGTGTAATATATTTCTTAAAAGTTATCTTTAATACTTTAATTATTGAAATAATAATTTTCATATTTTTAATTTAATTTCATATAAAACATAAATAACTATTTATTTAATTTTTTTTTATGTTTTCGCTATTTAAAACACTTATTTATTATATTATAAAATAAAAAGCCAAAATTATGTCAATTTGCAAAACGAATAAAAAAAAATTACTTTTAACTTTTAACTCAAAAAAATTTGTTTCTGGGATAGAAATGAGGCATACAATAAATTTAAATTAATCACTTTAATATTTATTTAACTCATTATTTTATCGATTTCTATAATTATCATAATAATTTGTAATAAATAATCTAATAATATTCATATTTTTTTGTAAAACCAAATAATTATTTGATCAAATATTAAAGTTATTCATATACATAAAAACGTTCTATGCTATCAAATGAAAATATTGTGTTAATATAATTATTTATGATTTGAATTCAAATCTTTCAGACTGTTTGTAATAATATTTTTTTTCTGTAACATTTTTTTAAAAATAAACAAATATAATATCAATGCCTTCCCGCAAGAATGTATTAAGCGAAATTTAATATTTTTGTCGGGTGAAATAAAATCTCAGGCGATAGAATGATTTTAAAGATCCATATGACGATATCGATATATCTGTCCCAACTATAAACAAAGAAATGTACAAAATAAATATGTATTATGTGTCATATGTATCTATAAAATCATTCTATCGCCTGAGATTTTGTTTTCCCCGACAAAAATATTAAATGTCTCTTAATACATTCTTGCGGGAAGGCATCGATATTATAAATTATGTAGAGTGCTCAAAAAATAAAAAATTAAAATTATATTGTAACTATGAAATTAAGTATAATAAATTTTCTGTAAATTGAATCGCAATAATATACATATACATATAGTTAAGTTTATGTATAAAAAGTTATAAAAGCTTATTATAAATTTTATTGCTAAATAGACTCATATGATGGCTAAGAGTTGAATCGAACAAAGTCAGAAAAACTTAATTCTGTAAAGGGGTTAAGTATATCAACTCTAATTAAATCCTGGAATGCTTTTGTTTCTTATATATATTTCAATATAGTATATATATAATATACATATATTATATATCGTCGGTCCCATGCCAAAACAGCGAATGTGCAATATTACAGTTTCGAGAAAATTGCGTTTTAATTTTTGCCGATTTGTGAAATTCCTATATAAGCGATATAGAAATTTTAACATAAGCGATATAGAAATTTTTTAATATTAAAAAAACTACAACGAATTGCACATTTGTGGTTTTTGCATATTGTAGATTTTGAAATTTTACAATTTCTGGCATTAAAAACTCAATTTCATAAAAAACGCACATTCGCGGTTTTGGCATGGGACCGACGATATAATAATATATAATATATAATATATTGTTTTAATTATAAATGCCATTATTGTACAAATAAGCAACAAACACATTCGAGGAATTAATTAGAGTTGATATACATGACCCCTTAATATTTTTCTGACTTCGTTCGGCTCAGCTCTGAGCTGAAATCCATATATCTGAAATCTTTTTTTTTGCACAAAATCAAACACAAAACTATAAAAATTATTTACTTTATATATAAGTTTCAAACTATATTATTATACAAAACAATTTTGAAGAAACATTTAACATTTAACATTTCAAAATTATCAAAAACACATAAATCTTTTAAATTAAACTATAAAAGTATAACACAAAAATTTTTATTATTATTAATTCATTAAAAACATATGAAAAATTTATATTTATAATAAATGTTTAAGTAAAAAAGAAGAAAAACTATGATACAAAAATGTAATATTAAATCATTGTTAAGAAATATAAATTCGTTATAAAATAATAATAATAATTAAATATACAATTAAAAATTAATGTAAACATAAAATTAACTAATATTTTAGATGTTCATCTGGTATGACACTAAAAATTTAAATTTTAAAATTAATTATAATTCAAATAAGGCTGGTCCTTTTTTTCAAAATAAAAAACAAAAAAATATTTAATATTTATAAAAAAAAACTTAATTTAATATTAAAAATACCATAAAAAAAATAAAATTAAATTTAATTTTAAATATTTAAATATTCACTGAAAATTTGGTGTTAATTTAATACAAAATATTATAGTATTTAAATAAAAGAAACATAAGTAAATTATTATTCTTAGGTTGGAAAATGTTTCTGAAAAATAAGGAATTTTGTAAAAATATTATACTTCTTTGGTATAATCAATGTTGCACAATTTTGTTTAAATTTGCCATGAAATATAATGTGAACATAGTCGAATCGATTACAAAATTTAAATAATATAAAAATTAAGTTTAATATCAAATTTTTTCGTGCAATCAAATTTATTATCATATACATAAATTATGAAAGTGGAGATAACATATAATTATGATTTTCACATTATTTCCATTCAACTTTACTAATTATGTATAGCGAGTTGATTTGTCTAACTGGTGAAATTCGAATGTAGATTACAGATTTCGACTACTTTATGTACGATTTTTTTGTTCCGAATTAAAGTAGTAAATTACGATTTGTGTTTCCATAATTCATTATAAAATTAGTTTTTTGGTGAAATTTCAGACACTTGCTCGTAATTCAAACATTTCGATAGTTACATAAGTATTTTACGATAACTTATGGTATAAATAATTTAAAAGTTGAAACCGTTTCATTTTATACCAGGCGCTATTACCGTTCCGAAATGAATTACATTAATTCATGGCTCCGTTTTATATTTTATTTCTCACTTTGTTCAGTCTTTATTGAAAAAATACAAACGATTTTTTTAAATTTGCTTTTATTTTTAATTTTATATTATACAAAAATTCAAAATATATCTAATCAAAATTTTGTAAAAATCAAGGATCTTTTAATATATACAAAAAACACATACTGAAACTTTACTTCTAATAGCTTGGTTTTTAATTATTTATTTTTTAAATTAAGGACATAAATTTAACATCATTCAGTCCTAATTTTTATTTTTGAAAATAGATTTCAACCACCGACCACAATAATGAATAGAAATACAAAATTATTTAAAAAAATATTTTACTTACAAAAAAAAATATAATAAAAAAAACAATATTTAAAAATTTATAAACATAAAAAATATGAAATTAATCTATTTAAAAACAATAACAAAAAATTACACAAATACATTTTAAAATATTTAAAAACTGAATATTAAAAAAAATTAAAAGGATTTTGAATTCAAAAAGTAATAAAATTCCAAAAAAATTTACATATATAAAAATATTTAAAAAAATTTAAAAAAAAAATATTATACAATCATTTCTGTAAATTTTGGTAAAATTAAAAAAACAAAAAGTAAAAAAAAAAATTATGAATAAAATTTAAAAATAAAAATTATAATTAATTTTTCATAATATTTAAATTATATTATACTATCAACTATCATAAATTAAAAAATATATTATTAACTATATAATAGAAATTCGGTAGTAAAATTCAATTTAATTGCCAACTTCATTTGATTAAAAACAAAAAAAAATCTTTTCAAAGATATTTAATTAATTAATTTTTTTGCAATAGATTTTTAAATAAAAACTCAATGTACACAATTTTTGTTTTTATATATTTTTTTAATTAATTTGACATTTAATTAAAGATTAAAAATTTAAATGAAGAAACATTATTTTTTAATAGGATATTTAACAATTTAAAAGAAAACTTTTTTTGATGTGTGTTCTAAATATTTGAAAAAAAAAAAACATAAATTTATAAAAAAAAAATCAAATAAAATATTATATGAATAAAAAAACACAAAAATATGATAAAACAAAAATTTGAAATTTGAGTAGTTTCTTTTTTTAGAGGAAAATACTAATGGGACCATACCATATACAGTGCCGTGCAGCTAATTAGAAACGATGTCTTATGTGTAGTACATTGATCGGAAAATATAATTTTGGGACATTACGTCGTTTCTAATTAGCTGCACGGCACTGTACACTCAATACGATAAATGATTTGACGACAATTTAAATACATGTTTTAATATACCAACTGAAAAATGGTAAAATTAAAATTCATTCTGTTTGTCGAAGATAACATGAAGGTGTTCTCCTGAAATTTGAAAATGTCGAAAAAGAAGGTTATAAACTACATTATTAAATGAATTTAATAATAGATTTTCACTTTTTCTTTACAATTAATTAAATATGTTAATGAATGTTTCATTCGATAGATTAAAAATGTAAGCAATTTTTTTTTTAATTTAATAACATTTTCAGGTCAAATTGATCTTTTTATACTTTAATTTGGTGTAGAACGAAAACGGCGAATCTGATTTAGAGAAGCACAAATTTGAATTTGGGAAAATACCAAGGTTTGACATGTAAAAAATATATTTAGTTTTAATTTCGAATTAGCCCAATTCTGTTTTTACACGGTTTTGATTTAACACGGTCTAAAAAAAAAATTAATTCCGTTTTTACACGATTTCATTCGATTTAGCCCGATTAAAAAAAGCTTTTTAATTGAAATTTTAAAGAAAAATATTTTTATTAACCGTAATCTTTTAGAAATTTAGTTAGGGAATTCCCCTTTCTAATTTATTTTCAAAGCAGCTTAAGTATATATTTTAATCTTTTTTTTGTTTAGTTTCAATAAAATTGGACGTGTTCTTACTTAAAGTATGTAAACCCCGCATGTTATTTTATTTATGTACATTGAAATTACTTTTATCCTAAAGAATTTGTTTTTTTATGTAATTATGCCACTGGAGATAATTGGAAAGAATAAGAAATATAATAAGATAACAACTTCTTTTTAAATATGTCTCTTTGAAAATATGATCAATAGCTGGTTTATTCATTTAGAAAAAATTTAAATTTTAATATTATTATTAGAACAACATTTTCAGCATCTGATAAAATTGTAGAATTAAAAGGAAAAGAAAAAATTATATAAAGGCAAATTACTTTCTTTCATTTCACTCGACATTTCATCCATTCAGGTCAGCAAATTAAAATTATTTTAAGTTTTTTTAATTTAACATTTTTCATTTATATTTTCAATTATAAATTCACATTTTTCATTTAATTTCCATGTAATTTTGCAGTAAATGTATATACCTTAATGTACAGCACTAAATTGGCTCGCTGGCAAACTAAATATAATTATATATACGAGTATAGAGAGAATAGAGATATTTGTTTAAGTTATCCACAAAAAATGTCAGAAATATTGTAAAAATATTGATTAATAGTTTCATAATCTACAATACACCTCTTTACCCCATATCCTCTTTATTACATGCTGTGAATTGAATTTTGATGATAATAATTAATGTTTCATTATTATAATGTAATCACGGATTTTGTTGAATGTTTCACTATCATTATTTTATTTAGTGACATCTGGAAAAGGGAGGTAATAAATATACATATACTTGGTAATAAAAATGAAAAATAATGTGTTATTTGTATATTTTTAGATAATTAATTTTTACTAAAATATATAGAAAATGTTAAATTTTTAAAAATAAAATATTAATTTTACAATATACTCGTAGTATAATTTGTATATTAATAATTTTACATACACAAAAAGTAAAATTTATATATTTTCATAAAGATTTTTGCTACCAATCTAATTCGTTTTACAATTTTAATTTTATAAAAAGTTCTAAAAATATTTCATAAACTTATAAGGAAAAAGTCAAATGTTTAATGTTTTAAGTAAAACCGAAAATGTAAATTATCTGTTAGCTTTAAGCTGGTTATTATTATGATAGTTTTCCTCCACAGACCTTAATCTATGCATTCCAAATTACATATATTGTTAATAGGCAAAAATTAATAAATTTTCGGATGTAGTTAATTACACATTCCTATCGTAAAAAAAACATTATTCTTAGAATTGATTTATTAAATAGTTGAAAGTTTAAATATATAATTAAATATATAAGTAAAATTATATTAATAATACCGTATAGGTATTCGATTTTTATAAAACACCGCATATACTCGTACATATAATTTTCATAGGTCAAATTCGACTTTTCCTAATTGGTTTTTATAATAGAAATTCGTTTTTCTATATTTCAAATTTGTAATTTATCCTTTTTCGCCTTTATTTTAGAAAATTTGACTTGTAAAAAGACGAATTTGACTAAAAATGATATACACAACACATATAGCTTTCGAATTAAACATATAAATTCCACACTTTTTTTATAAAAAAAAGTATTTTCTTTATTGAAATTTCCCAGAACTCTCACCCAGTTTTCACAATTTTCTGTATATAAATTGTCATAGACTATATAGCGCCTGTAGCAATTTTCCATATCATTCGTGTGTATTCTTTGAACTCGTATAGAAGTCGGACTAAAAAAAATACTTCTTATTCAATATACGAAAAGAGGAAAATCTGTAATATAAAAATTTTATATCAAGTGAAAAAAAAAATTATTATAAATTGGAAAATTAAAAAAATAAAATTTAATTATAAAAATTTTTGTGATCTTTTCCAATATGTTTTCTTTAATTAAATCAATAAAGATTCTTATATTAAATAATTAAAATTTATCTAAAATAGAAAATTTAATTTTTTTATGTATATAATCATCTACTTTGGAACTTTTTTTTTCTTTTGTCAATAAAATAAGGATAATTGGGCTTCCTTTAATGAACTTGCTATAGTTCCAGCCTACAGAATAATCATAACATAGTTTTCACGGTTTTTCACATTACTAATTACCAAAACCATAAATTATAAAATTATCAATTTTGTTGGTATAATTATGAACCGTCTATTCATTTACTGGATACTTTTTGCAGCCATTTTGATTCAGAAAGGTGAGTGTGGAAATTTATTTAATTTAAAATCAAAGGGAAAAATAAAATTACTTTAAAGTATAATTAACAATAAAAATCTAATAAGATCTAACAAATTCTAATTAAATCAGAATTTTAATGTTAAAATTAAAGAAAAGGGTGAACTAAATTGGAAATGTGAGAATAATAGAAAACATATTATGAATATAAAATTACAATTTTTAGAAGTGCATATAAATTCCTTATACATTTATATAATATGATTTTCCCTGATCCTTTATTATTATCCTTTGTTAATTTTTACCTCTGGAAAGAGGAAAATATTTATATATGTATATTTTTTTTGTAGTTAAAAAAATTATAAACTTTGGAAAATTTAATATTTTAATTCTCTTGAGAGTTTGTTAAGCTTCTTAAGATTTGTTATGAGAGAGATTTAGTTTAATAAAAGCAACGTGTTTTTTATGATAATATATTTATACTATGTTCCTATATATCTGTTATGTATATTAAAAGTACACACATTGACCGAAATATTATAAATAAACATGCGGCATATTGTTTACAAACAATGCGATTTACTTCCAATATGTATATGCCAACGAGAATTAAAGAAACGAGATGTTGCAACTTCAAAAACAAGTTGTGTAATAAAAGTGTAACAATAATTTTGAATTTGAATCGAAACGAAAAACATGATTTCACTGTAATTTTATAAATTGTGCAAAATTCTTCCTTATTTTTGACAATGGGGTCGTAGGTTCGATTCACGACTCAGACAAGTAATGTTGCACAAAATTATAGAAACTATTAAGAATTATAGTACATACTAAAATTTAGTAGAAAAGTCGAACCGAATTGTTGACAACAAATTGTACCACTACTAAAGCCATTAGCAGGTTGCTGCAATTAATAGTTTTTCCACTAAAAATGAACTTATGGTTCCAAATCCATATAATTTTAGTAAGTCCTTAATTGCATTGAGTAAGATTTAATTTAATTTATAGCTAAATTTTACAATTATACTTAATTAATATATTAAGGCTGTGTGCCAAAGGGTTTAAATTTGCAGTTTAAAATTAAATTATGACTGATGAAATTAAATTATGACACTAGCGTGGTGAATATGTATTGATACATTCCAATATTTTATGATTTTTTTAAAATTAAACCAATTGGCACAGCAAACTTGATAGTAAATATTAAAAAAACTCACCAGCAAAAAAAATTTAATTTTTTGTGTCAAAATTTAAAATTTAAACTCTTTGGCACACAGCCTAAGACACATAAAAATTAAATATAATCGCTTTCGCTTAAGCTTATTACTTAGAATTTATATTTTTTATTGATTTATGAATTATTACAAATGTAATATTTCAAAGTGCAATAATTAACTTTATGTAATATTCATTAGGCAGAACGCAGGCGTCTGTCAAAATGTATGATTATTATTTCTCAATTTTCTCCATAATAACTTTGTGTAAATAGGATAAGATAAGGGTAATTATCCAGTACAAACTAGTTGACACTTTATATTCCGGTTTATTTATCCCGAAAACGAAATTCTATTTCTATTATGTTGATATAGGTCAATGTCAATGTTAATTATAGATTTTTATATACTCGTACATTACATAAATGAAAAACTTTATATGATGTATGACATTATGAGGATTTAATATTTAAAAATTATGTGATATAAATTAATTTTAGGACTTTCACTTCCAACTGAAACTACTGTTGGTGTAACACCTGAAGAAGAAGAAGAATGGGATGAAGATGATGAATCATCAGAAGCTGATGATGAAGGACGTGTATATAAAAATCCTAGAAATTCACCATCTACTGAATGTCCTAGAGATGAAGAACAGGCAACTTTATTAGGACAAAAATGTTTGCGAAAGTGTTCATCAGATGAAGATTGTAAAAGTAAAAAGAAAAAATGTTTATGCGATGGTGCATGCGGTATGTCATGTATTAAGCCAGGTAAAATATAAAAAAATTTAATTATTATTGTTTCACTGAAATATTTATAATTAAACAATTAACATAAAAGTAAATTTTTATTTATTTTAGATCGGGAATGTCCAGAATTAAATCAACCAGCACTTGGCACTGTTACAATATCTGGACGTCATTTTGGTGGTAGAGCATCATATACTTGTCCACACGGTTATCATGTTGTTGGATTACAAAGTCGATTATGTCAAGCTGATGGAAATTGGGCTGGAGCTGAACCAGCTTGCAAACAAAATAGTAAAATGAAGTTTTTATATTTCTTACAAATAATTTATGTAATTAAAATTTTTTTCTTAATTTTTCTTATTTATAGTATATTGTTTAACACCACCAACAATTGAACATGCTCGTCATTCTGCTTTACCAGAACAAGCAACATTTGATTTAGATTCAACAGTACAATATCATTGTCATATTGGTTATGTAACAAATGGTTTTCCTCGTGCAAAATGCTTAGCTATAGATGGTATGGCTAGTTGGTATGGACCAGATATTCAATGTGAACGTAAATATACATAAATATAGTATTTATTTTGTTTCATTATATTAAACAAAAATTTAACTATGTTTTAGCTCGTTCTTGTGGTCAACCACCAGAACCACCAAATGGTTGGCATGCTACTGAATGTTATACATTTGGATGTCGTATTAATTATCATTGTGGTGAAGGATATGAATTAGTTGGTAAACAAGATCGTTCTTGTCAAGCAGATGGATCATGGACACCAAAAGAATTACCAACATGTGTTTGTAAGTAATTTGTATTTATTAACAAATTTAATTAACAATTTTTATTTATTAACGACTAAAACTAAATAAAATAATAATTATTAATTAATATTATTAATAAAAATATTTATTTTATTAAATTTCTTTAATTTTACAACCCAAAAATCCTTTTTTTATTTATTATTTAAAAAAACAAAAATAACAATAAACTACGTAAAATTTAGCAACTATGAATAATTCAAGCAACACTAACACTACCGATGGAACAATTGTAACAGAAACTCTTGATGACAAAAATATTTCAAAAAAAGTGTAGAAAATTTAAAATAAATTTCACAAGTTTTTCTTTATGTTTTGTTATTTCATAAAGTTTCGATTTCTTCCGAAATATATAGTAAATACATATATAGATTTATTATTAAATTAATTAAAAAAGTGAAAACATATTAATAATAATTCCATTAGAAAAATAATTATTTTTAAATTCATTTACATATATAAATAATATTGTTATAAAAAGCGTTTTGTGTTACTCTAATTAGAGTTTGTGTTCAAACAAACATTTAAATTAAATTAAATTAATTAAACTATATATATAAAAAATTAAACAGAAAATATATCTAATGTTGATATTGTAAAATATCTAATTAAAATGTTTGTAAATTTTAATCTAAAAAAAAAATTACCAAAAAATTATTTAAAATTGTTGACATGTTATCAAATTTAAAAAAAAATAATTGATTTATGACAAATTTAAGGAAATAAAAAATATAGTTACCGCAAAAATAAACTAATTGTTGTTTTATTTATTTTTAATATTAAATTGATTTTTTGGATTAAAAAAAATTTAAATATAAAATAATTTCTATATTATATTATGATCATGAAAATTTTAAAATTCATTATAAACGCAAGGTTTTTTTTTGTGGTAACTATTATTTAACCGACATTCATATAATAATCTGTAATTTGTTAACCGTCATATCAGTCTAAAATTTAATTATTACTTTTGAAAACAGAATTTTCGGAAAACTCAAGATATATTTGCTAATAATATGTATACTTTTTTAAGTTTGACAAAAATGTATTTTGCACAACAAATTATGAAATCAAAGGAATGTTTTTTGTTGTTGAAAAAATGCTTTAATATTCTTTCCAAAATTTTGTAGTTTAAAATATCATCTTCTATTGTGAAAATAATCTAAATTAGCATGGTAATTTCTATAAATTATTGTGCTGAGTACATATTTTGTCGTGCAATATTTTTAGTGCTCAATAAAGAGTTTCTCGTACAATAAAGGATATGAAAGCATATCAATTTAATTTATCGAAATAATTATAGTTGTAATTTCAATATTTCTGTTTAGAAAATTTGGTTATAGTTCATAAAAAGAAGTTACTAAATACTCTAAAGAACGAAGATCGTTAAATATTTACATAATTTTGGGCAAACATAAATAAAAACCTTTTTTTTTGTACAAGAATAGAAAAATATTATTTCTTTTATTATTATTTGATAAATATAAACAAAATTTATTTTTTAATATTATATATGGTGACATACCATATGTCCCCATCCCATAAGTCCCGAAGGGACACCTAAGTGTCTCATAAGTCCCCGGGGAGTAATGATCTGAGTTAAAATGAGTTATAAGTCCCCGGGGACTTATGAGACACTTTGGTGACCCATAAGTCCCCATTGCAATGAGAATTTATACTATTTAGAGAGATAGTTATTTATTTTTCGCAAAAACAGTAGGTTTTGAATTAAATTTGTAATAATATCATTAGTAGTAAGGTTTATTTAATAGTAATTGAACGTTTTTGTAAGAATTTAGTTAGAACGGTTTTGTAAGAATTAGAAATTAATTATAAAAGAATAAATAAAAATGGAAAGTGCCGTTAAAAGTTTTATAATTGTAACCGGTGCTAGAAAAAATAGCCAATTAATTTATGTACCTATTGAAAAACAATTATATGTGAAAAAAAGTGATTATAAAAATGGAAAAATACTAATTATTATTATTATATTATTATTAATATTATTAATTGTGCATATTGGAATGCCGAACATGTAAGAAACAATTTAATTAACATTCGCGCTTTGTTTTTGTTTGTTTTAATAAATTTTGAATTTTTGGATTTTTTTATTACGAATATCAAATGTTTTGATTTTTTGGGGACTTATGACATGGCTTTAAATTATGAAATTTCTTATTCTTAAAAGTCCCCGGGGGACTTATAACCCACCCAGTTATGGGACTTAGGTGTCCCATAAGTCCCTTCGGGACTTATGAGATGGGGACATATGGTATGTCACCATTATGTACCATTTTTAGCATAATTAATTAAAAAAAATTAATAAATAATTTTCTCAGCGGTAGGTATACAAAAAATTATTCAGTTTCTGATTATGTGTTAATTTCATTACATGCTCCTAGTACAATTATAAATTTTCAACATTGTTATAGCACACTCTATAAATCTATATTTAGCAAAAATCATTCAATCTCAGCAGATCTTCTTCCATATTTCTATATTTCCATTAACAATTTCTATAATTCTACTTTTTTTAACTGCCTCATATTTTACTGCCTCATTTTGGCTCATTATTACCCATACATTATTAATTTTAATAAATAGTATTACTATAGTAATTATTATTATTATTATTTCAATTTTTGTGCAGTGGTTACATCCGTAGTATGTCCAACTCCAGAGCATCCAAAGAACGGAAAAGCCATTTATACAACATTTTCATATAATTCAGTTGTCAGTTATGAATGTCGTTATGGTTATACATTAATTGGTGAAAGTTCACGTCGTTGTGGTGCTGACAGAAAATGGACAGGATCCTTGCCAATATGCAAAGGTATAGAATTATAATTATAATTTGAAGCAATACATTACATTTAAAGAACGAAATATAATATCAATCATTTATTGTTACAGAAATAAATTGTGGTCATCCTGGTGTGCTTTATAATGGTTGGCTGGAAAATATTGATGCAGGGACTGGTCTCGGTGCAAGTATAATATTTCGATGTCATGCAGAAATGCTAATTGAAGGTTATGGTTCAACTGTTTGTCAAATTGATGGTAGATGGCGTTATCCTGTACCTGAATGCTTAGCACCATGTGTTGTACCAACAATTTCACAAGGACATGTGATACCAATTGAAGTAATCTCTGATGAAAATACAACAACCGTCTCAACACCAATGGTTATTACATCAGTTGGAAGAGTTAAACATGGTACAGCTTTAGAAGTTATTTGTGATTTGCATTATGAATTTCCAGCATCATCAATGAGTCCACCAACATGTAATAATGGTACATGGAGTGTTATACCACGATGTATACCGGCAAGATGTAAATCAATGCCAAAAACCCCAAAAAATGGTATGGTATTGGCACCAAAAACAGAACATGGTATGAAAGCACGTTTTAAATGTAAAGATGGATTTAATTTAACAACACCAGATGGCAAGGAGGTAACTAATCCAGATGATTATATATTAACATGTTCATTTGGTAATTGGACTGGTGAAACACCGGCTTGTCATGAAGTATATTGTTCATTTCCTGGTTATGTTGCAAACGGTAAAATTTTATTAGTTGGTAATATGGGATTATATGATTATAGACCTTATGTGAAGAAAATTGCAAATAATAAACAAATCATGTATGATTGTGATAAGGGATACGTATTGGAGGTTGGTCCACCAGGTGCAACTTGTGTTGGTGGAAAATGGCGACCTACAGAATTACCTAAATGTTTGCTAGGACAACATCCACGACTACGTTGGAATCGTCGTCGTAGATCATTAGGAATGAAATATTTAAAACTAAAATTTGTACGTGAGAAATCAAAAGAATTACATGATTTATTGAATAAAGACACAGAAGACCACAAATTGATTGAAACAAATAATTTCCGAATAAAAAGAAATAATGTATATAATAGAATATCAGATGATCAAGAAGAACAATTCGAAAGAAGTTCAGCAGCTCAAATTGCTCCATTCTATTATCCATTATTGAATTTAAGACGTCAATTATTTGCAGATTATTATCGAAAACGTATGTCTGATACAATGCCTTCGAAATCAACTTTAACGAAATCATCATCATTAGGACGTGTACGTCGCGAAACATCTGAAATCGATGTTGCCTATTCGAAATATTATAAAAAAATTAAACAAAAATACCAAAATTATGTGAAGAATTTATTGGGCTATAATCGTCCACGTAATAGTCATACAGCACAACATCTGCTTGATAATCCAACAAAAAAAATTCAAGTACAAGATGGACGTTGGTATCATGATTATAATAATCCAGAATTGGTTACACGTTATCGTGTAACACATAAAGCTCGGACAGCTGCTAATGATTTAGGTGAAATATATGATTACTATGATTATGTTGATTCAAAACATGATGATAGTCATAAAATGGCAAAAGTTGCTATACCAGATATTAATCAAAGCTCTAAATTTCATCAAACACATAATATTGTTCCTATTAATAATGAAGATGATGATAACAATAGTAAAGATGAAAAATCATCAGAACTTGATAATAATTTCTTCTCTGGATATTATTTTAATAATAAAAATCCATCAACTACTAAACCAATTGAAAATAGTTTGAGGAATTTTATACGAACTGCTACCAATCATAATAACAGTTTCTATCCAAAAAATTTAACAATTCTAATTGAACAATTGAAATCACAAATTGTTAAACGTAGAAAACGTGATGCACCAACAGGAAATGAAGATAGTTCTTCTAAGCTAAATGTTGATAATATAGAGAAAGAAATTCCTGAAGAGAAAAAAGGAATTCCAAGAGGTCCATGTGAAGATTTAGATTGGGATTCATTTTCAAATGTTACAGTTGTTAGACCTGGAAAAAGTCCTGGCAAAACAACAGCCGGCACTATTTTATTAATTACATGTAATCCAGGATTTAAATTGAATATTAAAAATCCAAATGCGACAGCTCGATGTGTACGTGGACTATGGAAACCGCAAAAACCTATTTGTTTATCAGGTTCATAAAATTAAATTAATTAAAAAACATATTGGTAATAATATAAATACTATTTATATTAATTATTTCATTAGCTCCTTGTTCAGTTCCGTCAACAGAACATGGAAAATATTTTGAAGTATCGCCAGATCCAAAATTGTTGAGAGATCATCCAACATTAAGATTATTGATTCCATATGAAGAAATTAACAATGAGCAAATTATTACATTTCAATGTGAAGAAGGATATAATGTTCAAGTATTCAAAATAATCTTTTATTAATTATGTAAAATTGAAAAAATATATTTTTAGGGTCCAGCTCAGTTACGATGTGTCCATGGTAGTTGGTCTGTTACTGCATTTCCAGAATGTGTTCCATTACCATGTATTTTACCATTAATGGTGAATGTTATATATGAAGTAAGTATTTTTAATATGATTATTTTTACAATTTCTTTTTATAATTAAGGTAATTTACTTTACAGGGTGGATATCGAGCTGGTCTGACAATTGCTCATGGTAGTTCAGTATCTGTTCATTGTGATAATCCAGCAAATAGTTTACCAATACAAATGGTTTGTAATCGTGGTCAAATGTCACCAAATACAATTCATTGTGAAACTGGTTTAAGAAAATCACGTGAAGAATATTTAGGTGAAGCAGAATTTGTTGGTATTGGTGGTGAGAATCCATTAAGTAATTTAATAAATGGTGCTGGACCATCAAAAATTAATTCAAATCGTAATATGGGTTTGTATACAACATCCGGTAATAATACTGATAATGATGGACAATTTAATATTAATAATAATATTGGACGTGATTGTGAAACGCCAGCAAAATTAGAAGGTGCTTTAATATACAAGTAAGAATTAAATCATTATTTTGTTACACATATTTTTAAAATTTAAATTTTGTTGGTTTTAGAAATGGTGAACCAGTTGAGGACGAAGAAGGTTATCCACATGGCACAGAAATATTTTTTAATTGTATTGCTGGCCATGCCGGAGAAAGAAATACATGGAAAATTCATTGTGAGGATGGCAATTGGATTGGACGATCTTATCGTTGTGGTATTGTTACAAAAAACGTTTAAATCATTATTATGAAGATAAATAAATTAAATTTTTTTTTTCATTTTCAATATATATTTATTAGAAAATGGAACTTGTTTATTTAGGAATAATGAACCAAATGTTGTTAGTTTCTATAACGATTTAGAAATTCGAGAAGAGTTTGTTGATTTTCCACCTGGTGCTACAATTATTTCAAGGTAAGAGAAAGAAAAACAAATATGTATATATATTTCTTAATATTTGCATTTAATTCTTTAAATATTATTATAATATACATATAAGTGTCACAACATATTTTATTTAACAATATCAGTCATATTCAGCACCAATTGTAATACTTAACTCACCAAAAATTACCTTTGTTTGATGATACCATCTATTTGTGTCAAGCACAACTACAATATCGATTTTTAGAAATATGTAAAAATTATACAATACGAAACTTACTAATTTCTCCAGTTTTTACCACTGTTTTAAAACTATTACATTCAAAAAAACATTCCGGCGGTGGTGCTAAAATCCATTCTTTTGATCCTTTTAATTGAGCTTGCCAAGACGGTAAACGTACATTATCAACCTTAAATATAATTGTTTGTTAGACTTTACAAAAATTAATATTTTAAATTCTTACATGCATATGTGCACCTAAACCAGGTCCACCCATAAATATCCAATCTGTTGATGGACTTTCTGATAGTTTTGGTAAAAAATATGGTCTACCATAATATTTACGTAAAATTTCAGCAATTTCACTATGACAATTACTCCAACCAAAATACCATGGATCTGTACCAGGTTCAAAATTAATTCGATCTAATGGAATACTAAATGCATCCAATAAATTGCGAAATCCACTTTTATATGGAAAAAATTGACAATCAAATAAACTACCACGATTATTTGTAGTGTAAATATTTTGAAAGAAATCGAAATTGAAAAACTATAATAAACAAAGATCATTAAATATATTTTATTCTTATAATTTTATTATATTTAAAATACTTGTAATGCTGTCCAATTTTGTGTAGCATCAGTTACAATTACTGGCCTTCCAGAATATGCAAAATTTTCTTCAAATTCGTCTGGTGTAATATTTGAAATTCTTTCAATCTCTGTTATACCATGACAAAAATTACATGATTCTGGTGGTCGAAAATTTCTATTTAAATCTGATGGCATTTCCAAAAAACACTATATAGTATAAATTTTTTAATTAAAATTTAATGGACATTAACTAATTAATATTGATATTATATATACTTCTCCTTGATTAATATGAGGAAGTATGTACCAAGAAAATGATATTATGAAAATTAAAATTATTAATAACAAAATTTTCCAATTCTTTTCTTTTGATTTTTTATGTGTATAATTTAAATTTTCAAATATTTGAAATGGATCAATATTTGCATATTTGCAAACATTTAAGAACTTTATTAATTTATTTAATGCATCAGTTTCCATCTTTTTGTAACACTCTTGTCGCACTAGAAGTTAAACCGTTTACTCTTAAATACAATTACTGAATGAAATGAAAATTTTAAGAAATTTAATACTAGTCAGAAAATATAAATTATTTTTCTACTAAATAAAATTTAATTTTCATGGTGCACAGTAATTTTCATTGTAAAAGATTTGTTATCATGAAAATTTATATACAAAAACATATTTATTCCAGTTAATTGAATTGGAAAATCTACTGTGTTTAGAAGAATATGACTCAGATGACTGGTATGAACAGATAAAAATTATCTCACAAAAAATAGAATTTGAAGCAAATAAAAGAGTTTGTCATTAATCATAAAAAAATTTGCAAGAGAAGTAAAAAAATTTCCCAAAATATTTAAATATTTTCGTTTTCGAATAATTTGTCATATTAAAACCGGTATTAATTGTACACAGAATCGTTTAATTGTAAATTATTTGAACTAATTATTATTATATTATACTACATAACATAATATGTAGATTGAACTGACAGTCTGACAAACATATTAAAATTCTACTATACTATTTAATTGGATATAATATAAATTCTGTATTTTTCATTGCACAACATAATTTAATAAATCTTAATTTCTATTAACCACAGATGTGTCGATATCGGCAAATATGCTTTAGTTGGTAGTAATGAAAGAACATGCATTCATTCAGAATGGACTGGTACAAAACCGTCATGCTTTGGATTAAATCAAGAAAATGATTACGCAAGTAAATTGAATTTTGATTAAATTTTCTTGAAAATATATATAACATTGAAAAATTTCATGATCTAGAATTATATTGATATTTTTTTTTGTAGTGGAAAAGGCACCAACAATTCTATTTCGTCATCAAGATGGACCGATAGCACAAAGTAATGATGGAAAATTAATTGTATATCCTGGTACAACTGTTCATATGGAATGTTTATGGATGCGTCGCTTTGGTAATCCTAAATGGAATGTTAGTCATGAATATAGGTAAGTATTATAGCTTTAAAAAAAATCATTTCTTAAAACACTATTTCTCGCATTTAGAATATATCCTGAGGGATGGGTAAACGAAGAAAATCGTGATCCTACTTTAGAATATAGATTAAGTATTTTACATGCTGTTGAAGATGATTCCGGTATTTATACATGCCAAACTCCTGCACGTCATGAACATTCTGTTGAAGTTATGGTTAAATCTATTAATTGTCCTGAAATACCAATGAGACGTGGACTAATTGTAAATAGTAATGATACAAAACTCAGTTCACGTGTCCTATTATCTTGTGCTAATGGAAATTCATTAATTGGTGCATCCGAATTAGTTTGTTTACCAAGTGGTAATTGGAGTGCACCTTTACCAGTATGTGAAAGTGTTGAATGCGGTGATATTCCATTAGCAACAAATGATAGTATGCCACGTGTAGCTGTGTTATCTCGTGAAGTTGGTGGTAGAGCTGCATTTTCATGTCCATCTGGTTATGGTATACGTGGTAATCAAGAATCAATATGTATGCCATCTGGTGAATGGTCATCACCATTTCCAACATGTGTTGAAGTACAATGTGATAATCCTGGTGCACCAGATTTTGGTTATGCTCAAGGTTCAGCACCATATCGTGCTGGTGATGTTATACAATTTAATTGTAATCCTGAATATATGATGCAGGGTCAACCAATTGTTGCATGTCAAGATAGTGGACGTTGGTCTGGGGTATTACCAAAATGTGTACAAGCATGTTCCTATCCAGGTACAGCAATTAGTGGTCGTATGTCATCGGTTAAATTTTATTATGCAATTGGTGAAAGTGTTACATTTACATGTGATTCTGGTTTAGAATTGAGAGGTGCAAAAATGTTAAAATGTATGCGAAATGGAAAATGGTCAAATGCTATACCAACATGTGTTAATGGTGGCGATCAAACAAATAAAAGTAGTGCTATTTTGGGATAATTTAATTTAAATATAAAATTTATTTCTATTTCTATTTTATTGTTAAAAATTTTTCATTTCTCTTTTTCTGAATATTTTTTTCTGCTTTATTTTTTAAATATTTTTCTCGTTTTTTTTATATATGAATTGGTTTTAATAACAATTTTAAACCATCATTGCAAATTGTACTACAAATGAAACCAACAAATACAAATATATATAAAAAAAAATTGCTACATCAACAATATATTATTTATATTAAATAGGGCTTAAATATGAAGCTCTAATGGCACAAAGAAATTCTCAAATACGATTAAGGGCAGCTGAAGTAAAAACCACTTGTTCAACAACAATATTTAAATAATTAATATTTTTAAAAATATTTTATAATTTTAGGATAAATTGCGATACAAGCTAAATCTTGTATTAGTTTTTATTTATAGTCAATTATAGGTATACATATATCAATATGTAACTGAGCCATATCATTCAAATGCATATTATGTATATGTATAATTATTTAATTCTACTTTAAATAGAAGAAGAAAAAATCAAACTTATATTGAAAAAACTTTCAAAAATTAAATTTAATAATTACATGTAAATTTTGGATAGTAAAAATATTATTACCCAAAATAAATTATTAAAATATTAGATGCAATTGGATGCAAAAAGTCAATAACATAAACTGAATTATAATTGTGATTAACAAAAAATATAGAGAATTTTTTTTGAAATGGCAACTTATATATCAATTATATTATATCAAATTATTATAATAAATTTATAAGATTATATACATAAATATTTCATGTCTATATAATAATTATAATATTTAAAAGTTTAAAAAAAATTTATTAAGGTATATTTTTCTAACCACAGAAATTATATGATCATCATATTAACAGGAAATTTGTTTTCTTTTTTTCTTTGGTTAGTAAATATTTAGGGAATTATTTTATCATTATATTGTTTCTTACATAATATAAGAATTAAGATTTGTTTTGTTTTTTAATTATTATATTTGATAATTTCTCATTTTCCTTCATTCTGTGATTAAAAAAAAAACAATATATTTATAAATATAGAAATACTAATATATATATAAAAATATAATAATAAATATTCCAAAAACATATTTATTTTTTCTTCTAATAAATTAGATTTATAATAAGAAAAATCAAAAATATATTCTTTTCTGGACAAAAGTTCAATCGATTATAAAAAAAATTACAATGATAATAAAAGAAAATATTTATAAAAAGTGTGGAATTTATTTTGGATTTATTTTAGTTCGTTTATAACAAAAAAATTAATTCAACATAATTTTAATACAATATTTTAAATGTCAGGTTAATCGTTATTATTTAAAAACTAAAAGTAAGTTCCTTTATATTCATTAAAATTAAATAATAAATTATAAATGAAATTTACATTTATTCTTTTTTAATGTTAAAACTGATTGAACCACAATCTAATGTATTTAAATCAACAACAGCTATAGACTGATTTTTAACAAACGATGGTATACAAATTAAACGAGTTTTTTGTCCTTCAGATCCTAAATTTATAAAATATTAATTTACATTATTTTAATTTTTATATAATAAGTATACCCTGATGTATTTCTGTTTTAAATTCATCTAAATTTCCTGCAAAATAAATATGAGGACATTCTGTTATAATAAATGGATCTGTGTCAACATATGGATAACAAGGTAGTGTATCCGGACTAAAAATACATTTAATATTTATTAAAATTTATATATATAAAAAAAGTCTTATACCTTGTTGGTGCAATATGACTCCATATTAATGTTGATTTTAGAACTTCCAATGTATCTTCAACTTTGGATATTCTCATAATATCATGTATATTTTGTCCAGAAGTACCCAAAATTAAACGCTGATCTAATCGAAAATTATATGGATTTGTAACACCTTTGAATGTTACAATTTTACTAGCTTCAGGAAACATACAATTATGTAATGGTTGTTGCGGTAACATATAATTAGTTGGATCATGTTCACCTGGCATTAAATCAACATCAATTTTTTCATTTAAACATTTCTTTAACCACAAGTCGAAATCTTTAACAGTTTGTACCATATCTGGATATTCAGCTGGACGCAATTGAAGACTTTTTTGCTTTACATCAGCAGTAGATCGAATTGAATTACCTAAATAATTTAATATTACAAACTACATAATTAGTAAATATTTTTACAATTTGTGTATACCGGCTATTATAACTCGTACAATATTTGAAGATTTCCATTTTTCTGCACCTTCATAAGTTTCAATATTTCCACTTAGCCAGTTTTTAAGAGCTTCTACTGATGAAGAATAATTAAATGCTGACGACTTTTAAGATAAAAACTATTAGAAATATTTGAAATTTTATATACAATTATTATTTTACCTGATCTAGTCCTGAAATTAATACCAACAATGGCGATGCACTTAGCGGTTTTAAGGGTTTTTGTGGACCACTTTCATAAAATAAATAATCTTCAACGATAAATTTTCCATCACTTTCAACGTAGCCTAAATTTATTATTGAAAAAGAAACGTTACACATTAAACTTTAAACAAATAATCTAGTAAAATGTCCAATCGACATACAGTGTATATTTCGTTTTAAAATTTATTGTAATTTTGTTAGCGAAAAAAAATGACAAATCATAAAAATAAAAAAAAATGGATTAGTAGATATATACCAGCGAAAATAATAATTTAAAAATTTTGGATATATTTACATAAAAATAAGAAAATATCATAAATAAATTTTGAAAATAAGAGTATAAAAATCATATTTTTTTATGTAATTTAAATTTTAAATTATGGTGTTTGGTGTTATGTTGTGATGCTAGTGTAGTGAGTGCTTGAGTGATAAAAGTATGAATAAATTTTTTTTACTGCACTTACTGACTTTTCCTATGCATTGGTATATATTATGTAAATACCATCAATGGTCATTCATAATTAAAAAAGAAATTATATTACTATTATGAAGTAAATTATTAAAATATTTTATTTCTTAATTTGTATAAAATATTTTTATACTTTATTTAATTATTTTGAGTTTTGAAACTTACCCAAAACAGCGCAAACAACACCTGTCGCAATATTATTTAATTCAATTTTTCCCAATAGACGAATTCTTTGCAATTCATCTTCCAAAATTAATTTATCGCTATCATCAAAATAAAGTGTCCTCGGTGGTTGAGGTGCTAATTGATTTTCTTCAGAAATTTCTCTTAAAATGCTTGGTTTATATTTCTAAAATAATAAAATGCAGTTAAATA
This sequence comes from Empis stercorea, assembly GCA_949752835.1. NCBI lineage: Eukaryota > Metazoa > Arthropoda > Insecta > Diptera > Empididae > Empis > Empis stercorea. Next base: position 19,119,864 of record OX457089.1, read on the forward strand.
CTAAAATAATATTATATATGTAATTATAAAGAGATTTAACCTGATGCTTAAAAATTGTTCCAATAATAATACATTTTTCTTGATCTTCTTCCCTTAATTCACAAAGTTTTTTAATTGCTATTTTATTACCTAAAATTTTATATATTTAATTAAATTTAAAATGTTGTCTAATAAATATTAATAACTTCTTATAGTTACCCCACTTTGCTTCCACTTTCGGCTTTAGTAATTTTGTCACTTCATTTAAACGAAATAAATAAATATGAAAATATTGCTCTGAGAAATTACGAGAATTAAACACAAACTTTTGCGATAAATTTTCATAATCCAAATGCAATTTTTTAGCATTTGTATCATTACTGGAATTTCCATTTGTTAAAGATATTTTTGTAGCCATTATATTATTATATTGAACACTAAAATTAATTAAATGAAAATAGTTTATACTTTGCACTAGCGTTTGGCGTTTCTTTTTCAACTTCGCGCTCAAATATAATTTTTCAAAAATAATTTTCAAAATGTCATTTACTTGTCAGCTTGTCACATGACATTGACAATTTCCAATCAAAATCCAACACTCGACGGACGACAACAGCCCAGCGAAAAAACTTTTTACGTAAAATGTTCGACGTAGTTTTGACTTGCTTATTCAAATGAACGTTGATAAAATGAACGTTGATAAAATGAACGTTGATAATTGAGTTTCTGTTTAGTGTTTACTCCTTTTAAGAAAAGCGAACCGTAAACGAACCGACGGCGAAGTCTTTTCTTCATATCCCGCCAAACTTTGCGTAACGGAAACGTAAAGTTTTCCGAGTCTAATTCCTTCTAAGGTCTTGGAAAACGTTCCGTTTTGGCGTAACAGAATTGATACGTAAGTGTTACATTCCTTATATGAGAAATGACACTATTTTTCGTTACGATAAGTCCTCGCAAAAGCAATGTTTCTGTACAGTTTAGGTGTAATGTTTTTCTACAGTTTAGGTGTAATGTTTTCGTACTGATTACGTGTAATGTTTTCGTACAGTTTAGGTGTAATGTTTTCGTACTGTTTAAGTGTAATGTTTTCGTACTGGCAATTCGAGCCGTTTCTAGAATTCTTCCTTAGTAATTAAAACACAAATTTAAATATTTTAATTTTATATTTGAAATAAAAATTACATATTTTTTAATATGTATTTAAAAAAATGAAATTCTGTTTTTTTGTTAATAAAATTTAAAATTATTACTTAATATATAAAAAAATAGGTAATCTATTTACCTAATATATAATAAAGTTAAATTCAATCACATTTAATATAGATAATGATTTTTGGTAATTATTTTAATTTAAAAATATTTCTTAATATAAAAAAATAGAATTGCAATTCTACCTAATACATAATTAAATTAAATTAAATCACATTTAATATAACTAATGATTTATAGTAATTATTTTGATTTAAAAATATTTCTTAATATATAAAAAAAATAGGTAATCAATTTACTTAATATATAATTAAAGTAAATTAAATCACATTTAATATATATCACATTTAAAATGACTTTTGGTAATTATTTTAATTTAAAAATATTTCTTAAGATGAAAAAGTAGGATTGCAATTCTACATTATACATAATTAAATTAAATTAAATCACATTTAATATAACTAATGATTTATTAGAATAATTACTATTTTGATTTAAAAATATTTCTTAATATATAAAAAAATAGGTAATTAATTTACCTAATACACAATTAAATTAAATTAAATCACATTTAATATAAATATTTATTTTTGTCTAATAAATATTAATAACTTCTTATAGTTACCCCACTTTGCTTCCACTTTCGGCTTTAGTAATTTTGTCACTTCATTTAAACGAAATAAATAAATATGAAAATATTGCTCTGAGAAATTACGAGAATTAAACACAAACTTTTGCGATAAATTTTCATAATCCAAATGCAATTTTTTAGCATTTGTATCATTACTGGAATTTCCATTTGTTAAAGATATTTTTGTAGCCATTATATTATTATATTGAACACTAAAATTAATTAAATGAAAATAGTTTATACTTTGCACTAGCGTTTGGCGTTTCTTTTTCAACTTCGCGCTCAAATATAATTTTTCAAAAATAATTTTCAAAATGTCATTTACTTGTCAGCTTGTCACATGACATTGACAATTTCCAATCAAAATCCAACACTCGACGGACGACAACAGCCCAGCGAAAAAACTTTTTACGTAAAATGTTCGACGTAGTTTTGACTTGCTTATTCAAATGAACGTTGATAAAATGAACGTTGATAAAATGAACGTTGATAATTGAGTTTCTGTTTAGTGTTTACTCCTTTTAAGAAAAGCGAACCGTAAACGAACCGACGGCGAAGTCTTTTCTTCATATCCCGCCAAACTTTGCGTAACGGAAACGTAAAGTTTTCCGAGTCTAATTCCTTCTAAGGTCTTGGAAAACGTTCCGTTTTGGCGTAACAGAATTGATACGTAAGTGTTACATTCCTTATATGAGAAATGACACTATTTTTCGTTACGATAAGTCCTCGCAAAAGCAATGTTTCTGTACAGTTTAGGTGTAATGTTTTTCTACAGTTTAGGTGTAATGTTTTCGTACTGATTACGTGTAATGTTTTCGTACAGTTTAGGTGTAATGTTTTCGTACTGTTTAAGTGTAATGTTTTCGTACTGGCAATTCGAGCCGTTTCTAGAATTCTTCCTTAGTAATTAAAACACAAATTTAAATATTTTAATTTTATATTTGAAATAAAAATTACATATTTTTTAATATGTATTTAAAAAAATGAAATTCTGTTTTTTTGTTAATAAAATTTAAAATTATTACTTAATATATAAAAAAATAGGTAATCTATTTACCTAATATATAATAAAGTTAAATTCAATCACATTTAATATAGATAATGATTTTTGGTAATTATTTTAATTTAAAAATATTTCTTAATATAAAAAAATAGAATTGCAATTCTACCTAATACATAATTAAATTAAATTAAATCACATTTAATATAACTAATGATTTATAGTAATTATTTTGATTTAAAAATATTTCTTAATATATAAAAAAAATAGGTAATCAATTTACTTAATATATAATTAAAGTAAATTAAATCACATTTAATATATATCACATTTAAAATGACTTTTGGTAATTATTTTAATTTAAAAATATTTCTTAAGATGAAAAAGTAGGATTGCAATTCTACATTATACATAATTAAATTAAATTAAATCACATTTAATATAACTAATGATTTATTAGAATAATTACTATTTTGATTTAAAAATATTTCTTAATATATAAAAAAATAGGTAATTAATTTACCTAATACACAATTAAATTAAATTAAATCACATTTAATATAAATATTTATTTTTGGAAATTATTTGAAAAAAAAGAATTAAAAATAAAAGAAAATCACATTCAACTTAATAGTGACATGAAATTAATTTTAAAAAAAGTCTTATAATCTATAAAAAATAGGATTTCAATTCTACCTAATATAAAATAATAATGAATAAAAATTGTAATATAAAAAAACAATAAATAAAGGATTTCAATTCCACTTCAAAATAAAATCACATTAAACTTAAAAATGGCATGAAATTAATTGTTAAAAAAATCTTATGTAAAAAAATAATATATAAAAAAATAGGATTTCAATTATATTTTTTTTTTTTTTTTTTTTTTTTTTTCTAGTTACAAGGTAGCTTGTCTTTTTAATTCAACTAAAACTGGCCCAGATAGCCAACCATCAGTTTTATTTTGTAATCTTAAGAACTAATTTTTAAGAATTTTAATTCTCCCAGTGGATCCTTAAAACGTTTTTCTAACTTTTAAATGTTTCGAATATGTATGTATATTGTATATTCGTAGCTTTGTTTTAAATTGTCAAATCTGATGGTTTTTTACGTTTTAATCGTCTGACTTGATTTTCTGTATCTTGTAGAATTAGTATTTCATTGTTGATATGATTTGAGATCCTATATTGATGTTTTATGGCAAATCGTTTAATTTCGTCTTCTACTGTTGCAACGTTTAAGTCTCTATGCAGATCGTTATTTCTTACATACCATGGTGCATTAACCATGTTACGCAGTACTTTATTTTGGAATCTTTGAACTTTTGCTATATGACAACTACTGGCACAACCCCAAAGTTGTATACCATATAGCCAAATTGGTTTTATTATTTGGTTGTATATTAGAATCTTGTTTATTAGCGACAATTTTGATTTTCTTCCAATGAGCCAATATACTTTACTATATTTTATTTTTAATTCTATAAGTTTAATTTTTACGTGTTCGTTCCATTTTAGCTTTGTGTCCATTGTCATACCTAGGTATTTCACTGTTGTATTTAGTGGTATGATTTTGTTATTTAATGTTATCGGAATGTTGTTAATTATTTTGTTGGTGAAGTTAATATGTGTTGACTTTAACTCATTTATATTTAATAACCATTTATCTGACCATTCCTGTATTTTATTATTTGCATTTTGGAGTTTCCTATTACATGTCGTTTCATCACCGTCTGTAGCCAGCAAGGCAGTATCGTCTGCGAAAGTTGCAACTTGAACATCTATAGGTGTATGAAGATCGCTCGTGTACAGAAGGTACAACATGGGTCCCAATATGCTACCTTGTGGAACTCCAGCTTTTATTTCGAATAGTTCAGAGTACTCTTCATCTTGTTTCACACGGAAATATCTGCCTTTCAGGTAAGATGTTAAGAACTCTACATATTGAATAGGAAGAATATTTTTAAGTTTAAAGATGAGGCCGTCGTGCCACACTTTATCGAATGCCTGGGCGATATCTAAGAACACCGCTGAACATATTTGTTTGCCTTCTAAAGCTTGTTCTATTGTATTTGTAATACGATGTATCTGGTCGGTTGTTGAATGGCATTCTCTAAAGCCAAATTGGTAATCTGGGATGACATTCTTACTTTCCAGGATCGGCTTGATGTTTTTTAGAAATAGTTTTTCCGCTACTTTGGATATGATTGGAAGTAACGATATCGGTCGGTACGAACTTACATCATTTGGTGGTTTACCTGGTTTATGAAGCATTATAACTTCCGCCACTTTCCAACTATCCGGGAAATATTTCAATCTAAATGAAGCATTTATTAACTGCGATAACATTATGAAGCCTTTTTTTGGCAGCTGGTTAAGAATTTCAGCGGTTATTAAGTCATACCCTGGTGCTTTCTTCTTGTTAAAACTACGTTTTAGTTCATCTTTTACTAATCCTGGTGTAACTGGTTTAATGTTTTTATATGTTATATTAGCATTTTGCGGTGTATGGTTATTTCTAGGATTTATGTTTGGTGTAAATACTTTCGCAAGATGCTTTGCGAATGCGTCAGCCTTGTCCTTGTTAGTTTTTGCCCATGTTCCGTCCATCTGCTTTACCGGTGGTATATGGTTTACATGTTTATTTATGTTTTTTGTTGCTTTCCACAGCGAATAGTTAGTTTTTTTATCAGATGTTAAATTTTCTAGGTATGTAGTCATATTATGTTCTTTAAAATTCAATATTTCTTGCTTTAATTTTTTTGTTATATTGTTAAGTAAATTTTTGTCTGTAGGATCTCGTGAATGTTGCCATTTTTTATGCTGCACCTACTACAAGTTTTTGTTGATTGGACGTAACAGCAATAACGGTAAGCTGACATTCTTCTTTCTTAATACAATTTTCTGCATGATGGTTTATATTTTCTTTTATGAGTATAGCACTACCGCCTTTGGCTTGGTTATTCGGATGGTTTGTGTGGTAAGTATAATATCCTTTTATTTTTAGGTACATTTGGTCTGTCATGTGTGTTTCGGACAATAAACATATATCTATTTTATACATATTAAGAAATATTTCCAATTCATGTATTTTGTTAATTACGCCATTTGCGTTCCATGTTGTTATTTTTAGATTATTTTTGTGTACTATGATGACGATTTGACGCTCGTACTCGGGAAGAAGCTTTCCAGTTTGTCCATTCTATACGATAATTTATTTGCTACTTCAAAGATATCTGAGAGTAGTTTTTCATGGTTAAATTTATGTTGTATGTTTGGATTATCTTTTTGTGTGTTCATATTCACTGCTTGGGCATATGTGATATTTTTTGATGTGCTAGATATGCGTGTATTGGTATTTATGAATTCGTTATTTGATTCTTTTTTTAAGTTGTTTACTTCGTTTCTTTTTTTTTGGAGCTCCTTTGCTATTAAACATCCCCTATAGTTGGCAGGGTGAGCTTCTGCACAGTTGGCACATTTTGCAGGAACGTCTCTGTTTTTTGGGCAAGTTGTTGTAAGGTGATTTCCCGCACATTTGACGCAGACTGGTTCACGCTGGCAATATTTATGAGTGTGTCCAAAACGTTGGCATCTTTTACATTGAGGTATGTTGTTGTTCTTTTTAATTGCTTCGATTTTTATTTTCATATTGTTTAAGTATTTGATTTCGAATATATTTTTAACGTTTTCTGTGTTTTCAAACGTAAGTATAAATAATGGTAGTTTTGTAATAAATACTTCACCATTTATTTTATTTTTTATATATTTATTTTCAACGTTTAATATTTTGAATTTTTTTTCTAGCAATTCCTCTTTAACATCATCTGAGTCGCACGAGGGGTGAAGGTGCCTAGCCATTACCCTTATCGGTCTGGTTTGTTTGTTTTCGTAGGAATGCCATTCCATTTTCGACTCGTTGGCCAGTTTTGTGAGATCACGATATTCTATGTCAGTTTTTACGTTCACTTTTATTTGATTTTCCTTCATCATGTTGGCTGTGAATTCCAAATTTTTTGATTTTAAAGCTTTCTTCAAGTCAGCATAGTTACTGACATTACTAAAAATTATTGGAGGTGGTTTTAAACTCGTTTTTTGACTAATTAAATTTGGTGTTAAAATACTGTTTTGTGTTTTTTTATTACCGTTACTACGTTGTGGTGTATCTTCCTTGATGTTTTCAATAATAGTATTATTATTTAACGTTGTGGTAAGTATCTGAAATCTATTTTGATCAGTTACATTAAAATCTTTAAATTGCAGGCTGCTTTGCGGACTTGGTGAGTATTCTTTATTTATATTTTTTTTATTTGCAGGTACATTATTTATAGGTTTTGTTACAGTTTTCTTTTTATTGTTTCTTTGTAGTATCCAACCAGTTTCTTTATTTGCTACATTGATAATTTCTGTTGCTGGCTTGAATGATTCTTTTAATTGAATTACATTAATTATTTCCTTTAATTCTTTAATTTCTTGTTTTGCAATTTTGAGTTCATTTTCTAGGCTACTTATTTTGTTTGTTTCATCATAATTATTTTTATTGGTAGCTATAATTTCTGGGCTACTTTCTTCCGACGGTATAGTTTTACGTTTTAATGTAGGATTTAACGATTGTTCTCTATTATATTCATCTGCAAATTTGTTAAAGTTATCAAGCGAAAGTGAGACACTTCTAATTTTTTTATATGGTGTTCCCATTTTTTTAATACTATTATTGTTTACTGTATTGTTTGTTGGTGATCTTTTTATCACTTTACTTTTTACGAACGGGTTTTGTTGAACGTCCATTTTTTCCACTGGCGACTTAACTGATGTCATTTTGGCACCAGCCAAGCCCTCGCCGCCAGCCGTGGATACTGACGACACTTTGGCAGATATCCCTGCCGCGTTTTGTAAATTTTTTGTACTCATGTTACATAGTTTATACTTTGTATTTTATACCTCCTACCAGGTGTTGAAACTGCCGTCCCCCAGGGTACAGACGCAGACCAGAAAGCCGCTCAATATGAGACAGACGCTTCTGGATTTTTAATTCCGCCAAACTCGTTTGCTCGCTGACCTATCCTACTCCAACAGGGTTGGTTACCGGTTCTTTCGGATAGGTTGCTCAGCTTGACAGGAGGGACCTCGTGAAGGTGAGTTTTGGCGTTGAATAGAAGAGGCTGGGTTGATGTAACTGCCACCCATCATCTGTGTTGCGCATTCTACTCCTTTCCCTCCTCAATTATATAAAAAAATAATATATAAAAAAAATTAGGATTGAAATTCTACCTAATATAAAATAAAATAATAATTAATAAAAATGGCTTAAAAAAAAACTCTCTGGTGACAATTAATTTTTTGACACCGTGGTCTTACGGTGCCGATCCTTGGCATACTGAAACCATTTTTTAATTACAGCTTCCGCATCTTGCGTCCTCGCATCTGCGAATTTTTTCAAGGCTTCCTCTAAAAAGAATTTAAATTTTGATCAATATTTAATGTAAATATTTTTTTATAGTTACCTTTTAAAATTTTCATTATAGTGAAACTTTTCACTGGCAAATTTTTATGTTGGCCATGCCATGAATAAGAGCATGCTGCCTCATCAAGTATTATACTTCTTAGACAGTCGCGAATATATTTTTCTAATGATGTGTCATTAATTGTTTTGAATTGTTTAATCTAAAAATAAAACGGGTATAATTACATGTATTAATTCGAACAGTTTATTAAAATCTTACCAATAGTTTTTCACATTCAATTTCGCACTTGATCTCCTCTTCCAATTGATTAAAATCTTCAATTGATTTGGCTGGTATTTTTAATTTTCTGAGATTTCCATCATCATTGCAATTTTTCAAAGCAGAGATTTCTACGTGTACTGCTTTCAACTCTCGCCGCATAAGTTTCACCTCTCGCAGCACTTCTCTTAAAATAATTTTATTTTATGTACTTTCTTCTGCCTGCTCTTCGCGTGATGTTGATGGACGAGATGTTGATGAAAGAGATGTTGATGGACGAGATGTTGATGTCTTATTGCTGATTTGTGTCATTTGTTTTTTTTTTTGTGTAGAGGTTTCGGGATTTATATTCCGGTTTATTTTTAAAAAGTTTTGATAATTTGTTTCTGTGTCCTCATTGAACTCTTCTTCTTCTTCTATATAATTAAACAAATTCTCTGATTCACTCATATCTGTAAAAAGCAAGTTAGTACATATAAAATATAATATACAAAAAATTATAAATTTTAAATCGTCTGCTTAAGTATTATTTTACTGACCAAAATTAATATATTAGTGATAACATTTTTTAAATAAATGATTTACCCATACAATTATAAATGTTGTAAGGGTATATACAAACATGTATTGTACGTTGTTAATTTTATAAATTTATTTGAAATATCATTTATGTTGAAATAGAAGCTCTCTGGTGATAATTCTTCTATATTTGTGTAATATATATTCAGAAAGCTAGACGCAATTGTAAGCTCAAGAGAAATTTTCAAATTAATAGGAATCTACCCTTAACCTGATTTTCAGTATATTTATCAATTTTAAATATTTTATTATTTATGCAAAAATAATTATTGGGAGGGCTCATTCCAATAGTAAAAAATGGACTGAAAGAGTATCTCTCAATATTTTGTTTAATTTGCTCGTTTTCTTTCAGCCTATTGTTTATTTGCTGCAAAGGTTGTGTTGCTTTTTTAATATGCTTTTTTAAATGTTGCATATAATTTTCGAATTTAAAAGCACTGTATCCATCCAGATGCCCAAATTCTCTTACACCTGCAGCTATATGAAGTAAGCTGCACATTATACGTCATATTCTGATTTCCATATAAAATACTAAATTTTTCACAAAAAGCCTTCAACAATTTACTGGCACAATCATTATTTCTAATGCAGTTAGTTGGATGGCTCAATATTCTTATTGCACATACTAAATGCAAAAAGTGATTATAGTATTTGTCAGGCAAAATGTTTTTGAAAGCAATCATGCCAGTGTAACTAAGAAAAGAAAGAGCCTAAATTCTGATGCCTTCCAATACTCAAAGTCTTCTAAGGTCCGGTGCCTTCTTTGAAATTCTTGAGGAATACATATCTTCATCTGTTTTAAATTATCATTTATTGCATCAATTGCATTCCTTTTCAAAGAGAATTCCTGTTTTTTAATTTTTGTAAAAAGATTTAACGTTTGTCTCATCACCCCTAACAATATGCAATGCATATAGTCTATCGGAAATTGCTTTACACATCCAATTGGTACATTATCCAATGCAATATTAAGTTTTGTGTGATGATCAAGGTCGGTTTTTTTCCGAAAGTCATCATCTGATCTTAATATATTCTCGGAACAAGGGAAACATTCTTTGTGCGCAATATACACTCCCTTTATTTTGCATTTTATAACCATCTTCCAAGTAAAACTAACGGAGGAGCACTAGCATAATTAACTATAGATCACTATAATTAATGTGTTTACCAAATATCAGCACAATCCATCCAGAGGTGCCAGAGAAAATCCCAGATGAAAATATGGCCATTCATCATTTCATCCCGACCACTATAATGAATGTATTTACCAAATATCAGCACAATCCATCCAGAGGTACCAGAGAAAATCCCAGATGAAAATATGGGCATACATAACTTCATCCAGGATAATAAACATACATTGATATTTCATTAAAAAAAAATGAAATACGAAGGTATTTCATTCAAATACGCCCTTATGTAGAATAACCTCCAATACAATATATGTGATCAGATATTGATGGGTAATGTAATTCATTTTACTTTCCCTTTATAGAATTTACAATTATTTTATATAATATTATATATATATATATATATATATATGTACATATATTATATTTTATATTATATAAATATGTATATAGATATAAGTATAACTATTTAGTATATAATATTATAATATCTGATCAGATAATATTATATACTATTTACATATTATATTATATAAAATAATTGTAAATTCAATAAAGGGAAAGTAAAATGAATTCGTTACCCATAAATATCTGGTCAAGCAATAATAGATATATTACATATCATATATTATATTATCAACTCGTTTCCAAAAATCAAAATTTGTTGGGTAATTTTATCATCACATAAATAACATATACATTATATGGCAACGTCGCATTCCTATAAAAACATCAAATAATGTATTACAAACGCATACACACGAAAAATATAAAAAGCTCTTTTTCAGAAAAAAACATTGGTATGACGTGACGTCACGATTCGGGCTTTTTTTCTGGCGCTCCTCGACCCATAAGTACCATTTACACGATCAAATAAAATCAAAATTTTATTTGATGAAAAAAGCTGTCAAATGAAGCTGTCAAACATTTTGCATTTACACTATCAAATAAAATCAAAATTTTATTTGATGAAAAATCTGTCAAAATACAATTTTACTCATATTGTTTATATATAATTATAAACTCCCGTATAAATTCTTTGTTTATTTGTCTGAAATCGCACATGTTGACTGTTCGGTATTCTAAAATAGAATGATATATTTGTCAAATAAAATTGAAAAGCATTTACACGATCAAATCTATTTGACGTGACGTCATATTTGACAAATTTATTTGAAATAAACAAAATATATTTTGATTTGAGATTTTATTTGATAGGATATTGGATGGACCATTTACACGTTCAAATTTATTTGATGGATGAGTCATTCAAATAAAATATTGATTTTATTTGATCGTGTAAATGGTACTATAAACAATGTTCAGCCTCCCCAGTACACAATGCGTCACCTTTACATTTTGGTTAAGAAATTTTCGTAACTTTTTAGGTGTTCGTAAACTTAACATTTCCGTACAGCATTTAGCGTACACTTGAAATAGTAGAAAAAAAAAGTTTACATTTCCATTACATTTTCATTCGCAATTTAGCGTATACAATTTATGTGTACGCCAACGTTACATTTTGGTTAAGAAATTTTCGTAACTTTTTAGGTGTTCGTAAACTTAACATTTCCGTACAGAATTTAGTGTACACTTGAAATAGTGGAAAAAAAAAGTTTACATTTCCATTACATTTTCATTCGGAATTTAGCGTATACAATTTATGTGTACGCCAACGTTACATTTTGGTTAAGAAATTTTCGTAACTGTTTAGGCGTTCGTAAACTTAACATTTCCGTACAGAATTTAGCGTACACTTGAAATAGTAGAAAAAAAAAGTTTACATTTCCATTACATTTTCATTCGGAATTTAGCGTATACAATTTATGTGTACGCCAACGTTACATTTTGGTTAAGAAATTTTCGTAACTGTTTAGGCGTTCGTAAACTTAACATTTCCGTACAGAATTTAACGTACACTTGAAATAGTAGAAAAAAAAAGTTTACATTTCCATTACATTTTCATTCGGAATTTAGCGTATACAATTTATGTGTACGCCAACGTTACATTTTGGTTAAGAAATTTTCGTAACTTTTTAGGTGTTCGTAAACTTAACATTTCCGTACAGCATTTAGCGTACACTTGAAATAGTAGAAAAAAAAAGTTTACATTTCCATTACATTTTCATTCGGAATTTAGCGTATACAATTTATGTGTACGCCAACGTTACATTTTGGTTAAGAAATTTTCGTAACTTTTTAGGGGTTCGTAAACTTAACATTTCCGTACAGAATTTAGTGTACACTTGAAATAGTGAAAAAAAAACTTTACGTTAACATTACATTTTCGTTCGGAATTTAGAGTATACTTTTAAATGCTTGGCGGGATATTAGTTCGTTTACGAACCGCCTTGGCAGTTCGTAGCGAACCGGAAACGTAAATGTTAGAATAAGAACAGTAGAAACGTAACGCCAAGAGTTCGCTAAAATCAGTTCGTTTACGTAACGCCGCAACGATTCGTTTTGGAACCGCCAAAATCGGCACGTTTACGAACGCCGCAACGATTCATTTGGGAACCGCCAAATTCGGTACGTTTACGAACTGATTTTATTTCTAGAAATAAGAAATACGAAAATTTATTTTTTTTACTTTTTTGGCATTTATTGCATATAAAAAATATAATTTTTAACAATAAATAACAACTTATATAATACATAATTTTGAAACATAATAAATTATTGAATTAGAAATTAATAACTTTTACATTAATCATAAAAAATAATTATTTTCTTAATTTTGTATGCAAGTAATTTATATAATTAAGTTAAATTAAATATGATTTACTTATTACTACATTAATTACAGTAATAAAATTTCTTCATCACATTATAATAATAAAAGTAATTTGGTAACTAAATTTTACTTATATTCTACAAAAAAATTCAGCATTTTAATTCTACCTGCTACTAAATTTATATTAATTAAAAAAAATAATTTTCTAATTTTCCTGCCTTTTATTGGATTTCCATATGCGGTCTTTTGAATATTGGAACCATTTCATATTAATTTCAGGCACATTCTAAAAATAAAATAAAATTATAATTCAAATGCAAGTGAATCCTCTAATAAAAATAATTTTCTAATTTTCCTGCCTTTTATTGGATTTCCATATGCGGTCTTTTGAATATTGGAACCATTTCATATTAATTTCTGGCACATTCTAAAAATAAAATAAATTATAATTCAAATGCAAGTGAATCCACTATATTAAACTTCGTATTTAAATTTACCTTTAATTATGTATATTCATTACAGTGAATGAATGCACTGGAAAATTTCGATGATGACTAAACCACGAAAAGCAGCATGCAATTTCGTTAAATTTTTTGTCCATTTTTATTATTAAATATATTAAATTTAATTAAAAAACACAAAATTACTCACTATTTTTTTATTATATTAAAACACAATAAAAGTAAACAACACTTCATTCGGCGTTTACTTTGGTATAAAATTATTTATATGTATAACGTATAATATGAAATGTTAAAAAAAAATATTTCCTTTTCAAACTATCAGTTCGCTATGATGCTATGAACGAAAGAGAAGTGGAATTGTGGCGAACCGCTTTTCTCGTGGTTGAAAAATATGAAAGTTTAATAAAAAGGCGTTACATATCCGGTTCGTAAACAGTTCGCCAAAAGCGAATTCGCTTATTTTGCTTAAAGGGTTGTTTTTACACAGTTCTTGGTCAAATTGAATATTACGGCATTTCGTTTACATAGCGTTCCCATTGAAAATTTTTAGTTTTTAGTTTTACAGGATTGTATGAAAAAACAACTTGATGGCACAAAAATTCTTGCCGTCAAGTTTTTTTTTCATACAATCCTGTAAAACTAAAAACTAAAAATTTTCAATGGGAACCCACTGTTAGTTTGTTTTTGTTCTAAATAGTTAATTTGCGAAGGTAATTTTTTCTTATATTTTTTGAAATAAATTTTACAGAAAAAAGTGTTTTGAGTGTGGTGCTTCGTTTAATTTATATCTTCAGGAACTGATCAAGAGGTTTGTGAAGATGCAGATGAAGTGGTTTCAGAATAATCTGAGAATTTGGAAGAAATTGATTGCGAAAATTTACAGAAAGAAAGGGAATCACTCGAAGAAATAGAAACAGACGGAGCTGCTGATGAAAAAATAATAGAATTGTCTAATTCTAATGATTTAAAAAGAATTGTTATATTGTAACTTTTCCAATATTTTTTATAGCAAATTTTAATTTTTAATTTGCAGGTGCTTGTATAATTATAATTGCAAAAATGGATAAGCCACATCAATTAGAGCCCAAATGCTGGCTGCTCGGCAGAGGCGTTTTCAAAGAGTTAAAAAGGCGACAATTAACTCTAATTAATTTTTTTTTAAATTTTCTATACTTTTTCGAAGTAAAATCATCAGTCGAAATGGATTTAAAAACTGTAATTTTTGTTAACTTTTTTAATTATATTTTATTTTCTTAATTATTTATTTTTATATTATTATATAAAAAAACGTGATACATAATAAAATATATTATGGCAAATTAGAATTTTGTATTATTTTATTTTAAAATGAATTTTCAGAAGTACAAAATTCGCAATACAAACTTATTAGTTCGTTAATGATCCACGTAAATTTAACGTCTAGTGTTAAACGTTCTTTTGACGTCAAATAAGCACGTTGAAAATTTAAAAAATGTACTGAAATTTGTGGACATCGTTGAAAATTGTATATGGGCATTTGACGGACTTCCAACGTGAGTTCAACTTGAACATAAACGTCGTTTTTACGTAAAAAACTTTTGAGTGTATAGAACAGGAGAAGCTTATAATATAAATTTGCCCATACAAGCTATGTCACCAAGTTTTTGACAATTTTTAGAGCATTTTACTTGTCAAAAATTTGCAAATAATTGTCAAAAATTTGGAAACGGCTTGAGTTGGAATGGAACGAATAATTGTCCGCCATGGAAACTGCATATATACAAATTTCATCTTCAAATGCCACTTCCGTTTTCTTTGATTTATTTCTTGTGGGCAGAAATAAATTATATTTTTATTTAATTTATTTATTATTTTATTTAATTGGTAGAAGGAATACAAAACAAATGTAATTTTGAAGATAAATATTACATAAACCCTTCACAAAAATACAACTCACTCTGCACTAATGTACTTTATTGTGGACTGTGATTACTGGTTGTCCTCGACTTACGTCGTTTTGAGTTGTTTTTTCTACTTACGTTTTTTACAATTCCCTCTATTCAAGATGCGTTTCTTGTGCTTTGAGTTACGTAGTAAAAAAAGTATCTCATATATTTTTTCTTATTTGACTCACGTTGTTTTGATTTACGTTGCATTTTTGAGGAACGCAACAACGACGTAAGTCGAGGATGACCAGTATATAATTGTTTGGTCTAAATATAAAATATTATGTTATCCCTCAGTTCTAATTAAATAATTGAAAATGAATATTTTATTTGATCAAAGTTTCATTTTCATGCATTGCGTCGATTCTGCTTAGAATCTTGTTTCCATTTGTGGAGTAGCCTTTATAATTTAAGTATTTTATTTTTAAGTTCTCCGTGTAAATCCCACTCTTATTCTTATAAGAAAATTGTCAAAATTAAACAGCTGTTTTTCATGTTGTCAAAATTCATACAAAAAATGTAAAAAAAGTATTTTTTATCTTTGTCTTTCTTGGAATATTCGAATATATTCTATTTCTTTTCCTACATAATAAAGTTTTTCACAATCATCGATTTAAAATAATAGTACAAGCTAACAATAACGAACTAGAAGAAAAAATAGAAAGAAATATATAAATATTTATTTGTCATTTGTGGGTGGTAAAAATATTAAAATAAATTCTAGAACAATCAAATAATTAAATCATTTCCTTTTATTATAATTAAATTTTGTTTGTGAAAAATTGTAATTGTGAAGAGATTTTCGAAAAAAATTTATTGAAATCGAAATAATCTATATTCTATATCTATATAAATAAATTGCATCAGACATTTTCATATAATCCTTACTTAATCCTTTTACAAAACTTAAAAACAGAACTTTAGGTGAAAATAGAAAGTAAAAAGTGAATAAAAATTTATTTAAATAATATAAATTGAAAATGAATTCAGATACATAATTTATCCAATTGGATACCATTATAGTTAATATACCTATAACTTTTTTATATAATGTCTGCAAAATATTTGACGCCACGATTGTGGAAAAATACATCAAGGACTATGCCTAATTGCAATTTATCAATATTATTTATATTTGGATTTTTGTTAAGTTATTTAATAGTTGAATGTAATGCTACATCTACTGATATTGCTTTAGATGCAAAAGCAAATTTAACACATAGAATAGATAGTTTAAATCTATTATTATATACATTCCTATTAACATTAACTGTATTAACAATATGGTTATTTAAGCATAGAAGAGTTTGGTGGTTACATGAAACTGGTTTGGCTGTAATTTATGGTATGTCAATATAATAATTATATAATATAATAAATTTTTTGTTGTATAGATTATTCTTATTTTCATATTATTGAATTTAAATTCTTTCGAAATCTAATTATAAACAATATGTATGATTAAAATTTAAATTTAAGGTACAACAAAGTACTTGAAAAAGTATAATTTATTGAATCGTTTCATGCCCTGCAGAAAAATAATTTGTTTCACAGAACAAACATATGATTTATCCTTATCAAATATATATAAATATAATAATATTCATATGTATGTATGTATGTATGTATACATAAATTGATATCACATTTGAATATTATGTGAAAGATTTTCTTAACATATTTTTTCAATTATTTTTGTATCCTTTTATAGAATTTTTCCAATTATTTGTATCCATTATACCTACTTACTTAAATATAAAAAAATTTGTTATTTTTATTTTATTAAATCCATCTGTTTTTATACATACATCATTAGCTTATTAAGCATTTTTCTGTATAATACATAATATCTACATATATATATGTATACACTTTATCAATGATAATTTTTATTAAGATATAGCAATTTCATATTAAATTTAATTTAAACATTTAAGTAAATGAAATTAGTTACAAAATTATTATCTGTCAATTAGGAAATGAAGCATATTGTTAAGTATTTCATTAATAATTTCTTAATCGTAGTAACATCAAAGAGATAATGCAAGATTCTTATAAAAATTCTATTTATTTATTAATTTGATTTATTCTGTTCAGCCATTAATCTCTCTATTTTTCTTCAATAAACTTTTAAAAACATTTATACATTTGTTGATCATTGAGAATTTTATATGTACATCAACAAACAAACAATAAAGTCAAATTAAGTTTCAGCAAAATATGAGAAAAAAACTGGAAAACCCCTTAGGTTGAATTAATTCATTTAATTTATTTTATAACTATAACTGATTTTGAAATTCCAGAAATTTTATATAATTTATATAAAATCTTGATAAAAAAAATTTATCATTATTTCAATGATTTATTAAGAAAATATTATTTTATTATATTTATATAAATATTATTTACCTACTTATATCATAAAAATATTCGTGGAGTAATTGAATTTTATTTGGTATTTTCCCTGATTGGTAATATAATATCAATAAATATTGTTATATAAATTTTTACATGTGTGTATTGTGTATATAATATGTACATTTTTATATATTTTTGTGCCTTATTGATAAATGATATGCACGTGGACCTAATTGAAAAATTTATTTTGTTAATTAATGAAAAATAATTCCTGCTAGTTACTAGTTATTACTAAACAATTATTCAATACAATATACTTACTTAATCTTATTTTGTTTCATTTAAGTATATATAAATAATTTATGTATTATAATTATATTATAACTAATATAATTATTTACTTATTTTAATGATATAATTAATTTCCGTGCAACAAAAAAGATAATGTTCTAGAATTTCAGTGATTTGCTAAATTTTTATGTAGTATATAATACTTATATCAAATTTATGGAAATACCGACATTAAAAATATACTAAATAATAACAATTTGTTGAAATGGCATTTTTATATTTTTCAATATTAATAATTTATATACATATATAAATGTATTACTTATATAGTTATTACGAAAATGTTAATTAATTAATATTAATAATTTTATTATATTTACGTAATTTTTTTTTTATTCACGACGAAGTCGTTTTTAAATAAGAATTCATTATTTTTTTTACTATTCATAATATTTTTACAAAAACATAGGTACTTACAAATTTACATTTACTAAAATTTTTATATTAATACCTACTTTTTAATATTTTAGGTTTGATTGTTGGTGCAATTATACGATATGCTGGTTCAGCAACACCCTTAATTCACGTTCCTGTTGAACCAGAAATTGATACAAAATTTAATCAGAGTTTACCACCTGATACATTATGGCTGAAAGTAAGTGTAAACAGTAAACTAATTGAAAAATTAGATATAATATATTATATTAGATCTAGTAGTAATAATAATTATAATAATAATAATGCATTTTCATTTCATAACATGATTTAATTTACAATAGCATGAATTCTAATTGAGGTTTTATTTTCTGATTAAAAACACTTTTTTCAGTTTCCTGGAAAACTATCCCCTGGAACAGACAGTCAACAGAAAAATAAGACATATACGTATGTATTTAGGGGTCAAGTTTATGATGTTGATGAAAATGAAATTGATTTGAAAGCAACATTTGATCCAGAAATATTTTTTAATATTATATTACCACCGATTATATTTCATGCTGGTTATAGCTTAAAAAGGGTAATGGATTTATTTCAAATATTTTACTTTGTGTATGTATTGTATAATATTGCGTACATATATGTATATAAATAAGATATTTAAAAAATATAATAAATAATGTTATTAATTTTTCTAATTCAATCAGATAATAATAATTGTGATCCTGTTTTAGAACAAATTTAACCAAATCATTATTTTTTAAACTATTTTCTATTATTATTTTTGCAGAAATATTTTTTCCGAAATTTGGGAGCAATTTTAACATACGCAATACTGGGCACTACAATATCAGCATTTTTAATTGGTGCTTTAATGTATGGCTGTGTCAAATTAATGCCAGAAACATTACGTAATAGTTTTACATTTTTGGATACACTATATTTTGGTGCATTGATTTCGCCGACAGATCCTTTAACAATTTTAGCTATATTTCATGATATGCATGTGGATGTAAATTTATATGCATTGGTATTTGGTGAATCGGTTCTGAATGATGCAGTAGCAATTGTCCTTAGCGGGTAATTACTTATTTGTTTTTTTTTGCATACATAATTTAATTATATATGATTTTTTCCCACAATATTGTAGGGCAATACAAAATTATGGTGAGCATTCAAGTACTGGTGGCTTTGAAATGAATGCTTTCTTCAGATCACTGAGTGATTTCTTTTGTATATTTATGTTGTCATTATTGATTGGTGCAACAATGGGATGTTTCACTGCCCTGTTAACAAAATTTACACGTGTAAGAGATTTTCCTTTATTGGAATCAGCTTTGTTCGTTTTAATGTCATATAGTACATTTTTAATTGCGGAAGCATCTGAATTAACTGGTGTTGTTGCGGTACTATTTTGTGGTATATGTCAGGCACATTATACTTATAATAATTTATCAGAGGATTCAAGATCACGAACCAAACAAATATTTGAATTATTAAATTTCTTAGCTGAAAATTTTATATTTTCATATATTGGTGTATCGATGTTTACATTCCCTAAACATCATTTTGATCCGTTTTTCATAACAACAGGATTTGTAAGTTGTTCTTTTTTTTAATTTATCAAAAATTTTAATTTAAAAAAAAAATTTCTGCTCATTCTAGTTTTGCGCCATGATTGGTCGTGCTGTTAATGTGTACCCATTGTCATTTTTATTAAATTTAGGAAGAAAGCCAAAAATTTCAATAAATTTTCAACATATGCTCTTCTTTGCTGGTAATATAAAATTATTGAATCGAAATTTACATTATTAAATTATTTGTTTTTAAAATTTTAAAAAGGACTCCGAGGAGCAATGTCATTTGCATTGGCTATAAGAAATACTGTGTCTGAAGCTAGACAAACTATGTTAACGACAACATCGTTAATTGTTATTATAACTGTTATAGTACAGGGTGGTGCAGCTAATTTCCTACTAAATTGGCTAAAAATTCCGTAAGTTTTAATTAAATAATATATCAATATTTTAGTATATCATTTTGTTTTATATTTTGAATTTTAGCATCGGAGTTGATGATGAAACTGAACAATTAAATAATTATCCAGTTAGAAGTGTGAGTAATTAATTGAATGAAGTTTTTTAAATCAGTTTTTTTTTTAAATTATACCTTTTTTCTAAACAGAAATTTGTTTCAATAGTTTAATTTTAAAACTTTCAAAAACAATTTTAATTTTTTGAAACTGATAATATAATATAAGTACCTATATTTATTTTTTAGTTTTACGTTTGTAACTATACAATTATTTGTGCATGATATTTCTTCATTTTTCTTAATGTAAACATATTTCCTGATTTTTATGCTTTCAATTTAATACATTATCATATCAGTTAATTAATAATAATTAATATTAATTACATAAATTTATCTGAAATTTGGGGAAATTACCTACACACCTAAAAAAAAACTACTACAATTATGAAAATAATAAAAATGTATAAAACCAAGGTCTACAATTCAATGGACAACACAGCAGGAGCGGTATGTGTTGAAAAAAAATTATTTAAATGACTCGCTTTTAATGTGTAGTTAATATATATTTTATTTACTGTTGAAATTTAACTTAAAATCATTTTTTTAAATTAAATATTTATGTAACAGTCGTCTCAATTAGTTTATAATAATATATAAAATTAAAATAACTGTTCATGTATTAATTTAATTTATAAATTTGTATAGGTATATAAAGAGTAATTTAAAAATACCTGATCCACGGTATACTACGATATTCCTTGATTCATACCGAGAAAAAGAATTGTATGGGTATTTTGTTTGGCATCTCCTTGGTCGGCAATTTCACCATCACTTTATTTCGATATTCAAAATATAATTTAATACATATATTTTTTCGTTCATAGTCTCGGAAATAGGACAATGAATCAGTGTAGTTATTGTTAGGTAATTAAATGCCCTTAAGAGCAAGCTGTCCACAATTTTCAAGAAGACACCAAAGTAGAAAATTTGGAAAATCATTTCTCGAAGCTTGAATTTCAATAAAATTTTAATTCAATGATCTATATTCTGAAGTGAACTAATGAATGGGGTGGTCTCCAGGTAGCTTGCTTAATATCCATACAATTGCTTTTAAGTTTCTTTTTATAATTAAATATATTCCAAATTCCAATTAATATATTTTACATAATTTTCTGTAGTAATGTGCAAGCAAATAAAAGTCAGTTTAAATATCAGCATATAATTAATGGTGCAATATTTTGTATATTATGAAATTCAATTTAATTTAATATATAACTTTAGTTTTTTAGGGCTTTTTTTTTATATATATGTATGTAATTAAAAAAACTAAAATTATATATTATATATATATAAAACTTTAGTTATATAAGTTTTTATCTATAAAATGTATACCAAGAATCATTATAATAATCTCACAGTCTATCGATACTGGATTAAATTTGGCCCAATTACCTATTGCAAGACGTCATAGTTCATTGGTGAGATTTATGTATTCTGTTGATTTTTATTTCTTACAAACAACACTATCATTATTTAAAAAAAAATATATAAAAAAGTCCGATATTGATTTTTTTAGGAAAAACTATATTATAAATTAGAAACACGGACAGGTTTTTAGAATATGAATTATTTAAAAAAAAAAAAACACTTGCATGCTCTTTAGAAATTATATTCATAATAATGAAAAAGAAAAATTATCTTCTTCAGGACACAGAAAATGGTGATATAGAAAATGGTGCAACAACACCAGGTGGAACTAAGCAGGGTACAAATGAAAAAGCCGTATTGGCAAGAGTTTGGGGAAATTTTGATACAAAGTAATTATATTAATTAATGTAATCAAATAATTTTAATTTAATTGTTTTTTTTTCTAGATATATGAAGCCATTATTAACACATTCTAGACCGACATTATTAGAAACACTACCAGTTTGTTGCAGTCCAATTGCAAGATTATTGACAACCACTGAACAATTGACACAGGTTTAGATTTTTTCTATTATAATATTTTGGTTTTTAATCATTGCCATAGTATATATAACGCTATTATATATTTTCTTTGATACTAATACTAGTATTATCTTTGTATATAAATTTATATAGTAGTCCCATTTGGGTGATTTTTTTTGAAAAAAGGCCGTGAGAGAAGTGCTAACTAAAATATAGTAGGGACATAAATCATATTTTTGATTTAACAGGGCCATCTACATTTGAATAACTGAAACAATTCAAAATGGCAAATTTGTGTTTATTTGTTATTGTAATTTTTTTTATTTTCTTATTCTGGGTACAGAAGTGTAAGGGGGGAATAGATATATATAAAAAAAAAATTTTATATGCGTATTTGAATAATTTTGAATGATTTTTAAAATTGAAAAAGAATTTTTTGCTAAATTGATAGAGGTGGTGACGTAAGGGTGAAGAAAACATATGAGATGATTTTTATGTACATATACAGTTGCTCACAAAAGTATCCGGCCACCCTACTTGGTTCAAAATATTTAATGTTTTTCACTTCATTTTCAATTAAGTTTTTTTTTTAATATTGGCTATAAAAAGCCTTTACTAATGCACTTTATAATACTAGAAAAACATATTAGAAAAATGAATTAATTATCAGAAAAACTTACATAGCTGTCCCAACTCATAAAACAATTGACACTAAAGTCGGCCACTAAGTGTGTATGCATACGGGGGACTTCCCCAAAGTAAGTTTAGTTACCAAATAGTTTCCAAATAGTGCGCCTTTCGAGAAAAATTGCATTTCCGAATTATATACTTAATTGTTTGGTTGTCGCTTTTTTCTAAAGTATATTTAATTTTGATATTTCTATGATTGGATTATAAATTACAAGACTAAATAATGCTAAAAAATAATAATTATTTGTTTTCTGATATTTAAAACTTAACGTCTAAGATTAATTCTACTGAATAAAAGAATTGGCCGGATACTTTTGTGAGCAACTGTATATGCGTATTCGTATTTGAATGAATATAATTTTCTGAACTAATTTAAGAATTGAAAATATTTTTTTATTTTTCAATTCTTAAATTCTTGGGGAAGAAAATATATGAGATTTCTTTCTAGAATGTTCTAGACATCGAATAGTTTTCAGGAATTTATGAATTAACTATGCCTGTGCTCCTCCATTATATCCCACAATGTATCAGAAATCACGTTTTCATCATATAACCATCTTCCAGGTACAGCTAATGGAGGAGCACTGGCATAGTTAACTATAGGACACTATAATGAGTGTGTTTACCAAATATCAGCCCAATCCATCCACGGGTGCTAGAGAAAATCCCAGATGAAAATATGGCCATTCATCATTTCAACCAGACCAATAATTTGAATGTGGTTGCAAAATTTTAAAAAATTTGGAAATTTTATAAAAATTAAAAAATTTGGAAATTTTATAAAATCGGCACCATCGCCAATGAATAATAACACAAAAGAACTTTTTTAATTCATAAATTCCTGAAAACTATTCGATTTCTAGAACATTCTACACTGATAAAAATATTTATTCGTCTGAATTGAAAATCGCGTTTCTCAACAATGAAAAACGCGCCTAGCGCAATTCTCGCATATGGATAATTACCGAGGCTAGTTGTGCATTATAACCATTAGCATTTACTATGGTAATAAAAACAATTTATAAAAAATATATGATTATCTGTAGGCCCAAACGACACACAAATTAGTAGACAACGTAATTTAAGACAATGCTACATCTGAATAGCGTTAGGCCCAAACGATAAAAATATTAATAATCAGTTACCTTGTTTCCATGCACGGAGTTGAGTTGAGTTGAGTTGAGTTGAGTTATCGTTCAGTTGAAAAAATTCAAATTTCAACCCCAGTCGTTTCCATGCAAAAACTCGAGTTGAGTTGAGTTGAGTTGAATTGACAGTTCTGGCAACACGATATAAAACAGGTTTTTTTATTTCATAATAATTAAATTTATGTCATTAATTTTAATATATTTTTCTCCTCCATTACTGATATTAAAATTTTTACTTCATCGTCACTCCAAAAAAGTCTTCCTGACTCCATTATTATTACAAAATAATAATTTTTTGTTCATTTACACATACAAAGATATAAAATGTCAATTTACTAATACAATGACATAACTCAACTCAATCCCACTAGTTTCGTGGAGTTGAAATGGATTTAACGAAAACTCAACTCAACTCGTGTTTCCATGGAGTTCAACTCGAGTTGAACTCGAGTTCAACTCGTCATGGAAACAAGGTAAGTGTAAGTTAAACCTTAACAATTACCATGTTTCCATGCACGGAGTTGAGTTGAGTTGAGTTGAGTTATCGTTCAGTTGAAAAAATTCAAATTTCAACCCCAGTTGTTTCCATGCAAAAACTCGAGTTGAGTTGAGTTGAACTGACAGTTCTGGTAACACGATATAAAACAGGTTTTATTATTTCATAATAATTAAATTTATGTCATTAATTTTAATATATTTTTCTCCTCCATTACTGATATTAAAATTTTTACTTCATCGTCACTCCAAAAAAGTCTTCCTGACGCCATTATTATTAAAAAAATAATAATTTTTTGTTCATTTACACATACAAGGATATAAAATGTCAATTTACTAATACAATGACATAACTCAACTCAATCCCACTAGTTTCGTGGAGTTGAAATGGATTTAACGAAAACTCAACTCAACTCGTGTTTCCATGGGGTTCAACTCGAGTTGAACTCGAGTTCAACTCGTCATGGAAACAAGGTAAATAATGATATAAATAATACACACATTTGTTGAAAACTAAGTTGTTGTTTAATACTTACATAAAATAAATTAAAAATAATATATATATATTTAACTTTAAATGTAGCCTAAAAATAAAGTAAATATTAAATGATTGATATTATTATTTTAGTTATTATTATTTTCACTTTAAATTTATTATTTGTGGCCCTTTTTATTTAATAAAAAGGCCGAAAAATAATAAATTATAATAAATTTCACACACAAAAAAAAGAACTTTTTAAAAATATGTCCGAACATGTGAAATGCTGCAATTATTATGAAATAACTTTGGATTTTAACAATCATAATTTTCTTAAAATGCTTTTGTATTATTGATAGTGGAAAGCCCAATTAATAAATAACTGAAACAGGGGCTGCGGAATTGCAAGAATGCGTTTATGATAAACGCTATTATAGTTAATTATTTTCTTTGTTATATATTACTCCAAATGAAATTAAGAATAAACGCACCGCAGGGTAATCGACGACATGAATTATTATACGTCGCCTAATTTAAATGGGCAAAAGAGTATTATAAATACAATAAGAAATAAGTAATTTTAGCGTTATAAGAAAACAATTATAGATAACGTTATGTTACATTGATGTCAAATAACATTTGCATTGTGGTTAGTGTAATGTACTAATGACAAGAGTATGTCACTTATGGACAATGTATTATCCTACCCAACAACGTGATAAAAATCAACTCGTTTGTAAAAAATATATATTTTTAAGAGTGTAGAACATTCTAGAAAGAAATCTGATATATTTTCTTCCCCAAGAATTTAAGAATTGAAATTTTTCAATTTAGCAAAATATAAATAATACACACATTAATACACACAAAATATTTTCAATTCTTAAATTAGTTCAGAAAATTATATTCATTCAAATACGAATACGCATATATATGTACATAAAAATCATCTCATATGTTTTCTTCCCCCTTACGTCACCATCTCTATCAATTTAGCAAAAAATTATTTTTCAATTCTAATACCAATTTCTTTTCAGACACACTTTCCTACACTTTCTTACACCCTCCATGGTGTAGAAATTTGCGTTCTTTTGACTACACCTTCTACACTTTCTACACCTTTTTTAAATCGGCGCCTAAAAAAAGTGTACACTTTTCTACACTTTTCTACACCCTCAAATTTGAACTAAACTTAAAATATTAATAATCAGTTACCTTGTTTCCATGCACGGAGTTGAGTTGAGTTGAGTTGAGTTGAGTTATCGTTCAGTTGAAAAAATTCAAATTTCAACCCCAGTCGTTTCCATGCAAAAACTCGAGTTGAGTTGAGTTGAGTTGAATTGACAGTTCTGGCAACACGATATAAAACAGGTTTTTTTATTTCATAATAATTAAATTTATGTCATTAATTTTAATATATTTTTCTCCTCCATTACTGATATTAAAATTTTTACTTCATCGTCACTCCAAAAAAGTCTTCCTGACTCCATTATTATTACAAAATAATAATTTTTTGTTCATTTACACATACAAAGATATAAAATGTCAATTTACTAATACAATGACATAACTCAACTCAATCCCACTAGTTTCGTGGAGTTGAAATGGATTTAACGAAAACTCAACTCAACTCGTGTTTCCATGGAGTTCAACTCGAGTTGAACTCGAGTTCAACTCGTCATGGAAACAAGGTAAGTGTAAGTTAAACCTTAACAATTACCATGTTTCCATGCACGGAGTTGAGTTGAGTTGAGTTGAGTTATCGTTCAGTTGAAAAAATTCAAATTTCAACCCCAGTTGTTTCCATGCAAAAACTCGAGTTGAGTTGAGTTGAACTGACAGTTCTGGTAACACGATATAAAACAGGTTTTATTATTTCATAATAATTAAATTTATGTCATTAATTTTAATATATTTTTCTCCTCCATTACTGATATTAAAATTTTTACTTCATCGTCACTCCAAAAAAGTCTTCCTGACGCCATTATTATTAAAAAAATAATAATTTTTTGTTCATTTACACATACAAGGATATAAAATGTCAATTTACTAATACAATGACATAACTCAACTCAATCCCACTAGTTTCGTGGAGTTGAAATGGATTTAACGAAAACTCAACTCAACTCGTGTTTCCATGGGGTTCAACTCGAGTTGAACTCGAGTTCAACTCGTCATGGAAACAAGGTAAATAATGATATAAATAATACACACATTTGTTGAAAACTAAGTTGTTGTTTAATACTTACATAAAATAAATTAAAAATAATATATATATATTTAACTTTAAATGTAGCCTAAAAATAAAGTAAATATTAAGTGATTGATATTATTATTTTAGTTATTATTATTTTCACTTTAAATTTATTATTTGTGGCCCTTTTTATTTAATAAAAAGGCCGAAAAATAATAAATTATAATAAATTTCACACACAAAAAAAAGAACTTTTTAAAAATATGTCCGAACATGTGAAATGATGCAATTATTATGAAATAACTTTGGATTTTAACAATCATAATTTTCTTAAAATGCTTTTGTATTATTGATAGTGGAAAGCCCAATTAATAAATAACTGAAACAGGGGCTGCGGAATTGCAAGAATGCGTTTATGATAAACGCTATTATAGTTAATTATTTTCTTTGTTATATATTACTCCAAATGAAATTAAGAATAAACGCACCGCAGGGTAATCGACGACATGAATTATTATACGTCGCCTAATTTAAATGGGCAAAAGAGTATTATAAATACAATAAGAAATAAGTAATTTTAGCGTTATAAGAAAACAATTATAGATAACGTTATGTTACATTGATGTCAAATAACATTTGCATTGTGGTTAGTGTAATGTACTAATGACAAGAGTATGTCACTTATGGACAATGTATTATCCTACCCAACAACGTGATAAAAATCAACTCGTTTGTAAAAAATATATATTTTTAAGAGTGTAGAACATTCTAGAAAGAAATCTGATATATTTTCTTCCCCAAGAATTTAAGAATTGAAATTTTTCAATTTAGCAAAATATAAATAATACACACATTAATACACACAAAATATTTTCAATTCTTAAATTAGTTCAGAAAATTATATTCATTCAAATACGAATACGCATATATATGTACATAAAAATCATCTCATATGTTTTCTTCCCCCTTACGTCACCATCTCTATCAATTTAGCAAAAAATTATTTTTCAATTCTAATACCAATTTCTTTTCAGACACACTTTCCTACACTTTCTTACACCCTCCATGGTGTAGAAATTTGCGTTCTTTTGACTACACCTTCTACACTTTCTACACCTTTTTTAAATCGGCGCCTAAAAAAAGTGTACACTTTTCTACACTTTTCTACACCCTCAAATTTGAAGGTGTAGAAAGTGGAGATGTAATTAATTTTTTTATTAACTTTTTAAGGTGGAAATATATACTATTCGTCAATTAAATAATGTTTTAATCGCAAATTATGAAAAAAACTATAACAATTTAAAATTATAAAGAATTTTGTCAGGGTGTAATAAAAGTATGTTTTTTTCATACCTTACACTTTCCTACACCACAGATTTTTGACAATTCCCACCATGGTGTGGTGTAGAAAAAAAATTTCTGAAAAGAAATTGGTATAAAATTCTTTCAAAATTATTCAAATACGCATATAAAATTTTTTTTTCTATATATTTATTCCCCCCTTACACTTCTGTACCCAGAATAAGAAAATAAAAAAAATTACAATAACAAATATACACAAATTCGCCATTTTGAATTGTTTCAGTTATTCAAATGTAGATGGCCCTGTTAAATCAAAAATATGTTTTTTTTGTCCCTACTATATTTTAGTTAGCACTTCTCTCACGGCCGTTTTTCAAAAAAAATCACCCAAATGGGACTACTATATAAATTTATATACAAAGGTATTATATACTTAATTTATTTGAATATTGCATTTTAGTTTTCTGTTTCGGATAATTACAATTTTTTATTAATCTTAGCTACATTAAAATTTGAAAAGGTATTATGGGTAAAATTCCAACTATTAAATATGCTAATATTGAATTAAATTCCAAACTACTAATATCTATTTAAATTTAGTAGTTTAGAATTTATATCAATTATGTATTTATCAATAATATAACTGAAACTCTATTCAAAAACATATTTCCCTTCAAACTTACCTTATTACTATCATTTCATAGTAGGTAAGATGTAAAATAAATTCATACTAAATTGTATAAAATTTGGTTCCTTTTCTCTAAGTAAAAGAAAAATAAATTCAACAAAATAAGAAAATGGTTTTCTCTTTAAAAAAAAAAAATTAAAAATATAATTAATTTATAAAATATTTATATATTAATAAATATGCAAACCTTAGTATACCTATAAAATAAAATATATTTATACAAATTTCCTTATTACACTTTTTAATTTGTTCATAAATGTTAAATTTGTAATTTAGGATGGTGCAACTCGTCGTTCAGATTCCGATTCTGATCTTTGTCTAGATGATGGTGATGATTTTAATCGAAATGGTGCTAATATTGGTGGTGGTAGTGGTGATCCACGCAGAAACTCTATTAATCGTGTAAGTATTCGTATTGTATCTGATGATCGGAATACATTTATTGCTAGCTATAAAAATCGTGAATAGAAGAGAATTCTTTTAATATTTTATATACTTACACAAATAAAATAATATACCAAAGAAAATATTTGTTAAAAATTGTTAATATATAAAATTTATTAATTTTCTTTTTTTCTTTTAATATTTTTTAAACCAATTGATAAATTTTTAATTTCTTTTTTTTTTTAAATTGTTAATTTTTTTTTATATTCATTTATTAAATATATTATTAAAAAAAACAAACGCGTTTTAAGGTAAATAAACTTAAATTTTCAAAATATTAATTATATTTCGTGGTGATATAAATTCTAATGAAAAGATTATTGAAAAATAACAAGTATTTTCTATAAAAGTTTTTAATTAAAAAAAAAATAGAGTATAAAATATTTTATTTTAATAAATTATAAACAATCGAAATCATTTTGAAAAATGAACTAAATTTTATTTAACTTTAACTTTGAGACTAAATAAATATTTTTCCCATAATTTAAAATTAATTTTATTTTTATTATATTATTTTGCATGCTGGCAAATTAAAATCAAAATTTTAATTAATCAACAAACTAAAAAATTAATTATCTTTTTTACTTCCTTTTCATCAAATTCTTCACTATAAAAAAAAACAAATTTTATTGATAAATTACAAATATACAACAAACATATAATATTTTTTTACCTATTTTCCACCAATAAAAAATAACGACTTCTTTGTAAAAAAATAAACAAAAAATTTTCGGATTTTTTAATAATAATAAAATTCAAATTGAATTTTATTTTCATTAAATGATAATAAATATTTGCTTTCTAAATTTTATTTTAATAACTACTAAAAACAAATTTATATTTTATATTATGTAAATTTTTTCTTTTTTGAAATTATATAAAATAAATAATAAATGAAAGGCACATGATGTATTGAATGAAGCTAATCAAATAATCACTCATCTAAATGTTGTTACTAATAATTTTATATAAATAAAATAAAAATATTTAATATATAATGTAGTTTCAAACAAAACAAATTAAAAGAATTATATTAAATTATAAATGGAAAGAGGGTGCTGTTTAGTAAATGATATAACGACAAAAAAATCAATAATAACACAGTAAAATATAAATTGTAAACACACATTCATTTCTTAATGTCTTATTTTCATTTTTTTTTAAATTAATTTCATATTAGGAATGGAATATAGAACTTTGCTAGACTCTTTAATACTAGTTAAATTAAGATGATTTCTAAATTTACAATGCAATAATTTAGTATAAAATATGATGTATGGATGGATATTAATCATATTTTAATTGTTACTTACACATGTATTAATTTTCTAATGCATTTTATCGATATCGATTTGAATTTTAATTATTATTCAAATAGCTTATCCTTCTATTATATACTATCGCTATGATTGCCACCGGCTTTCATTATGTCAATAAGTGTCCAGTAGTGAAAATTTGAATTATAACTAGTTCATTTTAATTCAAAAATATGAACAAGCTAAAGCATTAGGGAACAGAAAGAAATGTTAATATTAAACAAAATATTGTGTGGAATTTAAAAATTATAATTTAAATATTATATTTACTTCTATAATTTGTACATCAAAATTTGATGTATACAAATTAATTATTGATATTCAAGTCACAATTAAGGAAAGTTATGCATTACATAATTTTGGAAAGTAATAATTTTGATTTATTATTTAGAAATATGAAAAAAAATTATTTCATTAATTACTTTCTTATGGCATTTTCTTGAGGTACCAAATACTTTTTTTTCATTTTAGTAAAATATATAAAAAAAATTTAAAAAGATAAATAGATTTTCCTGGAATTTAGTAAAGTAATTTGCATTACATATATTATTTTTTAATTATCACATAAATAATCAGTAATTTGTAGGTCAAAATTTGAAGTACATTGAAGTAAATAATGAATCTTGATATTTCTCTAGTATTATAGTGTAATAATTAAATGTTATTATGTATTTCATAATTTTGCTTTTATATTATAACATTACTATTCACTCGTAAAGTCTATAGTATTTATCATTGGTCAAAATTTGTATGTTAAAATCAATTTTAAAAGTGGCGATGGTAAATAACCAATTAGAATTATCCTATAGCTTCAGCAAAAGGAACCAAAATTAGAGAATTATGACTTTTTATTAGTCGATTTATAAAAAAAGTTCTATTCTCAGTTTTAACAAAAATTTGTATAAATATTTTTTTATTACTAATTTTTTACTAATATATTTGTAATTGCATGAGTTTTGTTATTTTTAATTTTGTATTTTGTCGATTATTTTCTTTACATTATTTCATCTGCTAGCACAAAAATTTAAAATATTTTGCTTTCTATTCCATCAAATTATTATAAAATTTTTTTCATTTAAATTAATTATTTTATTTTTTATTTATTTATTATTTTAAAATTACATTTTTCATTTAAGATATTCGATTACAATGAAATATAAAAATTTTTGGGTTGCTGGATTTATCTATTGGAAAACGGGGAAAACTTTATAAATGTTAAATAAATTAAACTTCAAAGATTATTATGTTATCTAATTTTATTCTAGATCTAGACAATAATATATAAAAATTGTGATTTAAAAAAGAAAACTTTAAAAATTGAATTTTTGTTTAAAAAAAATATATTTGTGCTTTAAGTTCTAAATTTTCTTATGTTATGTTTACATTTTATTATTATTTAAAAATTTTTAAAACGTTATTTCATAATTTAATAATTATATAAATTGTTGTTTGTATTGTGTTGAAGAGTTTGTCTCATCTTGTGGTATACTATAAATGATAAAAGTTGTCATTGCCTTCAATGTTTTTAGTTTTATGGGATTAGTCTATTAATATATTATGTTTGTTTTTTGATCGAAAATTATTTGAAATTGAGTTCCAATAGTTGCAATAGTAATTCGAAAATATCAATTTTTTTTATATGTGCCAAATTGATTTTTATTTTTCTTTAAATTGTAATTTTATGTCTATTTAAAGCTACATATAAAGTACCAATAATTTTTTATTTATTTTCAAATTATATTTGATTTATTTTATATTCATTTATTATTTTCTCACATATTTGACAAATTTTATATATATTACATAATATTTCATTATTAAAACTTTGGCGGACACATATTGTAATTCCAGTGGACTGATCGTTTGATCAGCTATATCTGAATGTGTCCACAAAAGTGTTAATATATTAGAAATATAGTTGATTCGATATTTTCGTAATAGTTAGTAAATAATATTCTAATTATGTTAATCGCGATTTACCAATTCAATCTCACGATTTTTGAATAATGTAGGCATTTTTAGTCCATATGGTGAATTAAATTATTACGGCCACACGAATCAACTAATTTCAAATGAAAATTATACAACAAAACCAACGTGATATCAATTGTTTTTTCAAATAAATCTAACTCCAAAAAATCAAATAATAACACACAAAAAAACAGGAATAATTTTCCTATTTATATAAATTTAAAAGATGGAAATATTGGAACATGTTCAAATGCCAGTGTCCACCCGAATTAGACTTTTAGGATTCTATGGAAAAAATCTTTAGGAAATTTAAAAGTAATAAAGAAAAAATTATAATTTAAAATTTTATGTTCCTTAAACAATTTTATAAAGCATATACATATAAGAATTAATGAAATTATTTGTAATCAAATAATAATTCTATTTAAATCTATCTTGTTTTTATATTTTTAATACTGAGAAATGTGTAAACCATAAAAGTAATTTATGTCAAAACTAAAATTGGAATTTTAATTAAATATTTTAATTTTACATTCTGAAATAATGGAAGGTTCTTTTTTATTTTTATTTTATACAAACAATAGCATTTTTAATGCATAAACAAATAGGAATATGTTGTCAGTTTTATTAGATGATATTATAGAATTATAATACATATTATTAAGATTGGTGGTATCTTAGTGTGTAGCGAGGTGGTGGGGATTCAATTATATATAGTCCGAGACATCAATATCTCTCTCAGTGGACTCAATTCTAAATGTAGGATAGTGTTTCCCTTCTCCGAACATCCCCAGTAACCGAACAATTTTCGAGAAAAACGTTAAAATTAGTAATAATCTTGCAACTATTCTTAGAACGCATAAATAAAAAATATCTATTGATATTTTATAAAATATTAATAATTATCTAAAAAAAATTTTATTAATATAATAGTTGTTCGACTACTGGAAAATTGTACTTTTTTAGTAACAAGTACTTTTGTACTTTGTACTTTTTTAGTATCAAGTTTTTATATATTATTTATTATTAAATTGGTAAACCTTTACCTTTATAAATTCAGAAAATTAATAAAATTCCGGTTTAGATTCAAAACGTCCCATCATTCCATATACATATATCATACGATTTTTAAGAATCAATTCAAGTTCGAATTGTCGCTAAGTATTCGGCCACTGGGGAAACGACCCTATACCAAATAATAAAATATACAGCAATGTAAAATATTAGAACTGTTGGCAACAATTATAATCAATCACTATAGTAAAAGCCATTAATTTGTTACAATAAATACTTAGTTTTTCCGGTACAGAGAAAATTATGATTCGGAATTCATATAGAATTAGTAGAAAATCTGTAAGTGGCAGGTCTATGACCACAGCCGGCAGTTGCCTATTAATTATAATTCTAAAATGTCATCTGTAGATATTGGCATATCGAATAATAACATGGAAATATTGAACTTGAATTGAAAGATTGCCACTTAAAAAAACAGATCCTTATATAAAGTTAGTTTTTCAAATCAGACTTACTGGAATGCTGTATATAAAAAAAAATATTATGATATATATTTTCTTTGTGGTTATATAACGTCGATATCACCTCGATATTTAAAATATTCTAAATTAATATTCTTGTCAAAAAATAATATAAGCGAAAAATATATTACCTGTTAGTTGTTTGATTAGCATTAACCAAATATAATTCAGGTAATCTGAAATAACCAGTTGAGTTCAAAATTTACCAAAGCTTAAATAAGATTACGTTTTTGTGTACCACCATCTGTTATCAAAATTATTATTCAATTGTAAAAAAAAATATAAAAATAATATTTAATTGCTAAACATTTTATTATCAATGTAAAAAAATGAGTAGTATTTGATTAATTTCGTGCAACCACAAGTACTACAATATTCTAGCATCTGTGGTAGCACTTAAAACTATGTTAATGAATATTTATATGTAATTCTTATGTAATATTGGTACTTAAATATTCATGAAATGTTCGTAATTAACTTTGAATTTTTCTATGTTATACTAATATAATGTTATTTAAATTGGCGCCATGGTTTTATTAATTTGAACATTTAAAATTTTTTTTAATATTAATTGGCAAATACACTTAAATGTATAAATTTTATTTAACAATACTTTTTATTAAATTTATAATATTAAAAGATTTTGATAAATTATTCGTAAAATATTTGTATGTATAGAAAATGTGAAAAAATTAATAATTGTTATTATAAAGGAAGACATGAAAATCTGACCAGGATGAAAATACTTACTATTAAATATAATATAAAACCAAACAACAATGTTATAATATGTATATCGTCAAACATCCTTAAGTCGAAATCGCAAGGAAGCTGAGAAAACTTGAAATTTTGTTTTGTAACTTTTTAGTGAAAAACATAAATTTTTCTTTAACACTGAGGATGAAATAATTTACAATAAAAAGTTACAAAACAAAATTTTATGTAGAGGTGTACCAATGGAGTTATTCGGCTTAAGGATAATTTCGAGTTAGTTAAACAAATTTGACTGTATACTGTATAATATTGTTTAAAATACAACTTAGCTTTTACATATTAATATACGGTATTTAATATATTTAATAAATTTATTCCCCAACATAAAATTGAACAAAAATATAATAATTTATTCAAGATAAAAAATTATGATAATTATAATGAAATGAGTTTAAATTGAATGTTTGCATATTTTTAGAATAATCTAAAAAAAAAGTAAAGGGTATTTGAAGAAATGTAATTTTAAATGTAATTTTTATGTTTTTGTAAATGGCTGTGAGCTTTAAAGCCACTTATCTTGTGTGTTTTTTTTAAATATGTATAAAAATAATTAAATAAAAATATATTATTGAAATATAAAATTAATAATATGTAATAAATAGTAATTTATAAAAATAAAAATATATTAAACACTCAAGATTTAAAAAATAATTAAAAAAAAAATCTTACAAATTAAAATGAATAATAAATCTTTTTTAAAAAAATATTAGACGAAAATATTAAAAATCGTTGTAAATATAATCTTAATATTATAAAATTATGATAACGACAGTTTTGCCTTTATATTAAAATCATGTTTTTTTTAAAAAAAACTATTACATTTTACTTTGTGACTTTGTGTATTTTCTAGTGGTACGTAATATTGTGAATATATTATAATATAATTATTACAAGAAATATTTCAGATTAAATAAAGTAGTAGCATACTAGGCTGCGTACTAAGTATAGGTCTATATTATTAAATTTTTGAATGCTTTAATTATTTTTGATTGAATTTGAATAAAGTAAATAGATTTGTAAATTTTTAAACAGAAAATAAATAATTTATACAAAGAAAAATTAAAATTAAATAATAAAAATATGTTATTAAAATTAATTAAAAAATTGTGAACATATAAATATAAAAAAACAACTTTTATTGAGTGAATATTATTTGAAATATATATAATTGTATAATATATAAATATTTTTCTAATTGTTTTATTTTATTCCTTACACGATGTTAACATGGCGGTACGTACACACTCCTTTCCATATTACTGTCACTGTTGGTAAATTTCAAGGTCATTATTATTACTGTCACCATTAAAAATCACTGAAATTTGAAAATAATTATTGTTTTTTGTTATATTGAAAATAATTATTGTTTTTTTATATAATTTTCTTTATATACATATACATATTATTATTTATAGTTTGCTTTAGCAAAACAAAAGCGTTAAATACATTAACTCTGATGTTTTTGATCCATTTTAAATATAACATGATTTATGATTACGATGACTTATTCTGATTGATTTTGGACGATATTGCTTGTTTTAAATTTATTTCGATTGGTTGTGGTTGTGGTCGATTTTGTTAGATTTTGAGCAAATTTTAATCATTAGTTAGTCCATTTTAATTAATTAAATTGATTAAAAGATTTTGATCTATTTTGACTGATTTTGATCGATCGATTTGAATTGTTCTTAATCAACTGTAATTTATTTTGATCGGTTATGATTTTAATTTTGTGAATTTAAGCTGTGTAACTATTAGTGTAACTGTGTAAGTGTTATATATAGTTATATCCTATATGACCCTATCAAGGAAGGATCAATATTGCAATTATTATAGAATCGATTCAAAATAATTTCCTGTTGTTATTATTTATGTTTTCCAGCAATAAAATTAGGAAGGTTTATTATTTTCTATATATTTTATCACATAAATTTCGAAATTATTTATTATTCAAAATTTCTTTTTCCTTTTATTAGACTGGAATTTTTCCTCACTTATTATTTTTTATATAATTCAAAATTGTATTTCTGTGTACAATTCTAGTTATATATCCTGGTGATGATCATGTAGAGTTAATGTACCTAATTTAACAAAATATTGTATTTAACATATACACCATACACGTTTAAATAATTGATTTTTTTTATCTTTAATATAAATTTAGATTTTTAGATTTTGGCGTATATAATTCTTTTTTTTGTCTCAAATTATAAATAGTTTCATTTGGAAATTATATTTTATATATATATGTATATATATTATATACTTGTAATATTGCATCATATATGAATAACTATGGTTCGTTATCATATGTCTGGATGTACAGCAGATGTATACAACCATTTAATTCCCCACATGTCATCTCACAACTCATACACAATACAGACGTGTTTACAAAGTTTCGTAGCAATCGTCCAGCAGCAAAACTATTTTGTTTATTATTCAAAACGAAAAATTCGCTGATATGGCTTTAAGTCGTCCTTGATTGAGATATAAAAGCATCATTATTCTTTATGTATAACTTTAAGTCAGGATACGATTTAAATTTTGAGTATTGCCTTATGTGACGCCATCAATAATATATTTAAGAATTTTATAGTATAAAATTTAAATAGTACTGAAAACGATTTGCATTTGGGTTATATTTTTGATTTTTTTTATAATTTAATTTCTACTAAAATTATTTTAATATTAGTAAATATTGGCAAATTTGTATAGTTTCTTTAAAAAAAATCCAGTTCCCATAGTCAAATTCACTACAATATCGAACAAATAGGTAACATTTATCTAGACTAGATTATCCTTGTCCATCGACATTTCAGAATTGTAATTATTTATTCTATTTAATTTATGAATTACAATTTTAAATAAAAATATTTTATAATTTCTATATCAGCATGATAAATTGTATTAAACATTTTGTTTTGTATTATACTTATCACCAGTTCAATTTTAAATTGACCAGTTTTATAGTTTTTTTTCTCACAATATGAAAGTCATTGCAATATATTCATTTGTAATTTAGTTTAGATTACCTATATAAATCAATTTAAAATTTAGTATAAACATTATAACACTCAGTTTTTGCAATTTTATTATGTGAAGAAAATAATAATTTTAGTGGATATATGTTTGTCATCATTCACTTAGGATTTATGATTTATTGAAAATATAGAATACATAAAATAAATTATTTTATACTCGTATATTTAGAAAAAAAGTGTATTAATATTTTTCATTTTCTTGTTTCATAAAAAGTGGAATAAGAAAATTATAAGAAATTCTTTCTTGTTTTTTTTTTTGATAAATTTAAGTAATTTAATAAAACATAAAAAGTTTCTTGTTTTTATAGAAAAATTTAATGTTATCATTAAATTTTCATGTTGTAATGGTCAATTTGTTTTGGGTTTTCTTTAATTTTTTTTTATAAATTTCATAACCGCCAGCATTTATACTAAATAATGTTCTGTTTATATCCTGTCTCCAAAACATTTAATATTTATATAATTTAACGACTATTTTTCTGTCCTAAGTTCATATTAAAGTTAAATATATATTATATCAGATATGATGAACAAAGAGTCTACGAATAGAGAGATAAACTTTAATAAATTAATTTCATTTTTAAGATATTTTTTTTATTATTATAAAAAATATATATTTCGTTAAATTTAATGCATATGCATAAATAATATTCTTTTTGTTTAAATGACTCATAATTCAGTAAAATATTTGATTGCTATAATTAAACTTTGTCTTTATATTTTGAAATAAATTTGTATATATGAAATTATTTACTTATGTATAATTTACCTGTACATTTTCTGTAAAATCAACAATTTTAGTTGATGTACTCCATACAAAATTTAACAATAACAATATTTTTAATTTAGTTTCGTATTCAGAATAATATGAATCTCATAAATTGATATTATGCTTAGTATCATAAATTCTACTTGTCATCAAAAATAAGGAACACGTTTACACCATAATTGTTATTTGTTTATATTTATTTACTTTAATTATTTTTTATTGATGATCAGGTAATTTCAATCGGAACAAACGTATAATCAGTTTTTATGATTTTATCAAATTCATTTAGTTACAAATACAGGATCGAGTTATATTTTTGATTATGAATATGTTCTAACAAAAACTTTTTTCTCTGATGAAATTCTATCTTGCAATTTATATTGTTTTATTGGTTAGCACCTACCCTTATTTTTGTTATTATCATAAAAATCCAGACAATTAATGTTATTTTATTAAATTGTATTACAATCTATATTATGAATCTTTAGGGAGTAGCTTCGGTTTTATATTTTGTTATACTTTTTAAGTTTAAAATTAACTGAAATAAAAAGAAAAAAATTGTAAAGTCAATTTTGAAAAGTTTTGTAACTTATGGTCAAATTAGCAGATATTTCAAATAATAAATACGAAGCTTATTGTTCTTAAGTTTATATATACAACTATTGTACATGAAATAAAAATAAATAATAAATAATCAACCCAGATTTAATTTCAGATATATATTATGTATATACATACATAAATATTAATCCCAATTGTCCATATATTTAATAAAGATTATAAATCAGTTCAGTAGTTAACTGCTTTTAATTTCACCAAAGAGAGAAATAAATAAAATAATTTCAGATACCTTTAAATAAAAAATTTGATGCCTTACTTTGTTATAACGAGGAGAATACTTTAAGCAAGATTAGCTAGAATAAATATCCGGCAACGAAGGACATTCAACTTTTCTTAATTTTTATAAGTAAATCATAATTTTAAGTTACATAATTAAATTTTACTTAGGTGCAAATACAAAAATCTATAATACTTATTTCTGGTACAAACCATCCTTTTTGCTGACCCTAGGGCTATTAATTATACATTATAACGATTTTCGTGAAGTAGCAATTTGGGGATCTATTAATTTTATATGATTAATGGTTTTTGAAAACGCGATGGAGCTGGGAAAACTAATTGTTATCATCAATTGGACTTAACCTTCGTATCAAATTTTCGACATTAACATTATACTTAATTAAACTTGTGGTATATCTCTTTTCCGGGAACTAAAGTTAAGATCTAAGATATTACCAATTTACCGTTTTGGGTTCATAAATATGAATTTTGGATTTTATATATATAGTATAGTAGACTATGGATTCCCATTGTAAATTTTCAATTGCTGACAACAATTAACTCACTACAAGGGCATTAGCTTGTTGCAATAAATAGTTTCTCCGCTACAGAGGAATTTATGGTTTAAAATCTATATATATATAGGTCCCGAATTCCAACAGAATGTCGGAAAAACCTCTAAGAGGTACGACAAGGCCCACGTCAGACTGTTGAGCCAAAGAAGAATGTAAACTGACATTTAGTTATTCAACAATATTTAGTATAAATTATAGTAAATAAGAATTATTGAATCAAACATATTTTATATTTGCATTTAAACAAAATTACAATTTTATTTATATATATATTTTTTAAATTATATATTATTTTAATATTATACATTTATTAATAAATAATCTTTGTAATTTCCCATTGCAACATTCATAAATATTGTTTCTTTTTAAATATAATTTTATTAACATTCCAGAATTATAAATTTAAATATGTATATATTTTTTTGTAATTACTTAAAATTTTTATATTTTCTATATATGTATATATATATATATGGCATTGATATAATACATAATTATTTATTTCATAATAATATTATGTTTTAAATAAATGCTATTTTTTATAATTAAAATGAAAAGTAAAATCTAATTTATTTAAATATTATATGATTTATTAAATAAGTTTTTCTAAGAATATGCGAGCAATATAATATGTATAGGCTAATACTAATATTTCTTTCACAATATTTAATAAAAATAATATTTTTGAAAATCAAAATAGATAATTTTATTATAATTGGCAAAATTTTCCAGAATTTAAAGTATAACCCAAATAAAATGATGAATTTTCAAAAATATATATAAGATGTTCATCAGACTTTTCTATTTTGTTTTAATTTATAGTTAGTAATGCAGTAATTGATTTAGTATTGTTTATAGTAATTAAAATAATTTTTATATGAAATGAAATATTTTTAAGAACCCTTAGTAGTCTCTAATGGATTAGTGCCCTAAGATTATCACTGAAAAAAACAATTGCCAGACCAAAGTAAATTCTAAAATAAGAACTGATTGTGGAAGAAATTACTGGTTAGTAAGCCTTTATAGAAAAAAAATATTTTTAATAAATAAAATTTATTTCAAATTAAAAATAAATTATGACAATTCTTGAAATAGTTTTATTAATTTATGAAATTTTTATAATATTATGTAATTAGGTCAAATTTTGATAGTATTTGTTTTTCTATGATTAAAATTAAAATCTATCATTAATATTAAATTTCATTGGCCGCATTAGTTCATCAGTACATTTTCATATCAATTTCAAAAAATATGTATATTGTATAACAAAATTTTAGCATAGAAATAAATTTATATATAAAATTAATATAATATTTTATATTTTTCCATAAATTTCCCAATCAATACTGAATAATACTTTAATTTTTTTTATATTACTCGTAGTATTATATTTCCAAAATTAATTATCCACCGAGAATAGAAATTTAAATATTTGTAGATATATTAAAAAGCAAATTCACGCAAACATCAAATCGATTATTATTATATTTTTATGTTTGATCTTTAATCTACTCAATTTAGTATATATTTTTTAAAATGTTATACACAAATAAATCAGAAATATAGTATTTATATTTTTAGGAAAAAATTGTATTATATACCCAAGACTTTATAAATATAGTATATTTATAGTCTATCTATGTGGTTGTATGTCTCTAGCATAAATTGCTAAATTACCTGGGTGTCTCTGATAATGTGAAATTTTTATTCAATTATTGTATGAAGCAAAAAAAAATTATTTATAAAAAATAATTGAATTTATATTATTTTTTCAAATTATTTTTTAAGTTTGTTAATTTTGTATCATTCTGCGTATATATCTTAAATCCTGCGTATATATCTTAAAAATATATTTTGAATTTTTTTCGTAAATTTTTTTATCAATTAATTATTAAATTAATGTTTTTTTTATAATATAATTGTTTTTAGGTTTCTGTTGCGTTGCGGAAGCCAAACGATTTTGGTTAAATGTCAAGAAATAACAATGTAAACATAATTTATGTTACAAAAAAAACAAATACAAAATTAAATTACTTTAATTATTGACCAAAATTTTTCTAATATTAAGAAAATACATTTATACAGATCCTATACATAGCTGTAAAAGGAACATATTTTTTATATAGCCATGAATCCGATTTTGTTTTAACATTTTAAATTTCACATAAATATTTTCTCTAATATTTATATATATTTTGAAATTAATTATTTAACATCCATGTAGGTCAATCAATGCTTTATTGGCATTATGATGCTGTTTGTGCTTTGTGGCATGTATTATTGCCCAAAACATTTTAATTTGAATTTTTATTTTGTAATAATATAATGTTTCTCAAAAATTCAAATTTAGTAAATATAATGTGAGTTATTTTCATATAAAATTCATCAAAAAAAAAACTAACCAAATCCTTGTTTTCTCAACATATTAACCAACTCTCATATATTTTAATAAGTTTATAGTATAAATGTACATCTTTCAATTATACTAGCATATATTAACACTTTGACGTTTATGACTACTATAGTTGTCAAAAACAAATCTTCTCATAGCAAATGACAACTATAGTTGTCTCATGACCACTAAATTTGTATTTGCAATAGTATCAACATTTATTAATTAACATAACAAATGACAATAGTCATCAAAAAACAAAGTTTCAAATTATGCATTTCCATTTTTTTTTTTCGAATCTGAACCAATCTGAAAATATCTCAAAAATGCATATACATAATTCGTTTCTGAGGGGTTCAACAAAAGAAAAAGTCAAAGGGTTAATATGCTTACTGATGTTATACCAGCATAGTATCAACTAGGCATAAGATTTTAAAGGTTTTCTGTATATTCGTAGTAAAAGTAAAATCCATTATTTCATAAACTATAATTGTCATTCTTTAAAAAAAATATAATTCACAAAAAAAATACAGATACTTTAAATCCTTTACTTAAATTTAACAAGGACTATTTTTTTAATTTACTTAGTTTTGGTATATAATTAAAATTAAATAATTGAAATTTATATTTTTTTTTTCATATAGTTACTATTTATATATATATTTATATTTTCAATTTAAATTTGTAATAATTCAAGCTTCTGTTAATGCACGTCGTCTACGTCCTGGTCCACCAGGAAAATTAGCAGCTGCTATACCCATTCGATGTTTTGCTTCTTGCATTCCAGAATATCCTCGAGCCATTCCAAAATCCATTACAGTTCTTTTTGAGCTGTTAATATAAAATGATAATTATCAATTACATAATTAAAATAATCAATAATTCTCAGTTTATTACAGATATATTTATAATAATAATAATTAAAAAAAACTCAATGATTTAAAATAATTATTGATAAATTTATTTACATGATATATTTTTTTAAATAAAAATAAATAAAAGATTAATTTACACTTATATTTGTCACTTGAATTGATATTGAAATTATTAATTTTTGTCACAAACACAATTTTTCGAATATAATTATTTTAGCCATTTGTCAATTGTGTGCGTTGTGTGAAAGGATTACTGGGAAAATGCATATAATAATTTTATTGTTTAATTTGAATTCATCGGAAAATTTTCAAATAAAAATTTTGGTATATAATTTTTTAGCTACAATTGAAAAATATATTCTAGGTCAATAGTATGTATTTAAATTAATATTTAATGAA
Organism: Empis stercorea; assembly: GCA_949752835.1. Lineage (NCBI taxonomy): Eukaryota > Metazoa > Arthropoda > Insecta > Diptera > Empididae > Empis > Empis stercorea. The sequence continues at coordinate 19,164,240 of OX457089.1, forward strand.
AATCAAAATTTAATATCAGACAATAATTAATATGTTTGTAATAGTGACAGCAATTTTTTATATATCGAAATTAGAATTGAAAGAGTAAGCAAATTAAATTCATAATAATTTGTTGATACTCGTATAGATTAAAATTTAAATTCCGAATATAAATATTTAATTAAATCATTAATATATTTTTAAATTTTAATTTTTCAACTTCTTCTTCTCCTTTAAGAATATTAAATCCAATATATACTTCAGCAGTATTTTCCTCCTTTTTTTGCAATTAAAACTTCTAGGAATCATCAAGCATTAATATTTAATACTGATTCAATTTAAAAATATATTATTTTAGCTATAATTTTATAAGATTTTAATTTACTTTATTAATTTAGTATCTTTTTATTTTCTTGTTGTTGAAAAAAAATAAACGATGGAAAAAAAGGACTAAAATGATTTTTTCCATCACTATATACATATACCGTAGTTGTTTTTTGATTTGTATCCGGTACAGAAAAACTACAGTGCAAAAAAAGGATATATAAATAAGAAATAAAACTTTTAATATTTTTACTCTTTCCTTTTTCGTGTGAGCTTTTTTCATTTAATTACCTTGGACAAATTTATGTAAATTAATTAAAATATTTAAATAATTATCATACTTCTTTGATAATTTTGTTTTCCTAATCAAAATGATTTTAAATTTTATTTTAATCTTCAATTAGGAAAACAAATTTTTAATACTGGCTCTCTGCTTTCAATTTTACGTGATAGTATTATATAATACGTGAAAGATATCTCTTAAGAATTGCCAATAAATTTTTATATATCGTGGAATGAATTAGAATTTTTTGTTCAGGTGGAAATATCTATTATACTATATACAAAAGTATATAAATTGTTTGAGGTATAGAAATATTATTTTTAAAAAGGACTATAATAATATGTCTTTTATGTGAGAAAATATAATACTACATTGAAATTATTGTAGGGATGCGACAACATACTTAGTAGTCGTGACAATAGTAGGGTCGATAGAGCAATTGAATACAATATCAAATATCGAAATTCATATCGGAAATTTTCATCCTTTTGTCAATGAAATGCAACAATGTTTTTTGACATGTCATTTACGAGTAATATTTGAAGTTACTACAAAAAATCTCACTGAATGAGGAGCTAATATTCGTCTACTTGGTTTACGTTGGAAAGATTACATTGTGTCACCACTAGTTTCCCTATGTAAGTTTACCAGTTTTTAACAAACAATTTCGGAGTGTTTTACCAATTTAAAAATTATTTGGTATAAATAAAATAAATAAATTTTAATATTTCTAGTTCTAGTGTTATAATTTCCAATATTATTTTGTTTGTTCTACCTTGTAAATATAAAATCACGTAATGCTATAGTGTAATTTGGATTTATGGAAAGGATAACAATAATATAATATAGAATTATTAGCTATTCTTATTGTAAATTGCATATAAATTTTATAAAGATAGTAATAAAATATTGAGTTCTAAGAAAATTTGGTTCAAAATATGAAGATAATTATAAAATTTAGATAATTAAAAGTATTGGAGTTGTTGTCTATATTTACGAAACATTTCAGATAGAGATATCAAATAGGATCTATTAGATATTTAATATACACATGTAAGTACGTATGTACATATACATGTTAACACAGTAATGTTAATGTTAATGAGTAATGTTCAAACAGAAATTCCTTTCTCAGTAAATAACATTGCAAAACTTCATTTTACAATCTAATTTGTCAACTCTATATATAAATTTTGTGATTTGATTTAAAGTTAAAAATAAAACTCTAGAAATGGCATCAGCATCAGCCAGTATGTCACGATACTGGTACTGCTCAACGGTACTGCTCACCGTTTGGGAGTAGCTTTTGTGAGAGATAGACAAACAGACGGATAGACATATTTATTTTCTGTTTTATAGTATAGTTAGTACATAAATGAATTTAATTGATTCATTAATATATTGATAAACACTTACTTTTCAAGATCATCACGTGCTCTCATAATAGTTTGACCAAAACGAGCTATTAATTCCATCAAAACTTCTTCGGGTGTAGCTTCATCAATATCATTATAATATTGGTTATAATGTCTATATTTACAAAAATAAAATGCCATAAAGAAAATAAATAAATTGAAAATGAAATATAAAAGCTATAACTTATTTTTATTCCCCCTGATGATTTAAAAAAAAAATATTAACAAGAAATATGTATAGTAAAAGGAATTATAAATATGTATAAAGTTCATCTGGAAAAGTTTTGATTGAATTTCATATATGATATAGCTTTTTTTTGGTTATGGATATTATCAAGCGTATAGTAGTTCGTCACAGATGAATTTGTAATTTAGTTTTAACACACAACTGAAGAGAGACAATATGTAATATTTTTTTTTTATTTTTAAGATATTATTCATTAGTTTTCATTAGTTTAATAGCATGAAATAAGGTTAACAGCATGGTTAACAACAAGTAAATTCTTTATATATACCAAATTATTTTTATGTAATATTATAAAATTGATAAAAAAGAATCATGAGGGAATGATAAAATTTCTTGTGGGTAGTAAAAATATCCAACAGATAAATTAACATATTATAAAATCAATTTTTTTTACAAATTTAATATACTATTATTTACAATTGTGGTAGTTGTTAATATACTATTATTTACAATTGTGGTAGTTGCATAACTAAGTAAATTAGTACTGTGCTTGCAATATTATTCCAATTTTAGCTGAATAATCAGAGAATATATGTTGAAAATGTATACTCAAAATTTTGTAACAAAACTACATAACTACATTAGAATAAATTTCATTTCACCAATAATATTTGATTAACAATATGAATTAAAAACAACGACCTCGATATTGTAGGTGCTGATTCCACTGCAGCTAGTAAAAATAGGCAAATTCCAATAGAACCAATTATTGTGCACAGAACTTTTGTTTGAACCATTCTGAAAATATTAAAAAAAAAATATTTTTAGTTTTATTGAATTTTATAAATATTTCTTATCAATCTATGTATAATATAAATTAAAATACTTTGATTAATACATATATCGTAGTTTGAGAACTAAATTTTCGAATACAACACCCTACAATTTTGAAATTGTAAAATATATGTACATATCTAATCTAGGATATTTCTGATCAAAATCATTTCGTTAGAACCTTAAAATCTGTTAGTTAATATACTTGATTTTATGATTTATTTAAAATTTACGATACTGTTAGCAGTAACATAACAACTCATTTCTTCACAACGATTTATGTATATACATATAATGCAAAGCATGAAACAAATTTTTGGTGGATCTTCAAAAAATATCTGATATCTGACATTGGCCATGACTAAGAAATAGGTAGAAATAAGAAGTTTAAAATAAAAAGTACTATAATTTTGGGTCCATTTAGTTCTTTATTAGGAAATAAAGTTACCCGACGTAATTAGAAGTTTTTTTAAATAATTTTTCGGGTAGAATTTTTAATTTTTTAGATTCAGTCGTTAAGTTAAAATGAACTTTGTAAATTTGATTGTAAATATAAAATGAACTTTGTAAATTTGATTAAAAATATTTATATACCATATTTAAAAATCAATTTTGAATATTTTAAGAAGATAAAAACAATATTTTAACGGGCACAGGTCATTGTTAATTGATATTTTTCTGATTTGTTTTCCATTCTTTAATGTATCCAGAGATTTGTTTTCCATTCTTTAATGTATACAGAGAATCAACTTTTATACTATACATCTATACCATCTCAAGGATAAATCCAAAGTAAATTATCTAATCCTACTGGATTCAGAGGATTGCAGAGGATTATATAATCAAATAAACTATAAATTTAAAAGTTTTATTATCCCAAAATCTTGAGCAGGTATTAAATTTTCCTACTGGATTCAGAGGATTGCAATTATTATATAATCAAATAAACTATAAATTTAAAAGTTTTATTATCCCAAAATCTTGAGCAGGTATTAAATTTTTATGATATTAGTATAATATTTGTAGTCTTATATATATATAGTATTCTTATTGACATACATATATGTACATATAATTTATTTTATACAAATTGATTATAATTATTTCCAGACATATGCGCTAAGTTTTATCAAAATGAGTAAACTCTGTAAGCTCTGTAAAATCAAAGAATTTTTTATGTAAATCCTAACCAGAATTTAATTCTATATAAAAAGGAAATGTTTATTTAAAAATTTAAAATTTAAAATTTAAAAATTCGATATGCTTAATAATATTTTCAAAAAAACATCTCTGTGAAATTTGATTTTTAATTAAATTGTGATAGTTTGTTTCAAATAATATTGTTATATGAATATCCTTGCTCACAAATATGAAAACTCCAACACTTATGATTTATTGTTATTATGTTGTGCAATTTTCAATGATTTATTTTTTTAATTTTTTAATCGTCAAAAGTATAAACCCAAAAATAATTTTTTCCTTAGCTTTAGCCTGAAACGATGAACAGATTATATTTATAAAGGACGACAAAAAAATTGTTTTTTCCTTAAATTGTTTAAAGTAGGTATAACGAAAAAAAGTATTATAAAAGAAAAATTCTAAGGATTTAAAGTATTGTTCATCAAAAAGTGATGGGCATAAATGTTTGTCTGAAACATAAAGATTAAAAAATGGAAGAATCTACAAAATAAGATAAAAAAAAAGTATCATTTTTCTTATTTTTTTTATGATTAAAAAAAAATTAATCTTCAAGGTAAAATTTTTATATTACTTTATAAAAAAAATTTAAATTTAAATATTAAGGACGATTTATACTTTGATTTTTTTATATTTTTGGTGTAAGAAGTAAGTAAAGCAAGAAAAATTATTATTGTGTCCTAGCTTAAATTTATTGACATTTAATTTAAAAAATTTAAGTAATGGAAAATGCATAATGGTCAAATCAAATTCATATTTTAAAAATTATTAGATTACTTTTAAAGTAGCATTTATTATTTGTTAATAGTACAACCAAATTATATTGTAGAAAGACCACTTTGACCTGATGAGAATGCTGAGAAACATATTTATTGTCAATTTTCTATAATCTATATGTTAAAATAATAATATTTGACAATATTTTGATAATAATTTGAATTTTTGACTTAATAAATTTTTACATTATTGCTTTTTTTGATAATTTGTCAAAATTTACAATAAATTAATGTCAACGTCAATAATCATTTTTAACATAAATAAATTTTAAAAGCACATAATTTTGTATTACTAAATATTTGAAGAAAGTATACTATACGTTTGGTTTGTATATAAATAAATCTTTAATAAAATAAAAGGCGCGGTACAGAATGTGACCGATTACGCCTGCATAATGCCTGTAGAAATACAAAAAATCATTCAAATCCTGTAATTTGGATTTGAATCATCAAAACTGTAAAAAATAAATTTTTGTATAAATGGAAATCAAATGGCATGAAATATTATTGCTCCCACTTTCAGCAGTCACATCTTCATGGCGACTAACGCACAAATTATGCTACAATGGTCATATGTTAAATTACCTCTTAACTATAAAAGCTCCCATTCTGCGCCCATCATTATAAATTATTATTTGATTTTGGTTTATTTAATGGAAATTAGTCCAAAAAATGATTTTCTTTATTGCGTCACAAATATACATAGAAAAAAACACTAAAATATTTATTTCTTCACGAACTTTTATGCAGAATTTTTTTCTTTTAATTTCTACCCCAAAAATCTTTTTTATCTTTTCATTTTTCCCTGAGGAAATTATAAAAAATTTAAATTTTTAAAAAGAAAATATTGTACCAGAAAAAGAGTTTCTTTTTTTTTTACAAATTTTTTGAATATTCTTTAAGAGAAAAATTGACTACAAATTTTTTTCCCATTTCCACTAAACTAATCGATTTTGATGATTTTGTTATTTTTTTTCTGATTAGAAATAATTTTGAAGTTTTTTTGTTGTTAAAGAATTCACTTTCAACATTTGTTAAATAACATTTTTTTTACATATACTAACGAAATATTTAATGGTTTTACCTGTAGATTTTTTCTTTAACATAAATTTTAATTTATCAAAATTTGTTCGAACAAAAATTTGTATATTATAGAAAATTCAAATTAACACTAATAATTCACGTTTATAGAGAATAAAAACTGCAGCTGAATAAATTTTATTAAACATAATTTAAAATTTAAAATTTCTTTACACTTTAATCACTTTAATTTAATTAATAATTTCTTAAAAAAAATATTTTAACTAATTTCAATTAATATAATTTCTAATATTTTCGTATATCAACCAATAGCAACAAAAATATGTTAATTTAAAATCTTTTAAATATAATTAATATACGAATAAAATGATTGAAAAGCTTTAAAGCATTGTTTATTGTTTAGTTCTGATGTAATTAAATAAAATTCAGCTGAATAAATAAATATTTATTATGTGGTGACAGTCAAAACAATTGACATTTAGAAAAATATTATCAGTTGTATAAATGATTTTTTCACCTGGTAATTAAATACATGTTTATTTCTTGTATATCAAAAATAATTTCTAAAAAAAAACAAAATATTTACTTAACTTACGATTAGCTTAATAATAAACTGTTTTGTAGAAAAATTTTCATTCGAAGAAGATAATATAGTGTGTACTTAATATCGTTGGTTTTGATTAAAGCAACTACAACAATACGAAAGAACTAAGTATAATTGAATAAAAGTGTAGGGACAAGGGACATTATAATATTCAAAATATTTCAAATTCATTACAGTGTGTGTATAGATACTATTTAATAGTGCAATTGTTTAATATTACATAAGATTTCTATATACAAAGATAGATAAAGAAGAGAGTCGTGAAGGAGTCGTGAAGGAACTTTTCTGCTTCTCCACACGCACACCTAAAAGATCTATTTAGGCCTTTTTATTTTTTTGAAAAAATATAATTATTCGAAAAAAATCGATTTACATTTTAAAGAAAAAGTTTCTTTGTCAGTGTAACAAATAAGTAGTAAATTTCAATATCAATTCATAATACATTTGATTTATAATACATTTCGTGTCTTCGATTTGAAATACATTATACATGTATTTGATTCAGAATGCATTTCATATTTCTCATTCAGAATAAATTTCATGTCTTTGATTCAGAATGCATTTCATATCTTCTATTCGGAATAAACTACATGTATTTGATTCAGAATGCATTTCATATCTTTCATTCAGAATTAATTTCATGTATTTGATTTAGAATGCATTTCATGTCTTCTATTCGGAATAAACTACATGTATTTGATTCAGAATCGAAGATAGGTCATGCAGATAGAAATCAATTCGTTACTGCCTATGACATGCCAATGTAAAAGTAATCAATTCTTTTCCCTTTTGGTAATCTAAAGTGGAATTAAATCGGAATCAATTGAATTAATTCTGAATTACTTCTGAATTAATTCCTTGCCCAACTGGGGGTCGGCGGTTGAATAATATAATGTTTATCAATATCAACACTATTTGAATACAGAGTCATAAAATTATAACACAGGAAATATTTGTCGAGTAGACACTAAATAGTTTTGAATTTAAAAATAAAATAACTATAAACGTCATTTTACTTTCAAAAATTTGATCCATGGCTCTAGCTGTTAGCTTAAGTTTTGTCCAATTTATTGTCAAAATAATTACAACTCGCCGAAAATTGTGCTGATTATTTTTCATAAAATTAGTTATATTATTTAGACCTAGCAAAATAAAATTGTTGAGATGAAATTCCATCAGAATGCAAGAAACACCTCTTATAGGTAAACCCAGGCTCATAATTATAAAAGAAAAAGAATTATTGTTGTTTTTTCAACTTAATATTCTATCAGCAAAAATGGTTTTACTTATATTTAAACAGATTAATTTAGAATTACACATACATATATTTATAAAGTATGTATATATGTAGTTTAACATGGAAAACTCTAATGGCCGAAACACAATGTCAGCTTTGGCTGTAACTGTAACTTTGAAAAAGTTTCAACAAATGAAAATTAATAGAAATAAGCACAATGCTGGCTGAGAAAAAAAAAGCAATGCTGAAAAAATAACGCCAGCGCTAGAAAATTTATATGGCACTACTGGCAATTATAAGTTTTTGGGGCAATTTATTGTTAAATATGTATTATATTACGACAAATTTTGCGCATTAAATTATTTTGACATATGTATATTGATAAATTTTTCAACGCCAGCATTGTGTTTGGGTCTAGCTTTAACGCTACAGTTACATTTACAGTTAAAGCCACAGCCAAAGCTGGCATTGTGTTTCTGCCATAAAGTTTCATTTATTTGTTTTAATGAAACAATTTTATAAGCTCCAGTTAAAATAAACTTTGATCATCCAACAAAAAAAACTTATATGAAATTCTTACTACCATAGTTCATAGTACAACTTAAAGTTATGTTCAATTTATGTTTCATATACATACATATAGTATAATTTCCATTAAACATATGGAAATTTCATCTCCATTTTTTCGTTTACATTGTGGGTTACCAGGAATGTTGAATTTGAATTAAACAAATGGTTCGAACTAAAGTGTATTATCTATTATGCTTTTTAACATAAACATTATAGATAATCATCGTATAAATATTTATATTTTCATAAAAAAAATTGTATTTCTTTGTGCAGACAAAGTAAATGTCTTAAAACATTTTTGATTGTAAAAAAATATTGGAATTTTTCATAAATTATAAAATAGAAAATTTATTTGTTTTTCAAATTCAAGGAGATAGAAAAATATGTTAAGCACATCATTATTTAAAAAAAATATTGATGTCGTGAAAGTTACTGGATTGCATTATAAATGATATTACAGTTTTAAAAATATGAAAAGTGAATTTAATGCCATCATAATTGTTAATTTAATTTGTATTTGTGAAATTGCCCTTAAGTTTCGACTTTAAGGCAAAATATTTGCAATTTTATAGAAATTAGACTAATTTTGGTCAATTTAATTTAGAAGTAGATAATAATTATACAATTTTATAGAAAATAAGATCATATTTAAAACAAAGTTTCAAACTCTCAATTTTGAGCTATTATGGACTACTACATAGTTCATTTTAGTTTGTTAGAGTCAATTGTGGTTCATAAGCATTATGAGAATTCTCAGCCATTTTGAATTTTCTTGCGATCTATTGGCATAATTTTGATATGGCACCAAAAATAATAATATATGTTTCATATGCTAATTTAAGTATGTATACATATATTGCGAGGAATTTTACTTTCCCAAAAAATATATAATACTAATTCAATCCATTTTCTACAAAAATCATAAATTTCTTTTAAAAATTCGTTTGGTTGCTAACGATAGATTACATTTAAGAATTTCAGATTTTATGATTATAAAAAATCATACTGTAAAAAAAAATGTTATGAATATGAAATTAATATTTTATATCTTATTAAAATAAAATTTCTCTCACGTAAATATTCGATTTGATCTGATTTTTTTTCTGTATATGAATTTATTTATTATCCTCTTTAAATTCGATCAATTTAATTTTGATATTTAGGAATAATAAATATAGAAAAACATATTTAATATAAAAGCTTTGATGAAGATTTCACATAACAGATTTGATATGATTTTATGAAAAAAAAAATTTATATGGAAATTTAATTGGGTAAATTCAATCAATCATTTAATTTTTAAAATTATTACATATTACATATTGTGATGTTTTCAAACATTATTAAAACTTATTGCTAAGCTTTTTATTATTATTATTTTGCGCATAACAATTAGTTTTGAAAGTATAATAAAATCTTATATCAATCAATTATTTATGTATAGATTTGTTAGAAACTGATACAAGCACAGCATCCAAGATGAAATATTTTAGTGTCACATAAATTTTCCATATAAGTTAACTAAAAAAATTTATATCTATAAAATAGTTCAATTATTTCGTTATAATAGATAAATCTTGATAGAATGATACGGAGGATTGTCGGAAAAGTTTTGAGTTTAAGTTAAATAAAATATATTATACCAACTACCAACGAACTATATAATATAGAAGCCTAAAGAGGTTATGTTTTCATATAAATGATTGGTCCCAACATCTGACAGTGACGCTGGGGTAAAATAACAGTTGGCGGATATAAATTTAATAATTAAGCCATGTACTATTTGGTGTAAAAATAGAAGTCGTGACGTCATTCAGGCTTGTCAAATTTTTTATTGCTTTCTAAGAACAAATTAAATATTATTTAAATTATAATTAATTATAAATTATAAATAAATAAATAAATTATGCAATAAAAATGATAAATTATACAATAAAAAATTTGAGAATAAAGAGTGACGCCACGACTTTCATTATTACACCAAATAGTACATGGCTTAATTATTAAATTTATATCCGCCAACTGTCATTTTACCCCAGCGTCACTGTCAGATGTTGGAACACGAATTCTAACCTCTTAAGCCTTCTATATTATATAGTTCGTTGTATTATACTCTTTCTAAAAAATCACCACATACATGAAATTCAAATTCGTGATTTTAAAACGATTGTATAAACATATTTTAAATTCAACTTGCTATCTCTCAGTCAATTTGAATTTATGTAATGATTTTTAAGAAAGAGTATAATTATAAATTTTTTTTTACTAAGCTCGAAACTTTTCGGATAATCCACGTATAATTCTATCAAAATTTATTTATTATGGCTTCCACAATGCCTTCCAAAAAAATTAAACGTACTTTCGAAATTTTCGTTTTGTTGATTTTTTTGGAATATCTCTATTGCAGCTACTACACCGTTTATCTGACCTAAATATTGAAACCAGAAACTGTTCAGTTTAGTTGTATTAAAATTTAATATGCAATTTGGCATTAATTTGGACTATTCAGAGCAAAGCAGTATAAATGATCAATCGAAACAATGGCTTCTAAAAAAATTGAAATATTTTTGTTGTTCAGAATTTATCAGAAAACCCTCGTAATATTTGCTAAGTGATTTCAAATGTATTCATGAAATTAGAGAGGTACGAAACCATATATGATATTGATATGCGTACGTGTGGTATACAAAAAGAAAAATTTTTGTGCATCTGGTGGGAATTGTATTTAGAAAAAAAATTGGTAAGCATAAAATAAGAATGCATAATACATATCTTAGGAAATTATGTGTGAAATTTTGTTATATTGCTTTCTAGCAATAAAGGTTAAGATTTTTATAGTATTTCAAATTAGGATCATGCCTTCATCGTGTAACTGATTGCTCAGTTCATATAAAATTAATGTAAATTTACATTACAATTTTTTTTTGTTTCGAAATATTAAATCTCTGAGAAAACGTATATACTTTATAAAAGCACGCGCTAAAAATAAAAATTACACGATTAGCATAGCATCAAAGCCAGTATATACTATATTTATATCCGGCTTTGACAGCATTCTTAATATTATCTATTCACTATGTCAGAAAGAGCAAAGAAAATTAACAAAATATTAATAAGAGATTAGATTTCCAATGTTGGTTTGTTGTATACCACAAAAAAGGACGAAAATCTAAACATTAAATATAGAAAAATAATATACAGAATAAAAATGAAAGGAATGAAAACATTTTTATTTATGAGAAGATTTTATGATTGAAACGTGTTACATTATTATGTATTATCAAAAAAAGGAGATATACAAAGTTTATTATAAATTAAATGTATCAATTTTTGATAAAAAGAAATCGTAAATTTTCTTTATATGTACTTCGATTTACTTAAAAAAAATCTTAAAAGTTTTTGGGCTTAGATTTTTGAAATTTTCGCAATTATGAATATTGCAAGAAAGTATAAAAATTTAAAATTATTTTTTTTTTCTATATAATCCAAAACTAAAATTATGATAGAATTACATGTGTATGATATAAATTAACAGCGTATATAATCCTCAGCAACAAATTTCAGGAATTTCATTTTGTCAGGAATTTCACAGTCACCACTACTTCTTTCGCAGCCAAAATATCAATAATTTCATAATTTAAAAATAAATGTTTTTGTTTAAATCAATATTGTATATAATAGTATTAGAGTGAAATATTTAAAATTAAAATTGTTCCAACAAGAGCATACCCCCTTGACTCGGTAACGAAAATACGAAATTGTTTTTGGGTATACCTGGATACAGAAAAAACTAAGCCCAAAGCTGTATATAATATATGCGGCTTTGTTAAGATATTCTTAAATACATACATACATATATACAAAAAGCAAATGCTAGAATATGCTGTAAGGCTGAGCCGAAATATTTCCGTGATTGGTGCGAAGAAGAAGACTAATTAATAAACCCAATATCCTTCCACCTTGAGACTTCAAAGGATAAGTTAAATTTAAAATTTTCTTCCTTAACATGATAAAGGCAAGTAGTATATCGAGCCGACTAAGGTCTAAATTAATAGTATTGATTAAGATTCTTAAAAAAACTAATGCTTATAAATCTTTAAAATTTACATATATGTATTGTAATTGTATATGTATATACAAAACAAAATTCAACAAATATTATAATTATTGTTAATCTTAAATCAAATATAATTCAAAATATGAATTTCTTGTACGGAAATTCAACTTTAAAAAATTCATTGTACAAAAATATATAATAAATACTTCTTCTGTTCATTGACAACAACTACGAAAATACAATTTTACGTTTCTACCTCATGTTTTTTTAAAATAAATATTTTACAATATAAGTTTTGTATGATTTTGGTTTAAAAGATAAAATAACTACATTTTGTGTTGATTGAAAAAAAAATATCATAAAAAGAAAAATGAAATTTAAACATTCTGGATAAAAGGAGATTCGATTATTTAGAGATTGATAAATTTTTTTTATGTATATAAAATATTATTTATTTATGAAAATTGATTTTTTTTTATACTAAAATTTTGATTAAAGTTTCAGTAAACTTTAATATAAATATTATAATGTACTGCGAATACCAAATAAAATAATGGTTTAAAATAAAATTTTAAATATGTTGAAAAATATTCTAAAATGCAATTATAAATTGTCAGAATTTTGTTAAAAAAAGGAAAATTTTAATATTTAATTTTCGATTGTATATTTGTCTTTAGGCAATATCACTGGATACTTGAACAAATGTTAAATTGATTTTAAGAAATAACTTTGACCCCAATATTTAATATCCTATACATATATTTTTTTTGTTCTGATGTTTCTACCTACCTGGTATTTTTTAGAAATTATAAATTGTACCAATGAGAATTATCATTATTTTTATCTTCCAGATAAATTGAATATTTCAAGAACAAAGAACATATATTACATAAAAATAATTCTGTAAATAATAATTAGGTATGTGCAAGCCCAAGCATTATAAGATCCTTTTTTGAAATTAATTAAAGGAAAAATTTACTTTTTTAATATATAGCTATGTTCAATAACTAAAAGAATTAGAGTAAAGGAGATTAGAATGCAATAGAGTAGTAGAGTAACCTTGTGAAATAAATAGACAATTTAAATGTTGAATATAATTTTTATTTGGTATCAGGTAAAAATTTAAGTTTACTTTATCTGGAAAATTAAATTTGGTAAATTTAAAAGTTGCTCTGATGTACTCTTGTATAGAGTATACAAATATTAAATACTTATATATATATTACTAATATTACTAATAATCACTAAGTATACATAAATAAGAAAAATTCAAATATTCAATATTATTCTTGGTGGTAATAAATTATCAAAAATAATTCCGGATTAAGAGGATAAAAAAAAATTAAAAATTATTCAAAAAATTTGATAATTTTTAGTAAGGAATTTATGGAATTCGGCAGACAAGATCAAATGTTACAAAGTATACTTTTAATTATTATTATGTCATTATCTCAACCACTCATGATTTTGTATTAGCCTATATATATCTAACCTAATACACAATATTCCGTTGATTTCTTGGAAACAAAATGAATTTTTATGTTTTGATATAATTACTATTCTGTTATGATTTCTTACACCCATCGATTTTTAAACTTGAAAGACTACAATTTCTGTAAAATTGTCCTTCTTATATAATCACACCAATCCATAAAATAAGTAAAATTACTTTTACACTTGAGTAATCGTAATCCTTAATACTTTAATAAATGAAACTGTTTAGAATCCTGGTATAAAAATTTATTGATATTTTTTTTTTGTATTTTTCTTCCTTTTTTTGTTGGAAAATTCGTTGAATTTTCAATTATTAAAATAAAGAAAAGACTGAAGGAATCAGAAAATAAATAAATAAAAGTAAATTTGTTGTTGGGGAATAATAATATAAAACTTGTATATATAATTTTTATCGATAAAAATATTTTTATTAAACGAAATAATATCTTTAATGTTAAATTCCGCATCAAAGGTTGAACTTTTTTTTTTCTTAACTTGTATAATTATCCAATTTTATTAGATTATTGTTATTTGAATGATTTATTAATAAATATAAGGATATTGTTTAGAAATTTTATCTATCATTTTATAGAACCATGCACATTTACATTTCGATTTCGTATGCGTAATAGAAAATTTCACTTTTATCGAATGAAAAGATACAATAGATTAGTGTAGAAAAAATAGAAAATAGTAAATAATTAATAAACACTTCGAAAATTATATTTAAATTAATTTTAATTGTCCTTAATTTTCATTAATTACTAATACCAATTTCTTTTCAGAAATTTTTTTTCTACACCACACCATGGTGGGAATTGTCAAAAATCTGTGGTGTAGGAAAGTGTAAGCTATGAAGAAAACATACTTTTATTACACCCTGACAAAATTCTTTATAATTTTAAATTGTTATACTTTTTTTCATAATTTGCGATTAAAACATTATTTAATTGACGAATAGTATATATTTCCACCTTAAAAAGTAAAAAAAAAATTAATTACATCTCCACTTTCTACACTTTTTCTAGGCGCCGATTTAAAAAAGGTGTAGAAAGTGTAGAAAAATGTTAAAACTGATGTTGGTTGAAAAATGTTAAAACTGATGTTGGTGCTTTGTCAAAAGAACACAAAAAATTTCTACACCATGGAGGGTGTAAGAAAGTGTAAGAAAGTGTAGGAAAGTGTGTCTGAAAAGAAATTGGTATAATTGTTGATCTACTCATGCTAAACAATTAGGATTTAGAAACTGTTTTGATCTATTCATGCTAAAAAAAGTATAGAATAAAATTATGCCTTGAAACAATCTACAGTACTGAAATAATAGAGCAAGCCAAATGAACGCAGGAAGAAGGAATTTAAAGCGACTAGATAAACTTTTATCAAGCGAATTATAGAATAAAGGGTATATTCCTTACAGGCATTCGTTAAACTGCTGCAATCAATTAACATTAACGAATACAGCATCCAACGTTATATTAACTATATACTGTTAAAACTAAACTTCAAAAATTTGGAAAATTGAATTATAAAATTTGGTTTTCAAAAGCGAATAAAAGTTCAATTAAGTAATTGCATTTTAACATTTCCAAACACTAAAATTATAAAATGATAATTAATCAATTAATCAAATTATTAATTTATAATACTGATATTAAATTTTAAAGTTACTAGACTTCAGTTATATAATTATAATATCAATTATTAACATTTTTTCGAATCTTTCATTAAAAAATTAGTACTTGTTTTCGTCGGTTAATGAAGAATAATAGTTCAAGTTAAAGAAATATCGGTAATACTGTCTACTATCTTAAAATAATTGATATAGTCTTTATGTTTTATTAATTAAAATATCATTACAAACAAATTTATTTTTAATACTAATATATTTTTAAATTTACAAAAAAAAAAAATTAATTATTGCGGCCAAACAATTCCTTCAATCCAATCTAAATATGGATATATTCTTGTATAAACACTTGGTGTTCTACTACCACAAAATAGACCATATGATGTAATACCAATTAAATAATATCTTGTTCTACGGCGACCTGGTAGATGTAATTGTAATGGTCCACCAGAATCACCCTAAACAATTTCCCAAAAGAAAAGTTTGTAATATCAATTTACATGAAATTATATACAATTTTTACTTGACATGTATCCTTTACTCCATTTTTATCCATAGCACAAATTTGACTTTCTATAATACCATTTGGTGTATCATCATTAATAGGCAGTGAACTATTGCATTCTTGATTACCAATTAATGTTAAATTGAAAAATGTTAAAACTGATGTTGGTGCTTTGCCAAATATTGTTGCACCATAGCCCATTGCAAATACTAATTCATATGGTATTTCACTTGAACTCCACAATCTAGCTGGTCGGACATGACGTGTAAAACTATATTTAAAAAAAAAATTGTTGGATGATAAAAATTTGATGTTTGTTTAAATTAATATCATTATGTGCTAAATCATGTCGGGGATTTTTGTTTTTATCTTACACAGCCGGTTTTGAAAGACGTAATAATGCTATGTCATTATAATATGAATTTGTTTTGTATTTTGGATGTACATAAATATTAGTAATTTTCATTCTTTGCGTTGCTACTGTATCTTCACGAATTTTTAAATTTATATCACCAATTTTAACATGAGTCGGAGCTTGACTGAAAAGTTTAAATTTTGAATTGTACACAGTAGTAATATATATTTCAATATTTTTTTACCCGCCAAAATCAGTACAATGTGCAGCAGTCAGTACAAAATTTACATCTATTAAACTGCCACCACATTTCCATTCTTTTGTTCTTTCTTCTCCACGAAGACCAATTACAGCCTATAAATCAATGTAGTTTCTAATTATCATAAATTTAAACAAGTATACTATATATATACTACCATATGCCGGAATTCACCTGGGTTAGCTATTTCCCTACCATTTAATTCTTCCGGTGTTAAAATACTATTTTCTTCAGTAAAATTATTACCGTAAATTTGTTTCATATATTCTTCAAATCCTATACAAACATTTCATATAATAATATGAAGAAAGTGTTTGTTATTTTGCATTTACTTACTAATCTGACTAATTCTTCGTTCTTTATCACCATTCTCATCATATGTATAGCCTCCATGTCCCCATCCCTCCGGCCTATATCCTGAATAGCCTGGAGGTGGAGGTGGTCGGCCATGAGGACGTCGTGGTCTCCAATCTGGACCAATTCCATGCCTTTCACCACTATGTTGATGACCGCCATCGCCATGTTGGTGATCACCATGTTCATGACCCCTATTATGTCTAGTATTATGACGATGATTATTATTTTGGTCATCAAATGAAATTGCTCCATTATTTTCGAATTGACGACCTCCACCATGATGATGGTCTCTGTCGTGATGATCCTCAAAATTACCTTGTAATCCATATGGATCATCTCCATAATATTGATCTTGAAAATTGATGTTTCCACCACCAAGGCGATTACCACGTTTGCCACCACGATTATCAAATCCCTGTGCTGACCGACTATTACGTGTCAAATCCATTTGCGTATCATTATTAACAACAGACAACACTTTTAAAACTTGTACAATAATTATAATAAATAAGAAATAATTTCGCATGATTGGAATTATAATTTTACCGAGATATTATGTCGTTCTTTGAGAGAATTTCAATATAAACTGAAGCAGATTTAGCCAAAAATAGCAAAATGAAAATAAAAATAAAAATTAATAAAATAAAACCAGAATTCGTTTTTACTGTCAACCTTTTGGGTCATTTTTAAGAATACAAATATCTATACATAAAAAAATACCGAACTGATAAAACTTGTTTAAATGATATGTATGATTTTTTTTATTAATTATAATTATTCAAGTTAATAATTTAAGAAAACAAAAAGTATTATAAAAGCTTACAGTCATGTTGTTTGTCATCATTTAAAATATTTCTCATATACATATAGTAGGTATTGTTTTTTTATAATTTACATTTAGACCAAAGAGATTGAACATATAATTTATAATGTGTGCTAACTTAAAATTGATAAGTTTACTGGTTTTTCACAGTGACAATAAGACAATTGAATATTTTTTTGGCTCAATGTTTTTCTGATAATTAAAATTTTTTGCAAATATCGTTAGATAGTTTTGACAAATTTATGAAATTAGTAACACAAAATGCACTACTAACACAGTAATTTTATTAAGTACTTTGTGGAAAATCTTTAACGTGTAAATCACTTTCTGTCAATCAAGACGAGAATGAAATAAAATATTTATGTTCGATATTTTGACACCTATTAGAAAT
The DNA here is from genome assembly GCA_949752835.1 of Empis stercorea. Taxonomy (NCBI): domain Eukaryota; kingdom Metazoa; phylum Arthropoda; class Insecta; order Diptera; family Empididae; genus Empis; species Empis stercorea. The sequence continues at coordinate 19,182,555 of OX457089.1, forward strand.
CAACCAATGTCCATATAGGCACTAAGATGCGCCCGGAGTCCTATGCTTGTCGAATTGTCTGACTTGACTGCATTTAGTTTTAGATTTGTCCCTGTGGACAAAATAGACTCTTTATTTTCTTTCCTTCATCTTTTCAATTGAGACACTTCCAGCCCAGTTAACCATAACCACTCGAAATTTATTATATGAATAAACAACAAACCCTTAAATTACACGAGAAACTTTTTTTTAGATGTTTTTGAATAGTTGTTATCATTTTATATTTTCACTATTGGCATATTTTGATTTTATTTATTTATACCTATATTTGACTATTATATTTTAACTTTATAAATTTTGTGATTGCTGAAAAACAATATTGTAATTCTATGAAAAATATTTACTTAGAATTTAATATTGATTTGATTTTCTCTTTACCTATAACTTTCGATAAGATTACTTTTAGTAGTTACATTTACATACATATTATTTTCATTAAATATATTTTAAATGTTAACCCTTATAAAATAAACATACAACATATTAAAAATCAAAATTCATAAATTATTCTTAAGCAAAAGAAAACAAAAAATTTACATTTATTTTTGTCCTATGAAAATATAACAAGAAAACCCATAAAAAACCTATATTTTTTTTTGTATGGAAAAGATAAATAAAAAACAATCAAAATCGAAAGGATATAATTTAACGTCGAGACCAAATAAAAAAAAAATTCATTGAAGAAACCAAATTTATTTTATGTATGAGAAAACTTCTCTAAATTTTATTTTCAATTCAAAAGAATTTTTTTTTCTCGAAAGATTTTAATGTACATACATATATAAAAAAACTTTGTCTTATTTGATTTCAATTCTGTCCACTCTCAAAAGTAATTATCAAAATGTTTGAATTATATTATAAAATAATATATTTTTCTTGATAAAAACTTTTTTTTTTTGTTTATACATACTTTATGTGACTTTATGTGATATTTTCATTTTCAGTAAAGAAAAATATTTGTAACAATTTAAAAATGAAAAAAAAATATATCAAGACGACAAAAAGAAACCAAAAGTTTCCTTACATTAGGACTTTGAAATATTAGATTTTATATTACAAAAAATGTTTTAGATAACATTATTATTTATTTTAAAAGTCAGTATATCTGAACACTGTAATGTTGGTTTGTTTTAGGTTTTTATTTAAAATTAAAATAATGTTGTCGGATATAATAAAACTATAATCTATTTTGAAAATTTAAAAGAAAATCTAACAAATAAATGTAATTGTTTAAGGAAATAGTTTTTTTTTCTATATTTTGTAGAAAGAGTTTATCAGGCAATAATCAATTTATTCATCCTTTTTATGTACTAATGTATTTTATTTTATTCCAATTAATAACACCATATATAAGAAAGAACACACTTTCCTTGTAAAAGATCAAAAATTAAGTAACCATAAAAGTAAATATTAAAAATCTTAAACTAAAAGGATATACTAATAATGACAATCACTTTATAGTAGGTTATCAATATATATAATGTAAATTTATCAATGTCATGAATAAATTAATTCTGTTACCGATATGAAAATTTCAAGTAAATCCAAAATAGCTTTTAAAGATATCACATATTCGAAGACTTTTAATTTGAGTTAAATAAATTTTATTTCTTGTCATTTAAATGGAGAAAATTGTATAAAATATGACACTTCAAAATTAATTTTGCATATATAATTGTTGAAGTTTATTTAATCTACAAAAGTATTTAATTTATTTTGAATATTAATTAAATTTTCAGTATTTAAATAAGGCTTTACTTGCCCATTTTATTTGCAGGTGTCCCAGCGCTAACAAACGCCAGACACTGATCCTTTAATAGCAATTTTCTTATTGAAAAGGAAATTGCTTAGCAATGAAAATATTTCGAGTTTTCAGGTGAGTATCGTTAATTCGCTAAGGACTGCTGGTAAAAATAAAATGAATTTCTTAGTGCTGAAAATGATATATATAAGAAGATTACTTGAACCGAAGACCTAAACATATCGTCTTTGCTATAACCCTATCTATAATATCTTACGTAAATTTCAAACAAAAAATATCAAAACTTAAAATCCATAATAACTTTAGCAACAAGACGTCAAATATTATTCTTATCTTAACCTTCTTTTTTAGATGTATTACATTTTGTTTTGATTATTTTTAACTGGTAAATTCAGCTAAATGTTAAACAATATTAGTTGCCCAAGGCACACACACTTTCTTGAATGTCATTTTTTATATATAAATATTTATTAAACAAAATTATATCTAAAGAATTAACTTTAATAATGATCATTGTTAAAATTATGTCAAACAACAGAACTGAATTTAATATTTAAAAAGGATATCAATTTAAAAAAAAATTAATTAAATCCTTAGCACAAAATTATACATAATATTTTTTTTTTACTTAGTTGAAATACTTAATTCCTTAATTTGGAATACCATCAAAAGATTCAAATTAATAATAATATTAAAAAAAATATTATCTTAAATATTTTTCAACGACTTTTACGTGAATTTGTATAATTTTATTATTAACAAATATTTTAATTTAATCATAATAATTAATGAATAATAAATAAATTTTAAACAAAAATATAAATATGTATACCTATATATTATTTTGTTGTCAGTTTCATTAATTTTTGAAAGATGTCAAAGTTTTCAATTCCATCTAACCTAAATAATCCAATTTTTAGGTGATATATTTTAAAAAATTAATAATGGTAATTTTCCTTTCATTTCTAAAATACAAAAATTTTTTTAGAGTTACTTAAAGTTTTATAGGCATACACAAAATCCATTAAAATTAGTAAAATTACGAAAAAAAAACAGATTTTTTGGTTTTGGAATAAAATAAAATTATTTGAATATGTAAATTAATATTAAAGAAAATATTAATAATTTGTGGAAAATATTTATTTGATTATGTAAATTTTTTGATAAACAAAAAAATGTTTTTTACCCCATTATTTACCTATAATAATGTGGGTATGTTGACTGATTGTTAATGTTTATTATAGTGTCAGGTCAGTGAATTATTTATTTATGGCCATTTTAAATGTATTTTTGTAACAATTGTTTGTACGATTTTGAACGATTTTTCAAATAAGATAATAGCTGTGTTTTTTATTCCTGCTCAGATTAATCTGATCAATCTGACTAATCTGAAAGTGTTTTTTATTCCGCTCAGATTAATCTGATCAATCTGAATGCCTGTTTTTTATTCCAATCTCAGATTAATCAGATTGATTTTTTTGATCGGAGAATTTTCTCGGATTTTTCAGATTTATTTCTGTTTCTGGCTAACTTCATTAATAATTTGAAATTTTAATTTACAGCTTACTTCAATTTAAAATGTATTTTTTTTACGTTTGACATTAAAGAGTGATTTTAAATTTAAAAAAATTTAAGAAATATGGAATATAATTTTGAAGAATTAATAGAGGTAGAGGATGAAAGTATTAATAATGAAAACACTTCAAAACAAAGTAAGTATATTTTTTAATGGGTTTCGGTATAATATAGTATAATGTCTATATTAATATAATTGTAATGTAATAATATAATTGGACAATTAAGTAATTCAGAAGTGCCAGTCTATATTTTTTATTGTATTTCGTTACTATCTGGTAGCACAGAAAAATTTTTAATCTGAAAAATCTGAAACCTGTTTTTTATTCCACAAGTCAGATTAATCTGATTTCAGATTAAAAAAAATGTGATCGATCTATAGATTTAAATAAAAAACACAGCTAATATTCAACAATTTATCAAAAATGTTTTAAGAAACAAGAATACTTAAAACTAGTGTTCTAACTAGGGGAAGCAAGGAACATTTAATTCTTATCTATAAAATTTGAAGTTTAAACTTTGTGATTTACTAACATTTCAAAATTGAGAAATAACTAAAAATAATATAGAATAATCATATATTTCCGAAATAATAATGGCCCTTATTGTGAATGTCGAGGCGAGAGTCGATTCTGTACTAAAATCGTCTCATGTGATTATGAATGGTGTTTTTAATAGACAATTGTCGATAAAATTGATATTTGATGACGATTACATTTTTATTCGCGACAGATAACGAATTTGGTGCTTTATTTTCAATTAAGCTGTTAACTTGGGCTGATATTTGGTAAACACATTCAAATTAGTAGTCTGGATGAAATGACGAATAGTCATATTTTCATCTGGGATTTACTCTAGCACCCGTGGATGGATTGGGCTGATATTTGGTAAAAACAATCATTATAGTGCTCTATTGTTAACTATGCCAGTGCTCCTCCATTATTTCCCACAATGTCTGAGAAATCATGTTTTCATCATATAACCATCTTCCAAGTAGAGCTAATGGAGGAGCACTGGCATAGTTAACTATAGAGCACTATAATGAGTGTAGTTACAAAATATCAGTCCAATCCATCCAGAGGTACCAGAGTAAATCCCAGATGAAAATATGACTATTCGTCATTTCATCCAGACTACTAATTTGAATGTGTTTACCAAATATCAGTCCAATCCATCCAGAGGTACCAGAGTAAATCCCAGATGAAAATATGACTATTCGTCATTTCATCCAGACTACTAATTTGAATGTGTTTACCAAATATCAGCCCAATCCATCCAGGGGTGCTAGAGAAAATCCCGGATGAAAATATAACCATTCATCATTTCATCCAGACCACTAACTTGAATGTGTTTACCAAATATCAGCCCAAGTTAACTGCTTAATTGAAAATAAAGCACACATTTCGTTGTCTGTCGCGAACAAAAATGTAATCGCCATAAAATATCAATTTTATCGACAATTGTCTATTAAAATCGCCATACATAATCACATACAAATCGACCCACAATTAGTCTAAAATGTAATATAATTTGAAATGGGATATGGCAATACTTTTTAGACGAGGCGATATAATTAGACAATACAAAATAAAAATCGACACGACCAGACTATCGACTATCGACAGCAAATAAAATCGCCACTCACAATAAGGGGGAATATTATTTTATTATAAACTATTTTTAATAAAAAAAACTGTAATTTATTTATATAACAAAATCACTTAAATAGCAATTAAAGCTTTAAATAGACCGGAAGGGCAAGTAGAATAGTTCTGCATTTAGAGGCGATGAATAGTTACATATTTTTAGTCTATTCCAAGTGCAAGTATTAGATAGAAATCCAAATCATTCAGTAGTTTCCCCAAAGTAATAATTTTTCTTGGAAAACGATTAATATTATTCCCAAAATTTCATTGTTACTTTTATCCATTTAATGCACTTTTTTTTTTTTGCTAAATTAATATTAAAATTTTATAGAGTAATAAAAAAAAATTAAATTATTATGTAGTTAATTATGTTTTTTCATATACTGTCGGGATGAACTAATTCATAAATTCTTTTTTTTATATATAAATATTAGATTACTAGACGATTAGGTTTCAAATTAAATGTTAATAGCGAAATTTTTAAGGTGAAAAATACGAGTAATAATTGTTTTTGTTTTCTTCATATATATTATGTCCTTGTTTTTATGTCCTTGTTTATTAAAGAAAAAAGTATCGTTCGCCTTTAATAATGGGTATATAAAATATGTTTTTGCGAGATAACACAATACATAATTTAAAATTTAATTATGGTTTGTTTTTGTGGTTTTGAAAATTTTGTAGAAAGCTATAAAATTAATTTATTTAATTTTTTTTGAAACTATGGAGTAATAAATATATTATATGTCAAAGGATACATGGTTATTTTTTATAGATAATAAACAGTAAACAAAGAATAAACATTAAAATTAAAATTTTATACAGTTTTCATTTAATTATTAAAATTCTAATAAAAGATTATCATTTGAAATCGATTGTATCGTAATAACTCCGACAATTGTATCATAATAACGTAAAATATATTTTGATAATGTGAACCCTAAATATGTAATTTGAAATTGTGGTTTTCCTGATTAGCTGCTGATGATGATATTACAGAAGAAAGGATTGTATATATAGAACTAATAATTCTCTAAAGATATTCATATTCATTTTCAGTCCTGTTTTGTGATATCCAAAATTTTCATGTACTTAATACGGAATGATTTTTAAATATGGAAAAAAAAATATACATATAATGATAATCAATAAATTATCCATATAAACCAGACTATATATCCATCTAGATTAGTATGATGTGGTATTTTGTGATTTTTCGAAATTATTTTAATTCTCATCCTCACCTAAATAAACATTATGAAAATGTTTGTTTATTTTTCATAATTTAATACTATACCATATATAAACCACTATATATTCCTATTTTAAAATGTTTAAATATGCTATGGTTAAATTTCATGGCAAATTATTTAATGTATACTATATATGTAGTGAAATATACATATTATATATGTATATATATATATAACCTATATTACGCGTATAGTACATATTTTCAAAATTAACAAACTAAATTTACATTGTTACTTTCATTATAATTTTAGAGGAAAAGTTATATGTAGTGACAAATTACTATATGTACATATAGTTATGTTCATTTTTGGTTTTGCATAAAATAAAACTATATATGTACTATGTATTTAGTTATTGTTGGTGAAAAACTTTTTCATTTTTTGATTAGTCGATGTTGAAATTTGGACGTGATTCACAATGAAATTTTAGTTTTCCATTCTTTTTTTTCAAATCACGGTCTTCTAGAACTTTAAAAAGAAATCTTATTTTCTCATTTTTCACGTCTTCAGTTCGTGATGAAATAGTAAAATAAGATTTTATAATTTATATTCCTATTATGCACTTATAATGGTTATACGAGTATACATATATTAAATAATTATATTATAAAATTTATAATATTGACGACTCCTTGATTGGTACTTCATTTAATAGTGATTATTTTGGGAAATGAAAAACAAAATACATAGTGGAAAAATTTAGAATTAATTTGCAATTCAATAAAAATCATGTGGAAGTAATTTTCACAGCTGTTTTCCACATAAACATAATATGTAAAACCAACCATTAGCAACTACATATATACAAAGATATCTACATAGAAAAATTCAGTAATATTTATAGTACCTAAACATAAAAAATAATTTAATGTAGTCACCCCAATTTTATGAAATTTTCACTCTCTCAATAAGAGGTTTGTAATGAAAAATCTAACTATCCATAAAATTTATTGAAATAGGAAAGAGAAAATAGAAAAATATTGTCCCTATTTTTTACATAAAAAATGTAAATTAATTTTTAAAAATATAATTAAATGAGGTGATTTTAATTTTTCTAACTATAATTAAACATAGATCTGTTAATCTAAAATTGTAGTAATTATAATTGTAAAGTTTTTATAAAGCATTTCATTTCTTTAACATTATCGTTTTTTTCCACGAAATGATAAAATTAAAAAAAGAAAATATCCTCATAAATTTTATTTTCTACAAAACTTGCATTTGTTGTAAATAGCAAAAAACAAAAATTTATTATCTTAACTTGTTGATAATGTTGGATTATCCTATTAGCTTTCACATGTAAGAATTTTTTATGTTCTGGTTTCTAATGTCACATCACTTGTTAGATTCCCTTTTTAGGGCTTTTAAAAAAAATCCCTTATGTTAACGCTTTTGAGATGTCCGTCCGTCTGTCTGTCCGTCTGTCCGATGTAAACAATAAAAAGCAGTTATGTCACATAGTTACTGTACAAGGTAGACGGCGCTATTCACATTTTGCCAAAACATCTTTTTCCGAATAAAAATGTAATTTTATATAGTATATGTGCGCCAAAAATGAAATTTGACCACTCGTTGGAAAGGTATTTAAGAGTAGAATACGAGTAACCATATTTCAATTTTATACCGCTAGAGATGCTGAATGGTAAAATATATAAAATATTAATTTTTAAAATGCGATTTCCAATAGTCAATAATTAGGGTTAATATCGCATATGAAAGGTAGTAAGTAGTAGTATAAAATCACAGTTGTTATAATTTTAGTTTCTGCCACTAGAGGATGCAACATAATACTCAAAATATGCATTTACAGTAGATAATTTTAAAAAAACCCATGATTATAAAACTACTGATCAGTAGTTCGACTGCGCGGCATTTTTATTTAATAGTGTTTTCTAGACGCGCGATGTTTGTCATTAATATTAATCTAAGTATATTAAATGTATAAGTAACTTTATAAAATCTCAAGGGTGAACAAAATTTTCAGTTTTATACTTTTATGTTATTAGGTGAATTTTTGTACATTATATTTTTTTAGTTATAGGTATTATGTCAAGTCCAGGTTAAAATTTATGTTTCTTGGAAGACTTAATGGCAAAGATGCTTTATAAGTTTTATTATGTGTATAATTTTTTTACAACTACTATAAATGATTTAGTACATATGGATAATAAAAAAATATTAAATCAAAAAAAAATTTCTACCAATCTGAAAAATGTTTAAATAAATCTTTTTATAATATATTTATAATATGAATTATTTATGTATATGTATGTATGTATGTATTTAACTCATAATTCTTTTACGCAATATTAATAATACAATATGAAATTAAAGCATGACATCAAAATTGAAATATGTTTCCATGTTATTGTTTTTGTGCTAAGTGAAGCATATATAAAAAAATGAAGAAAAAACATTTAATATTAAATTTTAAAGAGTATAAAAAATGAAGTTATTAATATTTAATATTATAATCCTTATTATTATTAGGGGAACACAAAATCATAATAGCAAGTGAAAAAAAAATTATTGAAGATTATGAATTATATTTTTCCAGCCAAATTTTATTTTTTTTTGCAAATTGGTTAATTTGAATTTTTCCGAATGAAATTTGGAAATTAAAATATTTATACATATTGAAATATACCAGTCTAATATTATACAAAAAAAAATATTGTTCCAAAAATTACTCTTAAAAGCTTACTACATATTTTCAACATTTAATTTTGCTAAAAAAATTAAATGACAATTTGAAGGATAAAAGACAACTAAGTAAATATGTAAGTACCACTTACTTATACATAGCTGTTTGTTTTTATTTATCTACTTGTAGCTTAAGTATAATACTTCTAATTCTAATTAACTGAAAAGCTAGATAATTGTAATAAATAAACTTAAGTTGATAAATTCATTTTGGAATTATCCTTTGCCCTTTGAAATTATATTTTAACGAATATATTTATTTATTTATTTTCTACTACCTTATAACAATTAATATACTTTTTTTACTTTTTGTATGTTTATCATCTTGTCATTATTGTGACTTTTAGAGTTTCATTAAAAAATTATTTACATATCATATACATATTTATATAATGTTTATTTTAAAAAGAAAAAAACCAAAAATTATTGGAAAAATTATTTTGATGTCTATGAGACATGATTTAAATATTTTATTTTGACTTGAAAATTGACATTAGAACATTTAAAATGAACATGTCAAATTTATAATTCAAATTAGGATTTAAATAATTAATATAATAATTATTTTAATATAAAATTATATAAAATTTATGAATTAAGTGTGTTGGTATGATTTTATATTTTAACTACTGTTGTGGTATATGCGTAAATAATTTTCAAAATAGTTTTTGTTTTTAATGATTTTTAAAAAAAAATATAATTTACAAAGACTGTAAAGTAAATAATTTGATATTCTAATTCTAATGTGTAGAATAGTTTTTTGTACAACATTATTAATAAATAAAATATTCATATAAAAGAAAATGTAAAAAATATGATTTAATTTGTAATGATATTTAAAATTGTAACGATTGAAATCCGTCGGTCTTAATAGAATTATTTTTTAATGTTTTAAGGAATCTCATCATTAAATGCATTATCATTATTCACAATTTCATTTAAAATAATTTGATTTGAGGTAGTGGATAATTATTAATTTAATTTAAGAACTTTGTTAAAAAGACTTGAACATATAAAACAGTTTTAATAAGTTGTCGAAAACACTATAAGAAAGAAGTTGTAATTAATAAAATTACTAAAAAACTTTAATTTTTCCTAAATTATATAGAATTTTGTTGAAAGCAATAATTATATACTTAAAATTAATGAAAATATTTTCATTAAAACAAATTTTATTTAATTAAATTAGCATTAGTCTTCAGAAATTTCTGTATATCACAATCTATACGTGGATAAACGCGGTCAATCTATTTAACTTCTTAATCTATATTCTTCAGATTGACATTTATATTTAGAATAAATTTTTTTCGAATGAATTTATTATAAGTTTACAGCACTTTATAATTCCAAAATTGTTTACTTTCGTAATTGTTTCTATAATTTATTTCCTAATTATTTTGATCATCTTAAATAATGCAAAACTTACTTGAATTTCTCGTCCTGGATTTAAATTACTGTCCAAATATAAATTACAAATTAAAACTGAATCTATATTTTATCAAACTTTTCAAATTAGAATCTTTTGTTTTTTTAAATTTTCTTAGAAAACACTTATTATCCTTTAAGGATTCAATGTTATACTGGTGAAAAACCGTATATTTTTTCTAAATAAATAACGAACTGCTGTTAGTTCTCCAAAAATTTAATTAATAAATGTCCAATAAACCAAAAATATATATATCAAATGTCCTTTATATAAAGGAATAATATCCTTACAATGAAGATCACAATTTCAATAAATTTTTTTTTTAATTTTATTTGATGTTTTTTTTCTTTATAACCGCACGTGGCAAAGTCAGAAGCAACAGTGAAACTACCCTTTCGTATACAACTTAATTTATATAAATTACCGGCTGATAAGAAAAGTTCTTTTTTAGGTATATGTATGTACGCATATATGTACATAATAAAAAAAGTAAAAGTTAGTAGTTTCTTTACCGTTAACAGTATTTAAAAAATGCGTAGTTTATGGAGGAGAAAAAAGCTTTGACGTCAGCAATTGTGTGGGTAGTAATAGGGCGGAGTATGCGTTATTCAATAAATGGGGAGAGTTTTGGAAAAATGTTTAAGAAAAAATTTGAAAAAGAAAGTGTTACGAACGAGTAAAATTATTAAATTTCAAATATTATTAAAAAAAATTATAAAACTTCACTAAAATAAAAGTTACAATAAAACTTACAACGATTTTATTATTTTCATCCTTGGAACAAAAAAATATATTCAAATCCATTTTGTATCACTAAACAAACAATGAAATTTAAATAATGTTTTATGAAAATTAAGTTTTTCTCAAGGATATTAATGTAACCATTTGAATATTTTGGAAAAATCCTTAATTACCTAATCGAAAATTAGTGTAATTAGTTGCAAATTTTAATTACATATACCAGCCACAATAAATTTAATAGTCTCAATCTCAAACTATTTTTTATGTCATTTTAAACACTGTAGCACATCATGATGTTTGGATTTTATTTACTAGCACTATTAATTGGTTCAAATTTATATCATGGGTCGTTCTATGGTAAAATATAAATGTCGATCGACATACTTCGTTTATATTGCAATTTTCATTAAAACTATAAATGCTTCTTCAATTTCTGGTTTTCCAAATCCTGTCAAAAATCTAACGAACAATATTAAATCTCTGTACAGTGTAGTCAGTGTATACGAAGTAAGAATAAGTATAGAGATTAAGCCGGTATAAATGTAGTCCACAAAAGAAATCTAATAAATTTTTATGATTCAGAAAAATTTTAATAAGTTAAAATTTTATTTATTATTATTTCAAATAATTTAGAATAATAATTAATTAATTTACTTAATTTTGAAAGTAAATTAATACAGGAAAAATTCTGATAACATTTTTATAATATTTTTTCTTACCTTTTTCTACAAGTTGTGATGCGGCATGGCAAAGAAGTCCAAAAAATGACCAATGCCAAAAATGGCCAAAAATGCAAAAAAAGAAAGATGCGGCATGGCATATATATCTTTAAAATATGCAAATTTAATGAAAAATTAATTTAATGAAAATTTCAGAAAAACTAAAATATATTTAATTAAAAAATCATTAAAAGAAAAAGTTAATTAATTTAAAAAATAATCAATTTAAAATTATTATAAAACCTTTCTTCCTTTTCCAACTAATTCTTTATTTATAAAAAATACACTTTACGGATACTTTATTTTATATTTACAATTAATTATATGATGAAATTTGAATTAAAAAACAATAAAATTATAATTGGTTCTTAAATAATATTTTTAATATATATATGTATGTATAAAAAAATTATATTTAATATATTTATCAATTAATCCTAGTAAATATACTGTTTTGACAAGTGCGGTAATTCTTTATCTTTCAAATAATTTATGATACCTTTGTTTATTGGAGTGATCAAAATATGAATTAATTGAATAATAAAAGTGACGCTTATTAATTTGAATTTAATTTAATTAGAATTTTTGGAATTTTTTTTTTGTTACTTAAATATTGTTTATACAAAAAATTAATTATATGTATATGCAAAGAAAATTACCATAATTTGAGAAACACGTAAATTTTAGTATATTACCAACAAATTTGAACCAGTTAATACATATAGTAAAATTTGTATAATAAAATTTATAAATATAAAAATTTAATGTGATGTTAGTACGCCACTTTTTCTGATGTGGTAATAATCTCAGTAATAGCGAGTAAATTATATTATTTGTTAATGATCATATTACATAGGATTAGCTTAGCTAATGCTTATGTCCTATTAAACCAGTGAAATCTGTGAGTCAAATCTATGTTCATAGTAGTAGCCTACCTAGTAGGTCGAAGTTTCAAGCATATTTTATCTACATAACATATTTTATCTACACAAGAATTTTAAAAAAGTTATGAAACATAGAAATTTAAAAGGATTATGTCAAAATTTATAAAAAATATAATATTTTTTTAACATTTAGAGTTAAATATTTTGTTTCATAGCATCACCATTTAATTTATAAATTTAGAAATATGTTAATTTATTGGGAAACCAAACCAGTATTCCTCATCAGTTAATTTAAACAAAAAAAATTTGTTTGAATTATTATAAAATATGTATTAATTATTTCATTCAAATCATACTTACATAATTTCATATTTAAAGATACACACATATTAAACCATTTCTAAACTACATAAAATACAAGTATTTTAAAAATTTGCATTTCTATACGCGTGTTTTATAAAATCATTAAAAGAAAATGTTAATAGAAATCATGCGATAAAAGAGTATACCAACACAAGATGAAAGTGGAAATTGGTCAACGAAAATTATAGACATAATTATAATATTCTTTACCTATACAATAAATTATAATTTTAATAAAACTTTAATTTGCATGTGATCCTTATGAAACATGTTTACAAATACAATAGCAAATGATAGAAAATCATTAATTTTAATTGTGTATATTTGTACTATATATGATGAATATAAAATTTAAATTCTTGAAACACTGTGCCATTGAATATTGTTTCTAAAATCTTCCAAATACTTATTTTTTAAGTATTTGCCTATTGATATACTGCAAGAAGTTTAATTTGATTAAAAGTTAGTTCTTAGTAACACAAATTTAACCTAAAGTGTCTAAGAAATTGTTATGCATGCAGAAATCTTTTTTTTTGTATAATTATAAAAAACCAAAGTTTTCATCATTACTTCTTTACAATATATTACAAAAATGATAAAATTTAATTATCTTTATTATTTAATTTCATTATTATGTAACAATTTATTGTATAGTATACTAACAACAAAATGTGATAATATAGTTTGATCAATCACAACTCAATAGCCTATAGTTCTAGTTCTAGTAGATAAAATTAAATAATGGCACATCCAAAATTAATATAATTAGGTATTTTTTATATCTTTAAGATATATGAAAATATTGCCTGCAAAGTAATATTCTATTAATATGATTTAATCAATTTCCTTTAATTATGACTATTTTAATTTCAACATTTATGAGATTTTACCAATTGTTGATGGTTTAATTCTATTTTACCTATATTATATTTATTTTGATTTTTCATTCATCTCAACTCAACACTAATATTAATATTTAATCTGAATTATCTGAATTATACATTGAAAAATTTAATTTATTCTTTATTTTTTTCATTACATTACTTTTGTCCTATAATACATTTTATAAAATAATATGTTTTTAATTATATTCATCGTAAACATAAAAAATTCTATTTAAAAAAAAACGATATACTTTTTTAAACTAATAAGAGAAATAAGTTTACCAATAAAGTTAATAATCTTTTTTTGGTTTTGTTATAATAGTTTTAACTTTCTTAATAAAAAAAAGGAATTGCTAAGCTTTTATAAACACAAAAAATTGTCAATAGAATTTTTTCCTTAAATATCTTTTAAAAACTTTTCAAATTATATTTTCTTTAAACACAAAAAACAACGAAATTTTTTGTTATAACTATAATTTTTTGGTGTCAGAAAAGATATTTGTCATAGGTTTTTTTTAGGACACAAAATGTTTATTTAAAGACATATTGCTTCTGAAAAAAAGTTTTAAAGGATTTAAATATATGTTCCCAATAGATTTTACAAATTTTTTTTTACATATACCTAATATACCTAATATCCATAATAACAAAACTACGTTATCATATCCTTAGCGACATAATAACATATCCTAAAGAAATATTTTTGCACCTTCAAAAAAAAAAAAAAAAACAGACTTAAATTTATTGTGAAAGATGAAAAAAAGATTTTATTTAAATTTTATGTAATATCAAAGCTATTCCATGTTTTTTGCTTATTTAGCATATATTAAATCTTCGCCGTGTGTGTGGGAACTACATTTTTTTTTTGAATTATATCTTTCTTTATTTACCTGATGTTTATAGGTATACATTTTTTATTCTTTTGATGAAATGGATAGTAAAAAGGATTCCCTTACTCCTTTTTTTTGCATAATTTTAAATTATCATAATATTTTTTAGAATATAAATATTATTTTTTTTATTTAGGTGCAAATTTAACATTTCATAAAAATATTTAAAAAAATAAATTTAAAGATTTATTACCAAGTTCAATTACATATTTAAAGCTTTGTATTTTTTTGGAGATTTGCGCAATTGATTTTTCTTCAACGAGAACTAATTTGGATTTATAATTGCGGACAATAAGGATTGTTTAGGTAAGTACGGAAATTTTGTAATTAATTCATGGTTTCTGATTGATACCATCTCTGTAATTGCGAATTGTGCAGCTTTTGTAATTCAATATGTTTGCATCGGCTTAAATATAAAAATTTACCACATTTTTTGAAATTTTCTATATAGTCTACATATCATATATAAAGATAATTTTATGTTAGTTCATTTGTTTAAAAATAAATCGAGCCTCAAATATAGGAATGCCGATTAACCGAGTCGGGTTTATGCTCTAGTAGTAGAGTAGAGAACATTGATCATCCCGTCACACTGCGTCATCCCTTCCGATTTAATACAATCGTAAAATAAATAAATTAATCACCTATTATGTAGGATAGGAAGGTATACCACTAACTATTTGTTTGTAATTAATTAAAAAAATAATTGCATTATTATGTAATTAAATTAAAAAGTCAAAATTCAAACTAATTTAAAATTTAAAAAAATATAAACCATTATTTGGAATATTAAGTATATATTAAGTATTAATTGTTTTTTATAAGTTATTTAAAGTCTATTAGATAGAACTAGTAATACTATTTAAATCCCTAATTAACAATCAAACGACAAGAATTGGAAAATTGTCTAGAAACACCAAAAAATTACGAAATTACCATCATCAACACGTGGTTTTTTGTTACTAAAAAAAATCATTGCATCAAACAAGTTAACTTTTCATATAAAGTCTTGTAAAATAAGCTTTTATAATTTCCTTTTATTTTTTGCAAAATTCACTTGGAGTAGGAGTAATGGGCGGAGCTTTATCATGTAGAGGAGATTTGAATTTCAGGGGAAATTTTATATCATTTTTGAATTGATAAAAATATGAATGGTTTACATATAAAATAAGTTATATACATATGTATGTATATGATAAGCTTACGAAATTATTCTATGACGTAAAGATATTTAAAATAATTTTAGTATTATTTGCAATTATTATTTCCTTTTTTTTGTAATTAAAATATTTTTGAACAAAATTAATAAATTAATATTTTCCTATTTCCTAAATTAGGTTATAAAAACTCTTCCATTTTGGTAATGATTTAAAGTTTATATGGACATAAAATTTGAATCAATACCACATAACCGAGTCGGGTTAATTTCTATAGTTCTATAATTTATTAATACAAAAGTATTTATTTCATCTAAATTTAAAAAATGCAAGAATTTAAGTTTTTATGATCTCAGATTATCCCTTTTTATTTGGCGTCAAGAATTGTTAAAAGAAAAAAAATATTAAATAAATTGTAAAATTATATAAATTACTATCATTATTTTAAATAAAGATTATAAAGGAATGATTTAATCCTTTTGGAATGAAGAAAAACTATTTGTATGAAAAATATATATTTTTAATTTTTATAAATAGCTTTTTTTTTTTCAAACAATTTAAATCAATTCATTTTCGAATAACAATTAATTATTTACCAAAATGTCACCTAAAACAATTTCAATCCATTTGAAAATAACATTCAATTTGAATATAGCAACTATTGTATAATAAATCTTTATTGACCATTGGAATAATTTTGTTACAATGATGAGTTGAATTTTTCATAATTTATAACTCTTAGTTATACATATTAATCTTTGTTAATAATATAAAAATACGTATTAATTCCTTTTATATTATTATTTATATATGTAATTAAAAATAATATTTTCATATATCAACATAAGAAATTTATTAATTTTGTTTTTCTTGGCGGGTACCATTGCTATATTTCCGCCAGTATAATAGTAAATTTTAAACGTAAATAAGTCTGACTTTTTAGTCTGATAAACGTGAATTAGACCTCTCCCTAATACAGGACGTACGGCGTATAGCGTCTGTCAAAACCGTTTTATTTTGTATGAGAGCTCCCGAAATAAAACGTCAAAACTGTTTGTAGTACTTAATACGCCCGTAAAAATTGTAAATTCCAATTGTCGGCGTTCATACGCCGCGTATTTCGGGAGCTCTCATACAAAATAAAACGATTTTGACAGACGCTATACGCCGTACGTCCTGTATTAGGGTGAGGTCTTAGTCTGATAATTTTAGTTCGATTAAACTATTGGACAGTTTCACTACAATTTATTAGTTTTAATTTTCTTTCAATTTAAATACTGGCATCATATGGAATGGAGAGTTATATGTATCTTCATTTTAATTGGACAAACAAGCCAAGGACAACAATACTACCATGTGTAACATTAGCACAGGTTTAATTTTAATTATTAGACAATATTTTAAATAAATTTAGTTTCATAATTGATATACATATAAATACATTTTAATATTTTTTGTTAATTTAGAAAATTTTCCAGTTTAACTGACCAAATAGCCGCGTATATAGAGGGTGTCCCATAATTTTTCGTCACTTTGATTTTTGTTTTAAATGAAATAATAAAAATAATTTATTTTTGTTCTTTTTATACATTTTTATTTATGGCTTGTCAATTACAAAATAAATTATTCGTAAATAGAATACGGCCCTTCATTACTAATTTTTTTAAGGTTTTTCAAACCGACTTCAATTAGTGTTTTTACAGTGCTATCAGGAACTTTAGCACTATCAAAACGGTACATCCGTTTAAATGAATTAATATTTTTGGCTTTGTATTTACGTCTTGCATATACCTGCTTGACAAGAGCCCAATATTTCTCAATTCCTCTAGCTGCTGGTACATTTGGCGGATTTTTTTCTTTGGGCACTATATAAATATTTTTGGTTTTAAAAAAATCTATCACGCATCTTGTATAATGACAGGTTGCCTTGTCAGGCCAAAAGATGATATCGCCATTTTTATAATTGGCCATTATAAACGGCAACAGCCTAGCTTTAATGCATTCCTTCAAATAGATGGTGCTTGTCATAGTACCGCTGCAGACGAATGGATCTGAACGTTTTCCATCACTACTTATAGCCTGCCACACTAAATATTTTTTCGGAAATTTTTCCTTAGGTTTAATTTTAATTTCTGGGATACATGTTTTCTGGTTAGAGCTGTGATAGAACTTCAATCCAGGTACCTGAATAGGATCGTTAATAAAATAGGATTCGTCATCCATAATGAGAATTTTTCCATTTTTTAACGAAGAAAATTTTCGTATTAAAAATTTCGAACCGCTTTCAACCATCGGCAATTGTTTTTCATTGTATTTCGGTGCTGAAATTTTTCTTCTGGATTGAATCTTTAAAACATCCTTCTTAATCCTACCAACAGTACTTTTTGAAATATTTAGCTTTTGTGATGCAGTACGAATCGAATATTTATCTGAATTCTCAAACATTTGCTGGATTTTATTAATTTTCTTTTTACAGGTTATGGAGCGGGGGCGACCGGTCCGGGGAAGTTCTCTAACGTTACCTATTCTTAAAAACTTGTCGATTATTGTAATTGTAGTTGTTCGAGGAATACCCATTCTTTGGAAATATTTCCATGTAATATATTTGTTATTTTGACCATCATTTTTATAATATTCAATTATTTGTTTACGCAAAACATCTCTACTTTCCTTAGTCATAGCTATTTAAGTAATAACTATTTTTTTTTGCTATGCGTAATAGAAACTAACATTAATTTATGATAAAATAACGGAACTAGTTTATATAGAAAATTTCTGAATGTTGCAAAGAAATAAAAAAAACAAAGTGACGAAAAATTATGGGACACCCTCTATTTGTTTGGGAAGGATTTTTAAATTTCGAAATCCAATTTATTATTTGTTGAGTTCTATCTTATAATTCAAACAATAATAACTATTTTTTCTATATAAAATTTTAATTAAAAAGTAATCCTATTATATAAATTTATAATAAAAAAGCTTTCGCTAAGCTTTTATTTTTGCTATAATTTTTGGTTTGAATTTTGGAGTAAAAAATGTAATTTCCCAGAAACTACACCAATATAAAAGGGATTGCAAATTTTAGATTTCAAAGCTAAAAAGCTGTCGTTTATTCGAAAATTTTTTACGAAACCGTTTACACGCGCCATCTTATGTCCTTAAATATTACTATATGTATGTACATACATACATTTTTCATAACTTGTTTTTCACGGTTTATATTTTTACATTTTTAAATAGTGAAATCAAAGAGAAAATTTTTCATTGGTTTGTTAATTTTGCATAATTTCTATTTGGACTAAATTCATAAAAACACATTGAAATTACAAGCAATTAAAAGTCTTTGAATTCTGTAATTGATTTTTTAAAAAAATAATTTTTGTTACTCTGTTGGTAAACTAAATTTTATTTTATCTCGTTCATTCATTTATAATACGAAGAAAATATTTACAAAATATATTTCCACCAATTTTGGTTCTACTTAAATATGGAAAAAATATCCTTTTTTAGATCATGGCTATAGCACCGCCTTTAGAGAATGGGTTACATATGGGTACAACTTTTTGTAATATTTAATAAAAAAAATATACGCGAAGAATATTTTCTTTTTTATTTGTTCTCAAAATAGTTTTGGGAAAAATTAGCTTTAGGAATTTGAAAACAGAGCCAGAGGTTAATAATCAAAAGAAAAATTTTCAATTTATTAATAAAAAATGCCAATAGTAATAAATGTAGTTGAATTAAATCATAAATTTATTTTAAAACTCCCAATACTTTAAAGATGAAATAAATTAAATTATGTTTAAAACAGGAGTGAACAATAGATTAATAATCCCTCGACCCGAAAATATATTTGTCACACAAAAATTAGTAATTATGATTATAATATATTTTCTATCCTGAGCCGAAAATTTTTTTTAACCGTTACCGATATAACGAATATGTTAGAAGAATGGTCGGATCTCGGATGATGAAATATCAGAATTAGTTTTTTTTTATATTGTGCAGCTGTCTCCTAATAAAGTTGATGAACTTACTGATGAGGAAAATTTTGACGATGATAATATATGTGATGATAATCGAACTGATGTAGCTACAGAAGTCGAATTGCACACGTCAGCAGTATTAGATGAAAATAACTCTGAAGTTGATCGTCTCCGAAATGTTCTAGGTATTCTAATATATACAGGATACAATAGTCTTCCTCAGGAGAGAATGTATTGGTGTGATGATGAAGATATGGATCGTCCAATTATTCGAAAATGTATGGCGAGAAATAGATATTACGAAATAAAATGTAACATTCATTTCAATAATAATGATAATATTGATTCAAATACTAGAGATCGAATTTTCAAAATTCGTCCACTATTTGAATATTTAGAATTTTATTAAATATTTAATGTGTAATAGTTTTTCAATATGTAATAATTTTTTTTAATAATATATAATACATATATCAATTTATTTAAAAAAAAATTATATTACCCATGGTTCCCATATGGGAACAAATTTTAAAACACCTGGAAACCTACTAAAATTTTATTTTTTTTACCTTACTCTTAGGTTAGGTTAAAAAGGGGTGTGTGTTGAACTTTGGTCAACACACGTCACGAGAGATCTCGGTGGATCCATTGTGGTCCCCGCGCGTGGTCCAAAACTAAGCACTAATCCTGTCAAAGATTCTACTTACCTTTATGAAGAGAACCGTTCTCCATAGAGGTATGGTTGAAAGGGTCGATAAGTTATCTAAAGTGTCTCGGCCCAAGTATTTGTACCTGATGCGTGCAAGGCTGTCACATTCGCACACTAGATGTTCTAGTGTGGCTTCTTTCGTTTCGTCTCCACAGCGACATAAGTCAACCATGGGAAACCCTAAATAGGTACCATGTGTACCGATCAAGCAATGACCAGTAATGAGACCGATCAGTTTTCTGCAGGTTGTTCTATTCATGGATAGGACAAATTCCGATCTTTTCTTGGATAGCCTATTTAACTATTCTGATCGCTTCTTCCTCAATTAAGCG
Organism: Empis stercorea; assembly: GCA_949752835.1. Lineage (NCBI taxonomy): Eukaryota > Metazoa > Arthropoda > Insecta > Diptera > Empididae > Empis > Empis stercorea. The sequence continues at coordinate 19,203,621 of OX457089.1, forward strand.
TTTCGCGAATTCAATTGGACAGTCAATTTGCGGCTCAACATTGACCAAGGATAGCGCCGCGCCTTGTCGAGCAAGTAAATCCGCTTTTTCATTACCTTCAATTCCGCAGTGTCCTGGAACCCAGCATATTCTAACCGAGTGTCTTTGTGTCAATTGATTTAGGAACCCTTGACATTTTTTAACTAGTTCCGATTTAGTGACAAAAGATCCCATTGCCTTGATGGCCGCCTGGCTATCAACATAGATGGATATCTTATGCCGGTTCAGGTTTTGCTCAAGCAGCTTTTGAGCCGCTTTTTGAATAGCATAGATCTCCGCTTGAAAGATACTCGAGTTATCAGGTAACCGGTATGATTCATCGAGTCCTATTTCTAGAGAGTGGATACCCGCCCCCGTTCCTTCTTCCATTTTCGATCCATCCGTATAAACAGCCACCTCAGAGTTTGTCGTGACACTACTATGGGCCCACAACTCCCTCGTTGGTATAACTATTTCATACGATAGATCGAAGTCGTATGTTGGAGTAATATAATCTGTAATATGGGGTAGGTTCGACGCCATGGCGTCCATCAGTATTTTTCCGTGCCCTTTGTTCCCATTCTTCCATAACCCAGATTCCCTAAGTCTGAGAGCACTCTTGAGTGCTATGGATTTTACATATGTTTCTATCGGGAGTATATGAAGTATCATTTCTATAGCTCTAGTGGCCGTAGTCCTGATTGCCCCTGTGATCCCAATACAAATCATTCTTTGTAATCTTGTCATGGACATGGCATTAGACTTAATTTCTAGGGCATTCCACCAGACCAACGAGCCATAAGTAAGAACTGGTCTTATTATGGACATATACATCCAGTGGACAATTCTTGGAGTAAGACCCCATGTTTTCCCTATCATCTTTTTACAAGCAAAGTAGGCATTTGATGCCTTCTTTACTCTATCTTCAATGGTGTGTTTCCAATTTAGCTTGGGATGTAGGAACAGTCCCAAGTATTTGGCACCTTCCGATAGGGGAAGCGGTACGCCATTCAGACATGGATGTCTGAATTCTTTACCCCTTTTCCTTGTGAAAAGAACTAATTCTGTTTTTTGTGGATTAATGTTTAATCCACATTTCTCGGCCCATTTACATAAAGCCTTAAGACCGTATTCAAGGATTTCGCTTAGTGTTTCTAGAAATTTTCCACAAACAAATATAGCTATATCATCGGCATAGGCGACTACCTTTACACCAAGGCCAGGTAGTGCCTGAAGGATTTCATCTACCACCAGAAGCCATAAGAATGGGGACAAAACCCCACCCTGAGGGGTGCCTCTAGTAGTCCTAATTCTTATCTTCCCTGTTCCCAAGGAAGAATTAACTGTTCTAAACCTGAGCATTGATGTGATCCATCGCGCTACGAATGGATTTACATCCATTCTTGCTAGCGACTTTTCTGTTGCATCCATTCTTACATTATTGAAGGCACCTTCAATATCCAAGAATGCTGCTAGGGTGTATTCTTTATACAAGAGAAATTTTTCTACCGTAGAGACCACCTCATGCAGAGCAGTCTCTACCGATTTTCCCTTGACATAAGCGTGCTGTGCACTTGAAAATCCTTTCTTTTCTAGAATCGTTCTGAGATGGTAATCCAATAGTCGTTCCATAGTTTTCAGTAAAAACGATGAAAGACTAATGGGTCTATAGTCCTTCGGCGCGGTATGACTTGGCTTACCTGCCTTCGGAATAAAGGTTACCCTAACTTCTTGCCATAGTTCCGGGATATATCCCAGATATAAGCAACTTTTAAAGATCCTCACCAGGGAAGGACCAATTAGTGGCATGGTCCTTTGTAGCATGATGGGCACCACACCATCAGGCCCTGGAGATTTAAAAGGTGAGAACGACATAATGGCATTCTTAACTTTTTCCAAGGTAATTATTCGTTCTGGGAAGTCATTTTCCAAGTTAAGAGGACCTTCCTGAGAGCTAGCAATCTCAAGATGCGTGGTACTCCCTGGGAAATGAGTTTCTATTAAAATATCTAGACTTTCCTGACTTGTCTCAGTCCAGGTTCCGTCGTCCCTTTGAAGGTAACCTGGAACTTCCGGGTCCTTCGCTAGGATTTTCCGCAACCTAGAGGCTTCATTTGTGTTTTCAATATCTTCACAGAGGCGTCTCCATGAACTTCGCTTAGCGTATGCAAGGGAAGATTTGAATTCTTTTTGACTGAGACGGTATTGGTCCCAGTCCTCTTCTGATTCGGTTCTTTTTGCTTTCTTGAACAACCGCCTTGCCTTAGTTCTCAAAGTCTCAAGATCTTTGGACCACCACTTTGGTCCATCTTTCCTAGACTTATTAGAGATGGGACAGGACGATTCGTATGCGTTCATTAAAATATTCGTTAAGCCGGTAACTTCTTTGTCGATGTCAACTGTACTATTTAACTCACCCCCCATGAGTGAGTTAATGTTCGTACCGACTGTTTCGACGAAGTTATCCCAGTTGGTTCTTCTAATATTCCTAAACATGGTTCCTTGGTGTAAGCCAATGGTTACATCAAAGAGAATTATTCTATGGTCAGAAAAAGATTCTAGGTCCGATACTAACCAATTGTCAACTTTAAATCTAGCTGAATTCGATATTAGAGTAATGTCTAAGACTTCTTTTCTACCTCTTATCACAAAAGTAGGTTCTGCACCTTTGTTACAGATTACTAGGTTAGTAGTACAAAGAAACTCAAATAAAGACTCACCCCTTACATTAATGTCTGTGCTGGCCCATTGGGAGTGATGTGCATTGGCATCACATCCAACAACAATATCTAGATTCTTCTGTTCCACCATCCTAATCAAGTTCGAGAACCCAATTGGTGGTGGTGATTCTTCCGAGTCAGATGCGAAGTAGGCGGACGTGAAGATAAGATTGCTACCTTCAGTCCCCTCGCATCTTACTGTGGTCTGGTCTCCATTGCTGTAATTGCTCAATAGAAACATGTTAATATTTTTCTTAGCTAAGATGCAAGTTCTTTTCTTACCTGTATCCGAGTAAAACAGTCTATAGTTTGGCGTTTTTAGACCTTGGATTTGGTTGTTGTTTATCCAAGGTTCCTGTAGCAGGGCTACATCAATCTGCTTGTCCACCAATACTCGAAGCAGATTTGCCGATGCAGCCTTGCAATGATGAAGATTAACTTGGGTAACCTTCATCATTGAGGATCAGTTACTTCTTCTACTGCCTCCACTTGCGGCATCTTCACAATGATGGTGCCACAACCGAAGGACAGCGTCCAATTTCTCTCCCTTAGGATAGGGACTGCTTCTTTATCCCACGCAAGAAGAATGCGCTGCCACCCTTTTTGCGGGGGATCCCTCTGGACTATTTTCAGACCAGCCATTGGTATTCCTGCATTTTGTTTACGAAGCAGGTCGAGGATCTTTTGGTCCCCGTATACCGGTGCAGGAACAGTAACCCAGGTTTGAGGCTTGATTAATGTCGACCTGGTGACCACATCAAACCTCGCCCCATCCCATAGCTCTCCGATTTGAGAGATATAGGATTCAAGCCTCCCAAGAGTGGACTCGTTCTTGCAGATCATGGTCCGCACCCCCTTGTACCATCCTCGTGCAATGATGGTGAACGAATCCACTTCTGAGAAGCCTGCTGGGTCTGCCAATAGCTGGTCAGTAATTGCAGCTTCAACTAGCAACCAACGCTCTGGTGAGATCTTGTGATCCTGGTCACTAAGATCTCTGATCGCAACGTGCAAATTCTCTGAGGTAGCTACCGGTACCTTACGCTGTCTTTTAGGCTCGACTTTTTCGTCATCGGCTGAGCGAATTCTCTTCTTCTGAACGCCTTCCACATTAGCTTTTGCCAATGGTGGATTGGATACCACGCCGGAACTTGGTCCAGCGGGGTGTTCAGCAAGAAAAGTCCTCGCCCAGTCGAGTCTCCTCTTTTCTGCGGGATTAAGATCCTCCGGATTCCTGGATCCAAACGATTTAATCGCTCTTCTGGAAAGCTTCCGATTGTTGCGAATTTGGTCCGCCTTGGTGCGCTTGCTCACCACAACACGGAACCCTGCGTTAGATTCTAACGCAGAGTTACTGGAAGTAGTACCCGCAACCGCACCACTGCGAACTTCCTTCTCGTTATCGGTGATTCCAGCGGTGTTTTCCAAAGAAGCGGAAGTTGCTTCCACACCTTCGGGCACCGCCGGGATCACCGTCACGTTCAACTCATCGGACCCCCCCAGCAGATCTTCCTCAAATTCATCTGAGTCCAGGTGTATCCGGCTGAAGTCAAGTCGAGAGCCAATGGTCCCAACTGACTGAGGAGAGGAAGGGGGTAAGGAAACATTGAAGGATGCCATGGACGTTGACGGCGAAGGAGGGACGGACTTGTATTGGGATGAGGTTGACGGGGACGGGTAGTTAGGTACAGAAAGGATGGACGACACTGAGTTTGTGGAGGATTTCTCCTCAACGGAAAATTTTGTTTTTGTTTTATTCTTTGATTGTTTCATTTTGAACCCACAAGTAAGGCGAGAACTAGAAGTCGACATCCGCAGAGCTCCCTTACGGATGCAAGGCTAGTTACCGCAGGGGGTCGCCTGGTACCCTACGGAGATCGTTAGCGATATCACATTTATACACCTGATACCATGCAGCCCTCGGCACGATGCTTGCACACCTTGGCTTGAGTGTTTTGGACCCCTTTAGTCAGGCACCTCCTCCTAGACCAATTCGGCATGGTTAAACCTACCGGTAGCACACTACCGCCGACACGCGCCCTAGGATTCATTGGAGCACGCAAACCCCCCCGCCACGATAAGGCAGAGATCCATGGGGGAGTACCTTACTCTTAACAAAGTGTTATTGTTAAACAATAAACTATAAAAAAAAGCTAGATTTATTCAAAATTAAAATTTGGTCAGAAATGGGTATATTAAAAGACCGGACAATTGTAGCTAGATTTTTTTCCATTTTTGTCAATTTTTCATAATTTTTATGTGATTTTCCAGCAATAAGTTTTTGCCTCCCAATATTTAAAATTATCTAGCGTTGTCATAAATTCAGCGCTTGCGTTTTTTTGGGTAGCGTTATTGCGCGACGCATAATGCCAGGGATGGCAGTAGCTGTAATTGTAGCTTTTTTCTCTCTGGCGTTAAAGCTAGAGACATACACAATGCTGGCGTTGAAAAATTTATTATTTTGTTCGCTTATATTATTAAGTATTATGTTCGCTTACATTATTGATATCAATATGTTTAAAAAAATTAATGCTGCAATTGTGCGTACTATGTATATCTTGCGGTGCATGACTTGGTGGAGTTCAATTCCCGGCCGAGGCATCGATGTCTTTCTAAATTGACTCAGCTTTAAAAAGGTACCGGTAATGAAATATACACCAATGTAAACTTAAAAACGCTAGAGGTCGAGTTCAACAATTGTCTCACTACAAAAACATTAACTTATTGCAATAAATAGTTTCTCTGCTACAGCGGAAATTTTTGGTTCAGAATCCATAATATAAATTAGTAAATTTAATTAGAATGTCTCTCTAAAGAGGTAGGCGTAGGCCCATATCGGACTGTTGTGCCAAAAAAAAATAATTCTATAATAACTTGTATCTTATAAAACAATTCTTCGTTTTTAGTTTATATAAAAAGGCATTGTTAATTTGAGAATAGAGGAATTTATGTTTAATTTTAACGCTGTAGTAATAAATTCTATAATTTTAAAATATGTATTGTAATAGTCCAGGTTGATAAGCAAATATGTTAATAATTTTTTTTATCACTACATTAATTATTGTTCAATGATTTGATAAATTGTTTCCAAAGTTAATGAACAGGAAATATAATAAAACGTAATATGTATATCATAATATTTATACGATATAAAGATAATAATAATATTGAAAATTATACCTAAAAGACAAAATAACACATTAAAATAAAAATAATTTAGTTATGTATATACTATCTATAATTATAAAATTCAAATTCTAGGATCTAATTTCTAATATTTTAATATTAAAAAATGTTTATCACAAAAATTTCAATATCTATTCTATATGCAACAAATCCAAAAATGAAAATAAGTAAAATTATAAATTCTTTTGTAAAACTGTATTAATTATTTAAAAACGAATTTCCCGGTTCTATTGAAAATATAAAAATTACTCGCCAGAGGTGCAAATAAAATAAATATTTATATAATATACACTATAATTATAACCAATCCCGTTTTTCATCACAAGGTTTATCAGATTTTAGTTCCATTAACTAATTTAGTCAGTAAGGTATGTTGAATATCTGAGTACGTTCCGTCAAATGAAGTATTTTTCACAAATGAACCTAAAAAAATAAATGATTAAATATTGGCTAAATGAATGATTCCTATAGTTTTACTATTAATGTAATTATATTAACTATTATTCCAGAACTATTCATGAATGATAGTTCTCTGTTCAGACATCATATAATAAGTATATATATATATGTGTTATATTGTATGTCAAACTGAAATTTTATAGACTATTATTTAATTACTTTTCTTTATTAGTTGATATTTCTGAATATCTAAATTAATAATCGATATTTTTTTTTGGTTCAAAATATTTATGTATATAATTCTTTCTCATCAGCTAAATGACGTCAAATTAATATAAGGTTTTTTTTGATATGTTGATTAAACAGTTTTTAAATAATATATGTATGTATATGCTAAAAAATTATAAAATGAATTAATAAAATGATAGTTACTTTTATACATTATTTAAAAAAAGTAAGGTACGTTAGTGACCAGTTTATTCAGCAGCCTAAACATCTTGTAGTATAGCGTTTGAACTCATTAAGGGAAACCAATCATGCTAATCCTCCATTATAATTTTTTTTTATTTTTTCAATTTCATAGCATAGTCTAAATAATTTTGGCAATTATTAGTTTAAAAGACAAGGAGTCAAATACTTTCGTAACTATTGAAAATTCCACAGAGAATAACATAATTTTTCCACCTATCAAAATTATATGATGTTTGTAACATTTTTCTAAAATATGGAAAAATTAACAGGAGAGATTGCTGAATGTAAATTAATAGCATATGTGTAGTTTGTCGCAAATAACTTGTACTTTTGCATTAACTAGTGCTGATAAGGTTAATTTAATATTAGTTTTTTATCAAAAAAAAAAAATCTTTAAAATTAAAATTGTTGGCCCATATTTGGTTTACTTAATATTTTGTCAATTATAATTTAATCAAAATTTGCTAAAAAAAAATGTGATTATAATATTCCGTACAGGAAATTGTATTTACTCTTCTAAAGTATCTACATACTATGACAAATTAATACATATTATGTATATTTTATATAAGATTTTAAATAAAAGTAAATGTAAACAAATTTATATAGTATGTACTTGTATAATGAACCTCTATGTCACTTTTGGAATGTTGTCTGAAAAAAAAAATTTATGTAATATATTATATATGATGCTTTTAAAATAAGTACATATTAAAGAAATTTCTATTTATAATATCACCTAAAATTATAATGTTCAGATATAGTATCATATGCAAAGTATATATACACGTATAAGTAATTTAAAATTAAAATTTCTATTATATTAAACCAAACTCGTCATTTTATCAAATGAAACTTTTTTTAAAAATTAAATTAAACATTTTCTGCAATTATTTAGCTGTGGTGCAAATCTAAAACATTCAGATGAAAAAAAACTAAATTTAAGTTCAGATTAGTTTTATAAGCTTATTACGTTGCAATTATAGTCTGATGGTATATTAATTTTCTGTGCGTTACGAATAAGGACACAAGTAAGAACACATATATGTATACATTTAATTTAAAAAAAAAATAAGTTGGATTTATTTTATATGTTCATAAATTCATTCTCTATAGTAGATTTTAAAATAAAATTTATGTTATTTAAAATAATTCATTGGTCATTTCAAAAACATAAATATATATTTCACTTCTTTTTAAAATCTACGAATTTGTTGACCTGGTTCAATAGAGAAAACATATTTGATATTAATAGAAATGAAGCAAGAAAATTAAAAATTTTTATATTAATATGTCTGTCCTCAATACCCGCACTATAGTATTACATCCACAAATCCATTAATAGTCATAAAGAAAAAGAAGAAAGAAGGCATATTGATAAACAAATACTTGTATATATAAATATGTTAAAATTTATCCACCTGATATTTATTAAACAAACATTAAATTATATATTTTTTTTGCTCAAAGTCGTTTCGTTTCCTTTTCAAATTATACCACCCCCAACCCAACACATATTTTTATATTATAAAAAAGAAATTTTATTATCCTTTTATAACATTTTACACATGAATCGTCATGAAAAACTTTAAAAATGAAGTTCAAAAGAAAATTAAAATTCCTTTTATCATATTTATGGTACTAAAACGGAATTTTATTTTAATATTTAGACATAAAAACGATGTGAGACGGTATATGTATTATATATTATGTGTTTTTATTTAATACTTATTAAATATAGAAATAGAAAATGGAAAATATATAAAAGCTAGACATTATTTATCGTCAAATTTTTGAACAAGTTATTCATCCATTCTGTCAGTTTTACAATAAGTCCTTTCTAAATTAATATATATAATTATGAATTTATGTACATATACACAAAGTTTGATATAACGTTCTATACAAAGCCTTTTACATTTACATTATACACACTGTAAAGTAAAACATAACATAATTTGCGGTTATAAATTAAATGGTGACCTACTAGTTTTTTATATGATATTTTACTTTGGACATATTCAATTTTCTTTATTTTTTTTTTTAAAGGAACGTTGTCCTATAATTACGCCTTCCTGTTATGTGTACTCTGTTTATTAATTTTTTTCACTAAGGATTCGCGGACAGAGTCGCAGTCGGTTTCAAAGATAACGCAGTAGCTTTAAAAAAACATTCTGCACAACATATGTGGAATATGTATAACCGTCAGAGTTAGATAATCTTATAGATATAGAGCATAATCTTTGGTTTCAAACCAATAAACTAATAAATATTTACACTAAAAATATTTTTCTTGTAGCTCAGCTAATAATAACTTAAAATTTATTCCATTAAATTGACATAAAAAATAGCCCCAGCATTATGCGAATTTTAAGAACCAGTTCCAGTACTAAGTACATACATACCTTAGTACTTAGTACTGGAAGTGGTTCTTAAAATTAAAAAAATGTTGTGCTTAGTTTTAACATATCACTTTTCTTTTCATATAATTCTAATACACAATAATTTCATTTCATTTCCCAAAATATATATAGAAATGTCTCACATTTAAAAAGATTATATTTAGCCGCCTTTAGTACGGTCTAGCGCATCTAGCGCTGCAAAGACCCGCACTAGATAGAGCAGCTTTATTCCATATTCCTGTAAAAAAAAAATTGCTGCTCTATCTAGCATAAAATTTATCTGCTGGATAGAACTCGAGCGCTACACTTCGATCGCTCGAAAAAATAACCATTCAGAAGGAAAATTGCTGAAGCGCTAGATGAGCTAGTCTAAACCATACTGAACGCGGTAATTGATATGATTGTATACTTTATATAATTTTGTAAATTGTAAGTATTTACGATGCTAATCTTATACAACACTTCAAGCCAAAATGTAGTTTAACAAATGAAAATTTTCTTTCGATTCAAATGATTTCAATGATTTTTAAATTTTGGCTTTTTTCTGCATCGTTTTTGAATACATTTTTTTTCCGATGGGTTTTTAAATAATCGAAATAAACATACAAATCTTACAATATAGAAAATAAGCGGTATCCGGCTAGTTTATCGCAATAACAAATTCATAGCAAAGTTCATCGCCCGCAATTCATCGTAAGCAATTCATCGTAAGGCAATTCATCGCAAGCAATTTATCGCAAGGAAATATTCATCGCGAAGTTTATGGCGATGAATATCCGATACCTAATGAATTCATATACCTAATGCAATATTCACTTTGTATTTTCCAAAAAAAAAATCTAGCAGCCTTAATTGGTAATATTTGTCAAATATATTTTCTAATTTCAAAAATCAAAAATTATTCAGAATAAAGCTGAATAAAAATAGGGATACCTAAATGGAGTTTGAATTTTCATACGTAGAAAGTGAGAAAGGTAAACAACAAGTTCTTCTTGATGGGTTTGTTTACAACAAGGAGCGCGTGACTAACGAGAAATCTATTTGGAGATATTTGGAGAAGCTATTTTAAAACAAAATGTGATTTCTGTACCACCATCCGAGCATAACCATGCTGGAGAAGCAGCAAAAGTCGATTGCTTGCGATGAATTCCTTCGCGATGAATTGCTTGCGATAAACGAGCCTAGAATCGTTTTTTTTTTTCATTTTTTATTTTTGTATTCACAATAAATTTCGTTATGTTTAATTTATAATTATTTGAATATTTAACTCAATTTATTATTTTATTTAATTATCTAACTCTGGTAGCCATAACAATCGCGCGATAATAAATTGCTTGCGATAAATTGCTGGCGATGAATTGCTTACGATGAATTGGTTGCGATGAATTCCTTCGCGATGAATTGCTTGCGATAAACGAGCCTAGAATCAAATAAACTCATGTCTAGTTAATTCAAAAATTTCATTAATTCCGAAAATGCTTTAATTAGAACCGAACCATTCCTCTAACTCTGTATTGAAGAGCTTTTTGCTTTTATTATAACAAGAATTTCTAAACAATAAATATAAAAATAAATTTGTTAATTTGATGACGGAAGCTTATTTTAAGTCTATTTATAAGCACAAAATGAAAATAGTATAGCATTTATGCTGTATACCAAAAAAACAAAATATGTATAATAATATATATTTTATATTATATATGAAAATGATTCTATTATGTGGTGAGTGGAGTGGAGTATAGAAACAAAGTTTAAAAGGATTCACAATGTGAGGAGGAAATTATATTTATTTCTTTTAGGCTTCATTTTTTTATACGTATTCATAGTATAAAAAATTTTATTTTAGCATGTTTTACTGTACATAAATTCAAAATATTTTCTCGCTCTTTGTATAAATATTTTTTTTTACCATAAAATTTCACCATTTACTCCTTGGTTGATAATTTAATTATCAGTATAATAAGCCTCGTAAAATATTTTTAGATGATAATAAATTATTTATTATAATAACATTTAATTTAAGAACTCCATAAATTGTCCAATGATTATTGTGAAATATTCAGTATTATACGTTCAAATTGTCTAACCATTGAACCATTGAAACTAATACACAACTCAGTGCTGCTGGAATTTTTTAAACTATATAGTAAAAAACATAAATCATATTTTTCGTTGATTATGACAAAAAGACTACCTATATAATTAAAATAATTATATAATATTTTGATAGTTATTGATTATAATTTGAATTCGCCAAGATTTGTATTTAAGAATTTAAGTAGAATTTCTTAATTTAAAATATTAGTTATAGAAAATTCTGAGGGTGGGTCTTAATATTTATGACCCTTATTATTTATATTAATTATTTAATAGATTTTTACTACATAATTTATTGTTTATTTTATATCAAAAACCATAACTAAGAAAAACTACTTAATTGATGGAAATGTTTGACAAATTTATTTATAAAAAATAAATCATATTCGTATGTTTTCCTTTTTAGGGCTTTTTTTAACTAAATTGTTGATTACTAATTTTAACGTCTTAAATATTCAATAATTAAACTTTGTAAATTAAATTGTTGATTTTCCTAAAATTATATAGGTATATGTACAACAAACAAAAAAACAATTTCCAAACTTTTGTAACCGAAACTAAACTAATATAAAAAAAATACGATAAACAAACCCCGGGTTTGTCAAAAGCACATTTCCTCAAAATCGCCTCATGTAGAACTATGAGCTATTCTAAAACAATGGGAATTCCTATACGTGTATACAGGTTTTGCACTCCAAATTCAACCTTTTGCAAACCAAATTCAACTTTTTGCAAATCAAATTCAACTTTTTGCAAATCAAATTCAACTTTTTGCAAATCAAATTCAACCTTTTGCAAATCAAATTCAACCTTTTGCAAATCAAATTCAACCTTTTGCAAAAAACCGAATTAAATGGTTCTATGAAGATTATAAATAATTTTAATTTCAATTAACATCAAATAAATTCAAATTATAAAAATAAATTAATAATTAGAATTTTTTATTTTCTTTGAAATAAATAAATTAATTAATAATTAAGTATAGATATATCATGATTACAGTGATTCTCCTGCAGCGGCTAATGACAACTGCATATACATATGTGTATAATAATTATTGCAATTTTCGGGGGTAATAGTTGCCACAGCTTGTTCAATAACTTCTACTAAATTATAAGAATTTACACATTCAGCTAATAAATTACGCACATAAAATTTGATTTTAGAAAAAACTTCTTCAATGGGATTCATCATTGGTGAATATGGTGGCAGAAATACAAGAGTATGTCTTGTCCGCGCCACAAGCTCACGAATTTCCAGACTTTTGGGGAGCCGAACATTGTCTAAAATTAACCACGCTTCTACAATCATGTTCTTCTAAATTTTTAAACTACGAAGGAAATCACAAAAAATATTCGAGTTCACATTAGATCGTGCAATTATATCATGGAATATTATTCCCTGAATATTTATCGGCAATCAAGGATACATTCCGTTCTCTAATAGTTGGTACAATTACCCTGGCCGGTGTATTGATTGTAGAACGTGCTTTTGTTCTGCGAAGATGGTAATTAAATCCAGATTCATCAATAAATATTATTTTGCTTACTTGGATTATAAATTATCTAATTATTAATTGTTTAACTTAAGGTAAAAATTAATTTTTCGAATGTTTTTATAAAAGGTTGAATTTGATTTGCAAAAGGTTGAATTTGATTTGCAAAAGGTTGAATTTGATTTGCAAAAAGTTGAATTTGATTTGCAAAAAGTTGAATTTGGTTTGCAAAAGGTTGAATTTGGAGTGCAAAACCTGTAGTATTTTTTAGTAGTATTTTCAATGTAATAGGAAAGATAAAAAATGATATGGTAAATATAGGTAAAAAATGTGTCCCTGTTCGATTTTATTTATTTTCTTTACCTTCCAAGGTTATTATTCCAGCAAAATATGGTTCTGCCATGAAATCCCTAATACCAAAATCCAAAAGGCAAAATCCCGAATCCAAAATCCAAACTAAAAAAATCCAAATGAGACAGAATCAAAACAATAAAAATCCAAAGAGTAGAACGCCAAACATACAAAAATCCAAACAATTAAAATCCAAATAACAAAAATTCGGGACAAAATCCAAATATGTAAAAAAACCCTATGTAACTATTATCGGCGCGTTAATAGTTACATAGGGTTTTTTTACATATTTGGATTTTATTAAGATATAATCTTCATTTCATATATTGGTACTTCATTATTTTATTCAATATAAAAATTAATAAAAACAAAATATAAAAATAAAATACAAAATATTCAATTCATGAAAATACAACACTAAATAAAAATGTTTTAAGAAGAAAGCGTAAAATTCTGAGCAATTAATTTTAAGTATTCAATTTTTTCTCGTTGTGTTCTTTTCTTCACAATTCGTTGAATTTTTTCATATCGAATAATAAATTTTACTTTCCTAGATTGAACTTCACCAGCCTTAAATCTTTGAAATTTATTCAAAGAACACAACAATTCAACTTTAAGAATTTTTATTATTTCATTTAGTCCACAATTTCTCTTCCCAACAATTACTTTTAGCCGATTTAAAATCGTTGCAACTCTGCCCTTACATTTCAAAGATTTCCGTTTTGAGCAGCTCCATCTATAAATGAACCTTGGAAGCAAAAAAAAATTAATAAAATCGAACAGGGACACATTTTTTACCTATATTTACCATATCATTTTTTATCTGTCCTTTACATTGAAAAATGTTGTCTTTATTCAAATCTAAATAATATTCAAATCCATTTATAAATAGTTTTTTTTCCTTTATTGGATAAAATGCTAAAAATTTCCACAATTTCACCTACAAAACATAATAAAAATCTTCCACTCACATTCAAAAATATAATATAATAAAGAATAATTTACTTACCAACTACTAGGAATAACTACGAAAGAATAAATTAAACAATTCACTTGCAAAAATTGCACTTAACTAAAATTTTCAACTACTTCGCAAGGAACGAACAATATTTGGGAAATTCCCGGAATTAATTTTTATTTTTCCAATTAAAAAATAACAAAGAAAAAAATAAGGAAAAAATTAGAAAAATCAGAGCAAAAAAATTTTTTTTAGCGATACATATATTGACTTGTGAAATATCTTCCACATTTGGATTTTTTTTTGTGCTATACGGCAAATGGGAATTTGGTTTTATTTCGGTTTGGATTTTGGGAATTTTATAATTTAAAAAATTAGGGATTTTGTCGCATTTGGATTTTGCGAATAGGTTAAGTGTCGGTGTCGGATTACCGCAAAATATATATAAACTTATCATTTAAGTTTTCTGTAATTTTGCTTTTAAGTGAATATAATGTGATATGAAATAATATCCAATATTCTATTTATATAGCTCCTAAAAATATGCAAAATATTCGTTTTTTGCAAAATTTTATATGATTATGCATTTTGATTAATTATAAGTGTGAGGCAAATGATTATAATTTATTAATTAATGCACTTTAAAGAAATATGATTTTCGAAAGTTTTCTCAATATTTGTTTTTAAAAATATTGTGCGGTTAAATATATACAAGTAAATTAAAAATGTATTTTTTTGTTTTTCGAAGGGTCACAACTGAAAGGGGAGGGAAGATACGGATACAATTTCTTCAGAGACTCTAGTTATTTTTTAGATATCTCTTTGGTACATAAATTTCAGCCTTCTATAATAAGCAGTTTGGGAAATACAGGGTGTTAAATAAACTAAAGTTGTATGAAGATAACTGTATTTTTATACAAAAAAGAATTAAATTCTAAGAAATTTGTTAATTTCACAATTAAGATAAAAGATTTTCCTATCTTATAGCTTTTACAGACCTCAAAAATTTTTATTGGTTTAAAAGTTATTAGATGTTCAATATTGGCAATTTTCGGACTTGGAGGGGGAATAACTCAGAGGGGAAAAGAGATAGAAGAAAATTTTGTTCTACTGGACCAAAACCAACCTAACTAAAAAGCGCTGAACAAAGTCTGTGCACTAACTCATATATACCAAAAGGTAGTCAGAGAATTTAATATGGAATATAATTTGTCTATGATAAAAATTATAATAAAACTAAATTTATAATTTTTGTAATTAATTATTTTATTAAAAAATTTAATTACGTATAATTTACATTTATATTATGATTTATATTATTTAAGATACATGTAATAGTACGCTTTTCTAATAATTGAATGTGTTTTTACTTCAATAATGTCTATTGATAATATACAAAATGATCAATTGGCACAGAAATGCGTATTGTTATTTGTATCTGAAATTAAATATTAATAAATTAAAAATAATATACAAAAACATACTCCTGCACAACATATACGTCCCCTGGAACACACTGCACAACATATAAGTCCAGAAGTTTCATATGAAAAAATAAACAAATTCATTAAAAAAATCATTTTTGATATGTAGTAATTTGGGTAAATTACCCAGGATTTAACTTAAGTAATAAGTATTTCCATAAATATATAAAAAAATCAACCAAAAAATATGTCTTTTTATATTTTAAATAAAAAAATAAATTAAATATAATTAAAAAAATAGCAGAAAAGATGTATTTGGCAAAAGCCATTGCAAATCATTATATGGAACTTCGGATCCATGTAAAATGACATTTACTACTAAATATTTATTAATACTAATTCGGACAGAAATATTGCATTCTATATCGTCGCTATTTTCGAGTAAATTTTCTGTTTATACCGCCACAAATACACATTAATTGTGTAAAACAAAGAAAACTGATTTTTTGTTAAAAATTATTTTTAAAAATACTATAATCTTTAATAATGACAGATGCAAAAAAATCATCTGATCTTTTTTCTAATAAAATATTTAGTTTTTCGAATTTTTTTGATGGATCCCGTCTTTGAAAATTTTCTATAGGTACTAAATACTGCCGATAATTTGGAAAAATTGAAGGTATAGCACCACTGACATTTAATTTATTAAATTTATTATTTTAGCGTTTCATATAATCTTCTCGAAAATGAACCGCACAAACAGCAGAACATTTTGTTGCCTGCCAGTCACTTCTGTGAATAGCACTTGTCCACTTATCTTTTAAATCCTGATCTTTAGGAAAACCAAAAGTTGGAATCGATGGTTCTGAAGAAAAATAATTGGTCTTGCAATAAGGTACCACACAATGTCGAGGCATTATTTAACTTAAAAAATAAAAAAATTGCACAAATTTGCACACTTAGTTTATATTAAATTGCCTTTATCACACTAATTATTAACTATAAAATACAAATAAATATCACAATATTATTAATAAATATTAAGATATTCCAGCAAGAAATTTTATTTCTTGTCTATATCAAATTTGCACTATATTTTTTTCACAAAAATAAACTAGGTAAACCAAATAATCGCACAATTTTTTTTATATAAAACAAATCTATACAATTATTAAATTATAATTTACACTACTTTTTAAGAAAAATATCTTATTATTTACCACAAAATATCAATTTAAATTGTTTGTTTTGCTCGCGTCTGTTTATACCGCCATTAAATTTGACATTAGCAAATTTTTGACTTCTGACTACTTTCGTGGTTTCGATGTATGCGTACATCAGGGCTTTTAGTAGTGTTGGTTTTCACTGGACCTATTATTTTATTACTATCTATCTATATTCAAAATTTTAACACTCTAGATGTAGAAGTTTGTGTAAACGGACAAACGGACAGACGGACTGAAAGAGTTAAACTAATATACACATTTCTTCCAATTTGGTTGGAAATGTGCTAAAAACACATAGCTACAAAAAAATAAAACCAAATCAGAAATGAAATAAATTTTATTTTCCTTTTTAACTACGTGATTACATTTTTTTTCGTATTCGGGAACTTTTAGTCTGAAATGCCTACCAACAACAACAAAAAAAAAGATTTTAGTATTTGTGTTGTTGTCCCTTAAAAAGGATTTTTTTTCCGCAAACAAAATAAATATTATCTAAACATGTATTTGTGGTATTATTTTTTGTGTAAAATACTTTCTGAATAATATTTATATATGTATATATGTATGATATATTTTTGGGTATCGAAATTTCAAGGTCATTTGTAAGATTTTTATTAGGGGCCGGGAATAAAAACCAGTGCTGGATTGTAAAAAATTTGGGAATATTTCTTATAGCATTTTGTATTGGTTTAAATAATTGGTTCACGTTGAAAAGAAAATTTATGTTTGGTTCAAAATTTGGTGTAGCATATGTAATGATAAGGATGGACATAATAAGGATTTACTTAAGTTTGTATAGTATAATCTTAAATCAATATTAATATAAAGTAAAATTGTAGTAAATTTAAATTATGCTACCAAACAAAATTTTATTTTCGGACATTGAGAAAAGTTTTCAACAAATTCAATAGCATATAACCGAGATAATTTTTTAAAAACGTACTGATATTACTCTGATAACCACATATATTTTATTTTAATATAGATATCAAGGAATTTTTTTTTGAAATTGAATAAACACGTTATTTTTGAAGTATGTTTTCTGTTCATTTTGTTTAAAAGTGTTTGTATATATGATTCGAATAGTTTACCCCATTCAAATATTTTTCATATTTCAGAAGTTTCAAAAAAGTTAGATATAGGATAGGTACAAGTTATTTGAATTTAAATTTAGTTTATATGTATTTTTCTAAGTAAAAGAAATTGGTACATATTAATAAATTTATTTATATATAAAATATTTATTTTTCTTTACTTCAAAATGGGCAATTCTATTAATATCATTATATTTCTAAATTTATAAGTAGGAGGTAAACAGATAAATTTATATAAATAACATTTTAATAAAGCCATATAAATAATTTATACAACTTTTATATTACCTTTCCAATCTTATCTTTGTTATATTCTTTATTACAAAATAATAGAAAGTGGTTAATTTTAGAATTGTTCTTATTGTTGCTGCGAACTTAAGATAGTCAAAGTCTCTTTCTTTTCAAAAATAACTTTTCTATATAAAACTTCGAAATGTTTTGTAAATATAATTTAAAGTGAATTTCGTAATAATTTTGCAAATGAATAAACAATTTATTTTTATATTTTAACATTACGTTAGAAACAATTCTGTTATGGATATGAGTAGAAGATAATACAAAATACAATACAAGTCTATGACACGAAATTTTACATAACCATATAATAAATGTCAGTATATTTCTTAAATAAGCTTACTTATAAATTGAAAGTACACGTCTTAAACCACCAGGAAGTTCAGTTCTATTAGAGATAAATATATTAGCTTTCTTTTTCCTTTATAAAGGGAATATTTAACCATCTTCGCCCGAATGAGACATATATATACATATATAATAATGAAACACGTCAACAATTAGTGCAGTAAGTAACAAAGTTATTTCTAAATGTCCTTAAATAACAAATACACTTCCGGGCTTAACTTTACCATGAAATAATAATATTTTGTAATTTTATTGATGAAGAAATATTTAATTTGAAAATAAAATTAAAATCCAGAATTAAATTTCCTGGAAAAGGAGTTTTTTCCTTTAAAATATTTCCATTTTGGGTAATAAAAAGATTAGAAAATAATCTTTTGAATAAAACATGAAATTAAATTATGGTATTACAATAAAATATTGTTATAGCTTTATTTATTTATAGTATACATATTCATTTTATTTATTTAATAATTTTATAAATTTCGAAAGTTACACTATTTTACACTACAGTTACACTATTTTTTATTTTTTTGTTGAAAATCGTCAAAAAACAATGAAATTTAATACGCTATGCAATCATGTAATTCGATGGTTTAAGAACTATAAAATTAAACATTATGGTTTCTCATTTGAATGCAACCAATTATCAATATATTGACTGAGGTAACAAGATATTTCTACTTACATACAAATATATGAATTGTATTTTCCAAAAATATTGAAGCTACTCTAACCAAAGAGAGTCTTTTTAATAGGTAATTAAAAATACTGTAATTATTCTTGAAACCATTTGTTTATATAATAGAATTAAATTCTTTGTTATATTTGTCCTTTCAATATTTTTCCTGTATTTCCCTTAAAAATATTTGTAAATAACACAAAAAATATATTATGTTTTATATTATTGTTATACATATTATTATGTTAATTTCAATTTCAATCAAGAGGAATATCAATAAATATTATGTTCTCGCATCTTCCTCAATTTTCAGTTTTTCTTGTACATCATTTTCAAAACAAAATCTATATTAAATTTTGCCATCATATTTTCAATTCAAAATTTTGTAAAAAAAATATTATTTTTAAAGTTAATACATTTTATTATTTATTATTTAAAATCACAAATTTTTCAACACCACAATAACAGTCTATGTAATTTAACACAAAATATTTAAAATATAGATTACATTGAAAACTATAGTAATACTTAATGGCAATAGCAATGTAGCCAACTTAACTTAATGATACAGGACATGACAGCAATAAGGTTACTAATATACCAAAAATTAATACCTAAATTTAGTTCTTTCTCTTCGTGAAAGGCCACGTTCTTTGAACCGCATTCGACCAGAATTTTTTATCTAGATTCTAGACAGCAAAACAAATTCGAATTAATTATCAGTCCATATATTAGTCAAATACTGTTAATACATATTAAGATAATTGTATTCAAATATTATATTCAAGTATTTTTTGGATTTCTTATAATTTCCGATCGATAAATTAAAGTTGGTCGGTGAGAGTATCCTATTACAGTTTTTAACAAACCCTCTTTTTTTGGTCGATAACGCAAAATTGTTACATTATGTATGTAAGTAAATGAAGAATATATATAAAATTTATATAAAAGTGAATTTTATAAAAATAAAATATGTATGAATTTTTTTGACATTTCACTTATGTATAAACAATTTCTCCCCTATTAACAATACTTAAAATTAATCAATATATTATACAAATTATGCCAAATTCATTAGAATTTAGAATAATTTTAAAATTAAGTAATAGATTACTGGATTCGGATTCATAGAACATGCAGCAGGCAGTGTACATATCTATCTGTACAATTTCAATAAAATTGTCTTATACTTAAACTGCTCTTTTATTTAGTTTTCGCACATAAACATAACAATAGACAAAAATAAGATTAAATAAATCAGGTAAATTAAATAAATCAGGATTATCCCTTATATCCTTTATTTTGTTAAATTCAAATAACAATAATAAAAAGCTCATAAAAACAAAACAATTTCTTTTAAATATAATTTTATCAGTGGTAGATTACCACAAACCACAAAAAACCAGATTATACTTTCATTCATATTTCATCATTCAAAGGTATAAATCTAATTTTAATATTTTATTTTATTCCTTTTTAATTTAATTCTTTTTGCACATGAATTGAATAATTTCATTTCATATTGTAAATTTTGGAATTATGTAAAAAAATATGAATTTTAAAGATGTTTAATTTAATTATTATTCAATTAAAACGAAAAAATTACTAAAAAATATAAATTCAAATACTGGAATAAATTTCAAATATTTAAAAGTTATACCCGGGACACACAGGACCGAAAACTCAGTTTTCGTGTTTTCAAAGTTCAAAAATGGAAATTCATAAGGTTTAGTACAGTTTTCAGGAATAAATTGAAAACACGAAACCTACAAATTTTTAAGGTTTTCACGAAAATATATTTTAGCGCCATCTATTACAAAATAGAAGATATGTATATTTGAAGTAGGCATAGCTAAGTTTCCATACAAAAGTAGCCATTTTTGTGAAAAATCAAAAAAAAATCGAAATTTTTTTAAAAAAATGAAGAAAAATTAAATTTTATTTATGGCCGTATGACAATGGCTTGACAAAATCCAAAAAAAAACTAAAAAATGTCTCTTTGTGCGACTGAAACACAAATATTTTTCAATGAGAGACAACTATAGTGTCGTATTGATGCTGTCAAATATATTGTTTTCGTTTTTTAATCTGTCAAAGGTATTTCGCTGCTCGAATACTTGTTTGCTTCATACGCCTCTGACATTTTCACTTTGCTCCATATCCACCCTAAATTTGCAACTTACAATTTACACATGTTAGACTTCTTGGTCCGTGTTTCAAGACGGGTCCCGAAGATAACTGGCACGGCTCCATGTCCATCTTATAATATAATGACTATGAAAATTACTATGGATATAAGGCAAAAGTAAAAAAAAAATATGGCATTAAAGTTCTATATCAATGAGCAATGGATATGGAGCAAAAAAAATAATTTAATATTAATGTTAATGTTTCATGTACATTGCTCATTTATATAGAGCAAAAAAAACATTTAATAAAAATAACTTGAAAAATGTATAGAAAAGTTGCTCTACGTGCTACCTTTTTTCTGATTTTTGAGAAATGAGGCAAGCAAGCATTGAAAAAAAAAGAATTGGATGTGGAGCAAAACCGCTACTCGATATCTCAGTAACTATTAGAGATAAGAAAAAACTAATTGCAGTTTTAAAAAGAGAATCTCCCAAACACTACAGATATGGTCCTAACTCAAAAAGCTCTAAAATGGCGTATGAAGCAAACAAGTATTCAAGCGGCGATTTGTAATAAAATAATAAAAAAAATGCTTGAATATTGAAAAAAATCATGAATGTCAAAAAATATACAAAAAAAATCCAAAAAAAATTTCGATTTTTTTTGACAGAAATGGTTTTGTTGCTGCTACACAGTGACAAATCATTAGCGACATGGATTTTTTTTGGATTTTTTTTTTTGATTTTTTTTTACTTTCAGGATTTTTTTCAATATAGCGTGTTACTCGCACTCATATCTTTTTCTCATATAAAAATATTACCTCTCCCTCTAAATGGATAGTTTCTGAAAAATTGAAATTTTCAAGCCATTGTCATACCCGCATTAATAATTTTTAATATAATTAAATCAAAATTTGACACTAAAAACAAATAATTACTATTTTTAATTTTTTTGGTTTTTACGTAGAGTAGTTTAAATAAATAATTTTCATAATTTGACATTCGAAAACGAAATCGCGCTCCATTTTTGGTGTGTCACTATAAAAGTTTTTAGATCTAGTTTTCGCTTAGGTTTTCAATTTTGGTGTGTCCCGGGTATTACATCTAATAAATGTATAGTAACGATATTATGCAGTATAATAATACTAGTCCGATTTTGTGTTTTTCGTGGCGGCATAGGGCAGGCAGCAGAAAACCAATTATGTGGTGCCATCGTTTTAGAACACAGGTCTTCCAACAGCATGAAGGAAGGATTCGGGTTCGAATACAGAATGAAGCATAAATCCTATATGAAGCATAAAAACTTTTATCTGGTATTCAAAGACTGGCTTAGTTAACATTCGTCACATTGGTGTAAGTTTTACATATGAGCATATCAAGTAAATAAAGGTTGAAATATACCATATTTTTTATTGAAATAAAAATTTATTTTGTAGTTTTGTAGTTCGTTGTATGTACTAAATTTGAGACTTTTTGTTGTTATTAACATTAATATATTCATTTACAACACAAATTCAATATGAAAATTAACTTTTTCTTAAATTATTATGCTTCCTCTAATTTAATAGCATATTTTTCATTTATAAAAAAAATATGCTATGGCTCTTATCTACATTCGACTATACATACAAGAATCATTTGTCTATTTTTTTTTATATAAAAATATATTTACATATATATACATATATTAGCTAAACTTTGAATAAAAAATATCTAGAAGAAGAAAATAAATAATGTATAGTAAAAATTAATGTAACACCGCAAATAGAAAAGAAAACTTTTTAATTAAGAATATATAGAAAAATTGTCTGTTCTATTTTATAAATAGATTATTATTTATACAATTGTGTTAGTTAAAGTGTTGTTTTTTTGTGTTTCCAACGCCAAAACGATATTATACTTTTTTTACATAAGAACATATGTGCCAGCATAATATACAAAATATCAATTTATTTCTAAACTTTTTATGTTGTGAGAGCATACGTGGAAGAAAGAATAATAATAATAATAAAAAAATTATGTATAGCATATATAGGAAAATATTTTTATTTTTCACTATATACGATATAAAAAAAATTACGTAATAAAACAAAATAAAAGTCATAATCATATTTGACATAATTTTGTAAATTTTATGTATAAAATATTTCAAAGATATAATCTAAAATAAAAATAGATATTTATATAACTATAAATAAAATCTCAAATATATATGTACATTAAATAATATTTGAAGATTTTTATGTGAAATCGATTTTAGATGGTATAATAAAATATAAATATAAAACTATAAAGTAAATTGATTATAAATACTTTAATTATATATAAAATTTAGTTATTTTGCTAGAATTTCTATTTATTAAAATTTTACAATATATTTTTCATTTTAATTAATATTATATACATATACATTATGTCAAATTAATTTTATTACAAAATGAAATTTTCCGATGTAACACAAAGTTAGGGAGAAAATTTGTATTAAAGTTATAGTGAGTATTATACGTAATAGAATAGATATGAACTGAAATAACCATTCTTGTTAAGTCGACTAAGTTTTAAATGAGCACAAGAAATTTTAAGACTGGAAAAAATGCTAACAGTTTAGTCAAATTATTGAAAGCATTTAACACATTACAAAACCATTAGATTGTTGCAAGTTTCTTCTCTACAAGGGGAACTTATGGTTCCAAATTCATATAAAATTACTAAGCCTTTTAATTGCAATATAGTAAAAGTTAATAGAAGTAATATATAATTAAAATGGTGCTATTTGTTTCATGAGTGGCGCTCTTTGCTTGAAATTAAATAAGAAGAATGTAGGAAATTATTATAAAGAATCCACACTAACTTCACCCACTAAAAACACCACCCCCATTTGATTAAAACTATTGCCATAAAACTAATCATTAATTTGTTTCTGCATTTATATATCTTAATCAAGAAATAAGTATATTATTACTACCCACATAAACCATTACAAAAGGATCAAATATTTCAAAACAACGTACTGCATAACATAGTCTCAGTGACGAATGAATTACATCGGCATTTAGGAATTCTTAAAGCAGCTAATAAGATACAAAAAAATGCTGTTAATTACGGAATTCGACTACAATATACCACCGTAATATCAATTAAAAAAGGCAACAAAACTATTTGATAATCACAATTAAATGTAAAGGTTAAAAGCAACGAAGTCGTTCGTCACTGATACTATGTTGTGTTTTACGTTGTTTTGAAATATTTCAACTTTATTAATGTAATTCTGTTTATCATACATCCCATAATTGGCAGACATATGTCCAGATAGGCTTCAGTTCAGTAACTGATTGTAAAGTATTTTATTATATATTGACACCATAGATATTAATTTCAAAAGCCATAACATTTTATATTTGATTTCTAGTTCATAATTCTTCTTTTTGACACATTCCTTCCATCTTCATTTCACATCTAAAATTATGCCCAGGTATTTGGCTGTATTTTAAACCTAATTGTATAAGTATAATTAATGTACACATAAAATATATAATTTCAAATATTTGTTAAAGAATTGTTTATAAGCATTATTTACAATTTGACATAATTACAGCCAGTTGGTATACACCATTAATCATTTTTCAAATTACAAAATATTGTACATATACTTATATTCGTAAACTTTGTTTTTCATTACAATTCTATGTACTATGCAAAAAATTTTTAATCTAAAATAACCAAACAGATTTAGGTTTATATAAATTTATCGATTCCACTCGATAAAAATTCAATTTATATTTCCAATTCTAGAACATATTTTTTCCCTTTTGTGTTGTTATACAAAACAAAATATGACTAATATTTTGTAGTTATATATTGATGATGTAATAAAAAATTGAAAAGTTTTTCTTTTTTTTTCTGAATACTATCGATAACATTTAAATTATTTTTGGTTGTTTTACAAAAGATTATAGAATTGGATTTTTTCAGTAAGTAAATTTAAATTTAATTTTAATCTTAATGTCGTGTTTTAATTCAGACATGTTTGCCAGAAATGAAGAAATGAAAGTAAATTGTAAATGTTAATGGAAATTTTTGTTTTTTTCTAAAAAATTGCAGCTTAATTTGCATTTGCATTACTTGACTAATTATACGCAAAATTTCTATTTTACCCAGTAATTAATTTTTTTTTGCCATGCTGATATAGCATTAATCATTAATGGAACAAGTAGATAATATTTCACTAAACTCTATTGAAGCAAAAATTAACAATTTTCCAACGGGCAATTTGGGAAGGCCTTCCTGGGAAAGCGATCTAAAAGCAATAGAAAAAATTGCATTGCTTCCATGGAAGAGATAAATCAGCAATATACAGAAGCGCTTATCAGGAAAGCGCTTCTGTATTGCTGAATTGGAAGGCATATATATGACATATATATGCCTTCCAATTCATGGCACGAAGAAAAATACGAAGCTGTTGCTTATTTTCGCGGAACCTAACATGAAAAAAGGAAACAATTAGGGAAACGGGAGTTCATGTCTCCATAGCTTCCGAGGAAGGCTTGCCATATATTTCCCGATGGGATAAAAATCTTATTTTTGAAATTTAAAAAAAATGCGGTGTACAAATTCTCTTGAATTTGACATATGTCAAATTAAAATTATCTATTTTCTGAATATTAATTAATACCAATTTCTTTTCAGAAATTTTTTTTCTACACCACACCATGGTGGGAAATGTCAAAAATCTGTGGTGTAGGAAAGTGTAAGGTATGAAAAAACATACTTCTATTACACCCTGACAAAATTCTTTATAATTTTAAATTGTTATACTTTTTTCATAATTTGTGATTAAAACATTATTTAATTGACGAATAGTATATATTTCCACCTTAAAAAATTTAAAAAAAAATTAATTACATCTCCACTTTCTACACCTTCAAATTTGAGGGTGTAGAAAAGTGTACATTTTTTCTAGGCGCCGATCTAAAAAAGGTGTAGAAAGTGTAGTCAAAAGAACCCAAACATTTTCTACACCATGGAGGGTGTAAGAAAGTGTGTCTGAAAAGAAATTGGTGTAAGTAATTAAAATTTAGTAACTCGTATTTAACACTAAAATTTTTGAATTATTGCAATACTAATTAAATGTTTGCAAATTTGAATATAAAAATTCATATAAATTTTAATTAAATTTGAATACAATAAATTATAATGAAAACAAATAAAATCATATTTTTCATATACATATAAGTATGTACATATATGTATTTAGTATAACTATATTATACTTAATACTTTATAAATATATAACGAGATTATTGAATATTTATTTATTTTTATTTATTTATGTTTAGCTCAAACAATTACATACTTATATTAAAATTAAATATACAATTTTCTCAAATAGATTCTAATTAAATATTAATTTTAATTTATTCTAAGACAAACTAGAATATAGTCATTATTTAAAGTTTAATATATAATATAAGTAAAATTAAAATTATGATTTTATATATAAAAAATTAATGAAAACAACTATACTACAAATTTAAAATTAAAAGTCAGATATCTATGGCATTAGTGCAAGTAAGTTTTTCTTAATTTTATCCTTAGTATCAGAAAAATCAATATGACTTTTATAGTTGTTAACCGCCATGAACATTCTATTGATAGGTTCAAATTTCCCATAATTAGTGCGGTGAGATATTACCCTAAAAATATTTTCAGATCTAAACCGAGTACTATGGTTAAGATTTGAATATATTTGGTTTTTTAAAAAGTCTGAATCAATTTGGCTATTGTAAACCTGGGCAATAAATAATATATCCGCAATAGTTCTCCGTGATTCTAACGTTTTTAATTGTAAGAGAATTAATCTACTCCTATAGGGAGGTAAAATTAATGGGTTTGACCAGTTTAGATGTCTTAAAGCATATCTAAGAAATTTTTTCTGAACTGACTCAAATCTCTTAATGTGATCTTGATAGTACGGTGACCAAACTTGGCAAGCATATTCAAGGTTGGGCCTAACAAGAGATGTAAATAAGGATTTAAGGATATATGTATCCTCAAATTCTTTGGACCAACTCTTGACGAAACCCAACATTGAATTCGCTTTGCCAATTATATTATCAAAATGAAATTTGAATGTTATTTTCTCATCAAAACACACCCCTAGATCCTTAAATTGACTAACTCTATTAATTGGTTTATTATCAAAAGAATAGTTTTCAATTATTGGTGAAGTGTGCCGAGTGTAGCTAATTAAAGCACATTTGCCAATATTTAAGGATAAATTATTATTATCACACCAATTTTTAAAGGAATCTAGGTCTTCCTGCAGTGTAATTACATCATTTTGCAAAGAGATTTTATTATAAATCTTCATATCATCAGCAA
Organism: Empis stercorea; assembly: GCA_949752835.1. Classification (NCBI taxonomy): domain Eukaryota; kingdom Metazoa; phylum Arthropoda; class Insecta; order Diptera; family Empididae; genus Empis; species Empis stercorea. Next base: position 19,231,293 of record OX457089.1, read on the forward strand.
CGCTATCAGCATAGATGCTCAGTTTACTATTCTTAATGATAGAAGGAACATCATTAATAGAAAAAATTAATATAAATGGGCCCAAGTGACTGCCCTGTGGGACACCAGAGTTGGCAAAATATGGATCTGAAATAGCAGATCGAAATTTTACGCAGTATTTTCTATTTTCTAAATATGAAGCAAACCATTTAATCAAAAAACCAGGAAAACCTAATTTTTTCAATTTAAAGTAAATTACACTGTGAGGTAAGAGATCAAAAGCTTTACTTAGGTCAGTATAAATAACATCAGTTTGAAAGCCCGCCTGCATGGTATTTATGTAGAAAGAAGAAACTTCTACTAAATTGGTTACAGTGGATCTATTTTTCATAAGCCCATGCTGGTTAGATATTAATAACCCCGAGCACAAACTATAAATCGAGTCATAAATCATTAATTCAAATAATTTAGGTATGCTAGAGAGTTTAGCAATCGGCCTATAGTTATTTATATTGTTTTTTGACTCTTTTTTATGAACTGGGATTATGTAAGAAGTTTTCCAAAAGTCTGGAAATCGTCCACTAATTAAAGATTTATTAAATAAAGTACTCAAAGGAGCAGCTAGCGATTCTCCACAATTTTTAAGAATAATTTCAGGAACATTATCCGGCCCAGCAGATGTATCATGTTTTAATCCAACCAGGTATTGTTTTACCTGTAAGTCTGTAAAACTAATTGAAGTTAAAGGTAACTCCGGGCAGTTATACATATGGTGAAATTTTGTTTCATCTAAATTGAAAGTGGTAGCCGAGTAAGAGCTAGCAAAGAAGTCTTTAAAGTGGTTAGCAATTAACATTGGATAATTACTAGTTTCTCCATTGAAAGTCATGAAATTAGGAAATTGATCCGATTTTCTTTTGGAATTGACAAATTTCCAAAACATTTTAGGATTTGTTTTTAATTGAATAGCCATATCGTTAAGATAATTAGTATAATTGCTGTCTAGGAGAGCTTTAAACGTAATAAATAATTCTACAAACTCAAGATAAAGTTCGTTAGTTTTAAATTTTACAAAATATTCCAGGCCCTATTTTTTTGATTTCTCAACTTTCTTAAGTCCTGATTAAACCAAGTCGGGCTTGAAGAGAAGCCTCTGTCACGTACGGATGGTATGTGTTAAATCCATGTAGTATAATTTCATAAAATTTGCTAACTGCTTCGTCAATATCAGGATTAGATAGTATTATATCAAAGTCAATTGATAAGAAGAAAGTATTTAAGACATTGAATTTCGCCTTTAGAAAGTTATATCGGTAAGATATAATTGGCGAAGAATCAATAGGGCTATTACAATAATAAGAGAAACTAATTGGTGGGTGATGGTAAGATATTATGGTAAGATATTATGATTGTCAATGGTAAGATATTATGGTAAGATATTATGATTGTCAGTCCAATGGTAAGATATTATGATTTTCAGTCAAATTGGTCCAATCAGAAGTGAAAAATAGATCCAGCTGCTTACCCATATGGTTTTTACTATTTGAAACCTGTTGAAGAAAATTAGCATTCAGCCCATCAATTAGTGTATATTCAGAACTAGTCACAATATGACTAGGAATAAGAAAACATTCATCTTCATGTGATGACCATGCTATATCTGGTAAATTAAAATCCCCACATACCATTATTTCATCACAAGAATTCATTAAGGATGAAATATATTAAATAGCATGACAAAGTTCGAAATATATTTCTAAAATGGAATGTAACAACAAATAAAGAAAATAGACTTAGAAGTAAGTTCTACTTTAATTGCAACAATCTCTAATCTAGGAAATTCCGAAAGGACTATGTCACTAGTCTTAACAATATTTTTAATAGCGATCATCACACCACCACCTTTAGGAATAATCTCATTAATGAAAACTGTATTATGATATCTGTCTTTTCTATATACTGAAAATGATTCATCAAATAACTCCAAAGAATTAATACCAGGGTGTAACCAAGTTTCAGTTAGAGCATAAATATGAAAATCTAAAATTTTAGAATTTAAAAATACCTTCGTAGTTTTAGTAAGTAAACCTCTTACGTTTTGGTAATAAAATTTTAGATTATTAAGCTTGTTGGATATTATACAGCTATCAGGATTAATTAGTATTAAGTTATTAGGAGCACGACTTGAAATACTTAAAATCAGTCTCTCTGGCTCTTTGGAGCTCCTCACGTCTCTTATTACTAATGTGACTACGATAAGCTTTCAAATCAGCCATAATCTCATTCAAAGAAAATCCAAGATCTTCATTATATTTAATAAATAACTGATTGAGCTCTTTATAATCTGATGGAAGTCCATCTTGCTTTAGCAAAACTTTAATATTTGTTTTGGTTTTGCCAAGGACGCAAGTTGTAGTGGGTTCATCATATAAATATGCTAAAAAAAGCCTTACATTATCATAAATTCTATGATCTCGAAAACGGCCCATAGCATATAGATTATCACCACTCTCCACAGAATTAATTGTCAACCTAACAGTGGGAGGGATTAGTGGATTTACGAAATTAGAAGATGAGTTAGGAGCAACATTATTTTGAGTAGAAAATATGTACAAGAAAAATTATTTGTATATGTACAAGAAAAAATTTCTCTATTTACAAAATTTAATATTATGTAATTAATATTTTATATTTATAAGAAAATACTCTAATAATCATTACCAGTTTTTGTTAATTTAAATTTAATATCTAATATGTTTTATTATATAAATACAGATACATAAACTAGAACTAACAACTAGACTAGACCAGTACATTATTAAAAACTGAAAAAAGGAAAAAATTGAGAACTAATATCGGTCATGATTATTTGAAATTACCTTAGAAAAAAATTTATTCTCAACATCAAATATCTACATATAAATACATAAGAAATATTACAATTAATCTCACATTTAAATCCATAAATTATATAAATAATGCTTTAATTTAAGTATATAATTCTCTTTTGGTTTCATGGACCACGACTACACACAAAAACATTAAGTTCACAGACAATAATCTTTACAAATTTAATATAATAAAACGATTAATTTGAAGGATATTGAAAGGATAAAATTTAAAAACAGATTAACTTAATTTCTTATTTATATATTTGGTATATATATAAATTGACACTGACACATTCTTATTTTCATCTATCTGATAAAAAATTAAATTTAATATAGAAAATATATTGTTATATATTAATATTTTGTATACGGAGGACAAAAATAGATAAATTTTTATGAGCAGAAATTAATTCGATAATGTTTATGATGATAAAAAATATTATTTGTGTCTATAGAATGTTTCTGAAACATTTTACATGATTTAAATAAAAATATTTACTAAATAAAAACATATGAGAAACAAATCATGTTTTGTCAAAAAATACAGTATATTCAAATATATGTTAATAATACATATTTGAACTGAAAAGGTAATATTTTTTAGTCATCTATCGAACTTTCAAAATTCTTGTCGCTTAAAAAAGTACTAAGAAAACTGATTGATAATTTTTTTAATTTCCATCTGTTTTCAAATTACATATTGTAGCAATTAAAAGATGTATTTTTGAAATGTTGGAAACTTACAAGAAAATTAAAAAATGAATGATCAAACAGGCAGAGCTAAAGTAAATACGACCATTTTTAGATTGAAATATGCTAAATCTACATTTGAAAACCATTTTATATTTAAAATAATGTTATTTTCTTTAAATTTTAAAAACATTTTAACCAAAAATCAATTTATGTGAACAGTCGACGAGGAAAATATTTTCATTGTCATAAAAGAAAATTTATAAATAATTTATTAATACTAAAAATTTTATTTGGTAGAAAAAATTATTACAAATCTCACTTTGTCAACCGCGTCGAGTTTTACAAAAGAGGCCCCAGACTATTTAATTTTGTATAAATTTATTTTTGTTATAATTTCAAATATTTTTAAGTACTTTCCCTATTCCCTCAGTTCGGATGTGAAAATATCATTCATATTATCTAAAACATTTTTAACTATCAGGACCTTTTGTGGTTGTTTTCGGCAGGATTAAATGACCCACTGGAATTAGAAAATCACAAAACAAAGAAAAATGATATACATATATACAGTATAGCAGTGAAATATATTTTCCCATCCACAAATACAAGTGGGTCAACATAATATATCACATTGACATTATATAACATTATTTCCTACCATTGAAGGACAATAAATTGAATTCATATAATTATTCCCAAATGCTAACACAAATTATTAAACCATTTTCTTTAATGGCACAGCATGTCTTGTTTTGGAAAAAATTTAGTGTTGTGTCTGTTACCGGTAATAAAAATCTAACCATTAAATTTTAGACCGAAAATCTATTTTTTTTTTGCATTTTACCATAACACAACTGGTATACAAAAGAAAAGGAAAAGGAAATTGTATGTCTATATATCTTCCGATGGCTATTTTTAGAATGTTATATTAAGAAATGATAAATATACATAGTATTTTTAAGTATATACACCATTTATGTTAAATTTATATTTACATCAAAAAGAAGGATCGTTTCTATATTTTTTGTTAAAACAAAACGAAATAATTTTTTTGTTTTCATTTTGGTAAATAAAAGGTTTTTTATTACAACATTATAATTAACATTTAATGTCATATTTAGTGTGTCAAAGAAATGGAAAAAATAATTTTATTACTATATGGTTAAATGTTACAACTCGTGCCTCCTTCAATAAACATTTAAAATAAATTAATAAATTCATTTATCTGTATATAACATTCACATAAATATATGTAATTAATTTATATATTAATACATATTTTTCTCTTCAATATTGTAGCATTTACAATTATACGTACACCTCTTTTAATTACAATTACTACATACTCTAACTAAAACCGATTCAGTTTAACATTTTATATTTATATACAAAGTTTTAACTTATATTATATCTTTTATAGCACACTCTGGTAGAATTTTCACTAATAATTTCACGAAAATAAAGTTCTTAATAATGTTCGAAATAAAGTTATATTTAAATATATGAGTATAAAGTATATACATATAAATGTATATATTGATTAAGTACTAAACGAAATATTAAAATATTGTTATATTTTCTTACATTAATGTTGAATAATATTATAACAAATATATTTTACTAAATTTAATTTACCAAAATTTACAGAAATGGAAAATATACAAAAACTTTTGAAAAAAATTCAATTGTCGGCAGGGAAAATGGAAACAATTGGAGTATGTAAACGTTTCTGAAATAATTTTTGAAATAATATTTCTGAAGTTAGAATTTTTACTTTATATCTGAAAGTAAAATTGTGCAAATTTTATTTATAGGTATATTTGAATTTGACATACATTAAATCAAATGCTGGATAGATATGCTGAAATTTCAAATATTATATATATCACTACTATGACAAAGCAATAATTATACAGAGAAAACATGAGTCTAGACAAAAAACAATTAATGCGGGGAACAATATTCTGCCCACTCGTTCGACCCCAGATATATTAAAGGTGGGTAACTGATATATTATTTTCAGAATAATCTGACACAATTACTTAAACAATGTTCATCCATATCCATATACACTATATACATAACAAATATAGTAGTTTATAGTAATCGTCAAAAAAGTATCATGAGCAATCGAATAGAGGTGATAATCTAGAAATCCCCCGACCAGTAAATATCTAACAAATATTTCCCAATAGTCCCAATGTTTGTGTATTAGTATTATTGATCTAAATTGTATTAGTTTATAAGAACTTTTAATTCTTTGAAATATCCAAACTTATAAAAAATCAATTAAATTAATTAATTAATGAAGTATGAGAAAAAAGGGTTTATTTTAAATTACCAACATTTAAGAATTCAAGAGAAAATTAATACTTTTTTATTAATATTAATAAATTAATACTTTTTTATTTATACAATATTATGTAAATACTTACACTTAGACTGAAATAGTGTGAGAAATTGAATGAACGATAAGCAGTTATATATTTTTTTCAGTTAAAATTAAATTGAAACTGGTGTTATATTTTAGAACCTGCTAAAAAGAAACTAAAGTAACTCTAAAAAAGGTACAATATTCAATTTTGAGGTAAATTAAAGACGAATCAAAGTTTAATTAAAACATACTGTCGCTCTTTATTTTCAATTTTACCTTTTTTCAAGGATATACAAATAAAATTTTCATATAGTTATTTTAGTATTTTCACAATATAATGACTGCGGAATATGATCTTAGGGAATTAGCTGTATGTATTGTGGAAATTATTACAAAAAAATACGATAAACAAAACCCCGGGTTTGTCAAAAGCACATTTCCTCAAAATCGCCACATGTAGAACTATGAGCTATTCTAAAACAATGAGAATTACTATACGTGTAAATTGTGCAGTTTTAGTAGTATTTTCAATGTACTATAATATTGTGCAGTTTTAGTAGTAAATATTGTGCAGTTTTAGTAGTATTTTCAATGTACTATACATAGGAAAGATAAAAAATGATATGGTAAATATAGGTAAAAAATGAGTCCCTGTTCGATTTTATTAATTTTTTTCCTTCCAAGTTTATTATTCCAACAAAATACATATGTATATATAAACTTATCATTTAAGTTTTCCCTAATTTTACTTTTAATTGAACATATAATGTGATATGAAATAATATCCAATATTTCATTTATATAGCTCCTAAAAATATGCAAAATGTTCGTTTTTTGCAAAATTTTACATGATTAAGAATTTTGATTAATTATAAGTGTGAGGCAAATGATTATAATATATTAATTAATGCACTTTAAAGAAATATGATTTTCGAAACTTTTCTCAATATTTGTTTTTAAAAATATTGTGCAGTTATAATTTTACAAGTAAATTAAAAATGTAATTTTTTGATTTTCGAAGGGCCACAACGGAAAGGGGAGGGGATACAATTTCTTCAGAGACTCTAGTTATTTTTTAGATATCTCTTTGGTACATAAATTTCAGCCTTCCATAATAAGCAGTTTGGGAAATACAGGGTGTTAAAAAAACTAAAAAAAGTTGTATGAAGATAACGGTATTTTTATACATCAAAGAATTAAATTTTAAAAAATTTGTTAATTTCACAATTAAGATAAAAGATTTTCCTATCTTATGGCTTTTACAGACCTCAAAAATTTTTATTGGTTTAAAAGTTATTAGATGTTCAATATGGGCAATTTTCGAACTTGGAGGGGGAATAACTCAGAGGGGAAAAGAGATAGAAGAAAATTTTGTTCTACTGGACCTACTGGATTCTACTGGATTATTTTATTACTATCTATCTATGGTCAAAATTTTAACACTCTATCTTAAAAGATGTAGAAGTTTGTGTAAACGGACGGACAGACGGACAGACAGAGTGAAACTAATATACACATTTCTTCCAATTTGGTTGGAAATGTGCCAAAAAAAAACCAATACACTCCTTCTTACAATAAATATGCTGTATTCTGTATAAAGGTGAAAAAGTTACCTGTATAATACGACCCGGTCAATAAAGAAAGAATATAATATGTATATATAGATATTTATAATTCAGTCTGTTTTGAAACTGTTTATAAAATATAAAAGTACTACACTTAAATGTCTGGAAATCGGACTCTAAAGTTACTATACATATTGAAGGAAATGAATATTTAAATTTTCTTTACAAATAATAATACATAATATATATAAAAAAAAGTTAAATTATGTAACAAATATTTTGTTCATAATATTTATATTCTTTTTTCTTTTGCGATATTATATTTCTGTAAAATTCTTCAAGGATATCTCAATGTCAAGTTATAGAGAAATATTATACAATATTTTTTTCCAATATATATACATACAAATATTTTCTATTATAATACATAATATTTTTTTTTTAATACATTTTTCATATTTTTGATATTTTTACATAACTTTTTGTTATGTGAAAATAAATATATTTTTTTTTAAAAAAATCATTTTAGTTTTTTTTCAACTTTTGTTGTTGTTGAAAAAATTGCAGATATGGATAAAAATTGATATTACAAATATATCACAGATTGGAAATTCCCTTAACAGTCGAACAAACAAACATTCAAATAAATTGAACAATTATGATTAGATGATAAATAAATAAATTTGTTCAATAAATTTAAATAATCTAAAAAATAATATAGAAACTCTTTCAGTTACCTATTAATAAAATTTTAGCAAGCTATTCAAATATTGAAAAAGTTATTTGGCAACTTTACCCATTTAGTAATAGATCTATTAGATCAAATGCTCATTGTACATATGTGCTTGTACAATGAGCATTATTATCTTAAAAAAAATTAGGGAAATAAAATCAAGATTCAGATGTTAAATGCTGAATTAAAATTAATATAAAATCTTCTTCTTCGAATTTTAATTATTTTGTAATTCAATATATACTTCAATCTATAATATCTATAATATATGTTTATACAAATTAAAAATAATCCTTGACCTTTAAAAGAAACTATGTGTTTTTACCTTTTCACACAAATATTTACATTTAATCTTCTGTAAGTAATCTGATGCTATTTAATTATGAAAATGAAGTGTTGTAATTATAATGACTCAATTGGGAATATTTCATTACAGAAAACTATCTAAATTCTTAAATTTCAGTGAAACCATATATTTTCTACCTATCTTATTCTATTTTTAAAAATGTACAAAAACTAATCTTCAATTGTATAACAAAATTTGTTAAAAATTAAAAAAAGTGTATTGCAAAAATCTTGTATGTATTGCAACTACCGACCTTTATATTATTTTTTGCTATTTTCAAACAATTCAAATTATAGTTCGTAATTTTTTTTAAATTAACATTTTTCGTATGCATTTGTTTTAACGCTATAAAACAATCTTATAAAATATGTCATCATTATTTGCTTTAAAAGTTAAATAAATTCAGGTAAGTATACTATAAAAAACAATCGACAATACGATTGGACATATACTTAACCTTTTTAAAAAAAAAAAAATCTTTTCAAAACTGCATATAAGTACGTGTACATATATATATATATATATATATATATATATATATATATATATATATATATATATAATATATATATATATATATATATATATTTATCATTATTTTCAAAGGATGCTATGGTTATTTCAGGCCATACGCTTTTTATATAAAGAAAATTATAAGGATACTTCAATAAATATATACTTAAAAAGGATAATTAGGACAGAAACATTTAAAATTTTACTAAAAATAATATTATCTGAGCATGTAGGCAAGGTACATTAAGAAGTAGCATATTTTCTAATATTCGCTTTTTTTAACCATGATTCGATGATGAAAATTTATAATACGAAAAATATTGGAATAAGTTGCACTTAAACGAAAAGTCTTTAAATTGAAAGGTAAGCTTCTGTAACGCTTAATAAGTTTAGGATTTGAATGGCATTCGTAGTCATTTTCAAATTAACTTTCAAATCAAATTACCTTTTTGAATGTAATTAAATTAGATGTTTAGCATATTATTTAAAACACGACAGTGGCTTCTTAATGTGTATTGTACTATACTGCGGTTATTTATGTTGTGAGTTCAATTCCCGGTCGACGCATCGATATCGTTTTGAGTTGGCTCAGCTTTAAACTAGTAATAAAACTATACCTACAGCAATGTAAATTTTAAGACTGGGAAAAATGGTAGTGTTCGAGTCCAATTTCCTTTTTAAAACGTATGTTGGAAAAACCTCTGACCCACCACGTCGGGATCGGGCAGTTGGGTCACAGAATTTAAGCAAGTGGTTCGATTGCCAAGCCAGTAGATTTACATCATTTTATGTTGATTCAAAAAAATTAGACATCCTTTTAATTTGAATTTCATTAAATATTAATTTAATACTGTTCCACTTCCAGCTTACTTTCATTTCCAAAGTAATATTAATTGCAATGATATGTATTTAATATATAATTTAATTTAATTTATAAAACGGCATAATTGACTTAATATTTAATTAATTTTGTTTCAATTAACTAAATTACAAAAAAAAAAACAAATCTATAAAAATTAGGAATCCATATAAAAATAATTACTATATAATGTATCGAAAACTTTTAGAATGTTAGGTCAAGGCTTATCATCGAACTGCCATGCAATTAGACAAAAAATATGCATAATCTATATACATAATAAGAACCCGACCAATTTTATTTAATACAAATTCAATTGAAATTCAATTTAAACTCTACATCTACAGTAATTGACCTATAAATTTTGTAAAAATGGGGAAATTTTTTTGCTAATTTATGACACAACAATTTGCCATTGCGTAGTAGATACAATCAGAAGAAAAATTAATAAAATATTATACCTATAATTTATTCTCTTATTTTTCATAATCATTTCTCCTTATTCGACCTAAATTCTATAAACCAATAATATAATTAACCATAAATTTTAATTCTAAAAATGCTTTTTAACAAATTATTGTTCTGATGCTTTAAAATTGTAAAGTGCATGTACGTGATATGATAACTGAAAAAAAAGTTTTACCCAAGATGAACTTTTCTTTAATATGAATTTTATTAAAACTTTTTTGAAATAAAATCTCTGGTGCGAGAATAGAAATAATAAATTTAAAAATGTAAAAAACAAATCCCGGGTTTGTCAAAACCACATTTCCTCAAAATCACCCCATGTAGAACTATGAGCTATTCCTCATGTAGAACTATGAGCTAATTTTCCTAAACCAAACGAAATTCACATATAGTATTTTTTAGAAAAAATATGAAATGATAAATATAGGTAAAAAATGTGTCTCTGTTCGCTTTTATTATTTATTTTCCTTCCAAGGTTATTATTCCAGGAAAATATATATAAACTTATACTTAAAGGATTAGATCAACCAGACAAAAGTGACAAATACATTTATTGTGCTTTCTCTAATTTTGCTTTTAATTGAATATAATGTGTTGTGAAATAAAATCCAATATTCCATTTATATAGCACCTAAAAATATGCAAAATATTAGTTTTTTGGAAAATTTTAAATGATTTAGCATTTTGATTAATTATAAGAGTGAGGAAAATGATTATAATTTATTAATTAATGCGCTTACAAGAAATATAAATTTCGAAAGTTTCCTCAATATTTGTTTATAAAAATATTGGGCAGTTATAATTTTACAAGTAAATTAAAAAAGTAATTTTTTGTTTTTTGAATGGACACAACGGAAAGGAGAGGGGAGATACGGATACATTTTCTTCACAGAGTCTAGTTATTTTTTGTTATCGCTTTGGTATATCAATTTTAGGCTTCCATAATAAGCCGTTTTGGAATACAGGGTGTTAAAAAAATAAGAAAAGTTGTATGAAGATAACGGTATTTTTATACAACATTGAATTAAATTTTATATAATTTTTTAATTTTACAAAAAAGATAAATGATTTTCCTATCTTACACCTTTTATAGACCTCAAAAAATTTTATTGGCTTAAAAGTTATTAGATATCCAATATGGGCTATTTTCGAACTTGGTTGGCGAATAACTCAGAGGGGAAAAAAGATATAAGAAAATTTTGTTCTACTGCGCCTATTATTTTATTACTGTCTATCTATGGTCAAAAGTTTGATAATCTATCTTAATAGATGTAGAAGTTTGTGTAATCGGAATGACGGACAGATGTGCAGACAGAGTGAAACTAATATACACATTTCTAGCAAATTGGTTGGAAATGTACTAAAAGGGGCAATTTATTGTTTGATATAGATATATAAAAAGTATTCAAAATTCGAGTTTAATATACCTATTAAAAAAACTTAACTTAATTATTAAATTGAAAACCAACGTTGCAATTTCTAATAATAAATAGACTAAAATTGGATCAACCAGACAAAAGTAGATGTGGTGAAAGAGAAGAATTATGCTTTTTTATGTACATACATTTATTATATCAACACAATCTTTATATTTTTAATCTTAATTACATTAATAAATAATATACTTTATATAATTTAATTTCTCATTTCTATTAAAGATAATTTAAATTATTTATTTCGTAATATATAAAATGCCGGCTCTTTTTGATTATTTTCAGTTAAATAGATTATCTTTTTGATTATCTATTACACTTCTTCTTATGACAATTTGAAAAAAAAAAAAAAAAATATTTTTATTAATTTAACACGTAACAATATAATGTTGTACATACATTGATATTAAAAAAAATATAAAATCAAAAAGACATACATATGTACGTAGAATTTATGTAATTGAATAATACGATGAAACTCAATTTCAATTATTACAGTAATAAAAATAGAGACAGTATTGTATGTGAACTGGTCTGAAGAAAATTCGAAATAGAGAAAATATGAGGTATAAATGTACTTAATTCAACATGATCTATTGTTCATAATTCACTCTGTATATAGAATGGATAAATATTGTTATACTTCCGATTATTGGTCTTGACATTTTGATCATTGTTAATGACGTAGTATACGATGAAAAGGAATATTTGCAATTATTAAATTTATTCCTTATATCCAAAGGAAGTGAGATATGTTACTGTTTCTAGGAGAAGAAATTTCTCCATTAATAATAGAATTTCTTTATAGTCGTTATAACCTGTTGCCAATGTGAGGTCGAATATCATTAAGGCTTAGTAAGAAATAGTATCCACTTTTTCCATTTATTTAAAGGCAAATTTTAATACTGTTCCCTGTCATTGTCACATTCTGATTCTGCTATTCTTAATTTTAAAGGTGAGTACACTTAGGAGCACAATAAATTTATTTCTCACTTTTGTCTGGTTGATCTAATCCTAGTACAGCCAAGGCCAAATGGCCGCAATTCAGTAAACTAAGCCACCGTCACTTTATATTTTTGGGAAAATTTGTTTTGAATATCAAATATAAATTAATAGTACTTTAAGTTTACAATTGTTAATATTATCGATGATTGCCTGTAACAAATTTCAATTACAATAAATTTTTTAGCTATATATGTATGTATTTTAAAACGTTGTAGTAATACTATAATCAAGTATAAATTACATAATACAAAAATAATGTTGCTTGATTGTATATTAATCTACTGCCATATGCTAAGCAAAGTGTTTTTTTAATGCTTTTCATTATTATTCTATGTATCTATTCTATAGTACATGACATGTAACATATAAGTGGATAATTTCTTTATTGAAACACAACTAATACGAATGCAATTATTATCTCCAAAACTTAAGTTCCCATGTATGATAGGATGTTAATATCATGCTCTTTAATAATGATAGTAATATAAATAAAATTACTTTTATAAAGTTTAGTATATATATTTTTTAAATACATACTTTAAAAGAAAATTAGAGCAGAATTAATGTTTGCTTAAACATTATTTTTATTTATAGAATTATTTTTCATTTATATATATTATTTTAATAAAAAAAATATAAGTATATTTTAGTTTATAGTATACTTACATAATATCTTTAACCAATGTAACGGTTTCTATCTACTTTTATTTACTTTTTTACAATTGAGATAAAACAATTAAAAAATTTTTTTTTTATTATGCCTGGATTAGACAATGGCGAAACTCATATTTTTTAGGCAAAATAGAACGAGATAGCATGTTCAAATTGGCCTAACGAAAGACTGAGACAAAAATTTATAGCATCTAGTTGGCATTCAAAAATTATAGGAACTTTTTGATATTCCTAAAAAATATTACTTGACAATGTAAATAATTTATTTGAAAAAAAATAATTGATTTGAAAAAAAATAATTCATCCATTTTTTTACCTAAAGCTTAGTACTCAGTTCAAAAAAAGTATGATTTTATATAGAAAATTTTACCAGGGGCTTTCGAAAATTGGACGTCCAAAAAAATTTCTGGACGATATTGCTGTCTCTACCGCACTTATACATAAATATATATCTTCATCCTTTAAAAAAATTCGACATTAGATTTCGCCATTGTGTAGTCGTACTTTAATTCAGCTAAAAAAATTCAAATATTTCAGTAGGTTCAATAATATATTATTATTATAATACCGTATTAATAAGTGTGGGCATATATATAATTTCTTAAATTAAAATTTAAAATCTGTACAATTTCTTAGCCTAATATATTGTAGGAAATATGGAAACCAAATGAATTATTTGTGCTCTCATAAAATATGTTTAATATTCAAAACTATAATAATTAGTGGATATGAAAGTCATTAAATCCAAACACATAATTTTCACTTATACATATATACTTACTTCAAATAGCTAGTTGAAAATATATATGTGTGCATATATTGTCAATTATTAATTTTAAAACAGTAAAAAAGCTCTGATTAAGATATAGATTTTACTCGATAAGATTTAGTACATACATATATATGTAATAATAAATTGTTTATTTAATTTGTATATGTACTCCTGGCTGGTTATATGGTTATCAGCCCACAGTTGTTTTTCAACTGCTGTTTTAAAATTAATATGTATGTACATATAAGATATAAATGTTATCGCAAAATAGAAGAATGGGGAAAATTAAAATGAATTAAATGAAAGTTTAAGAACTGAAATGTTGTAACTAACAAAATAATCGAATTTAAAAGGTAAACGAGTTTAAAATGATATTAAATTACATACATAAATACAATATAAAATAATTTTGAATTTGAAACAAGAAGTATATCAGGACATTCTCAGATCAAAATAATTTTTATATATTTAATAGTTTTTCAAATCTCCAAGCATATATGCATAATCACTTTCTACTAAATGATGTATTTAACAATTACAACACTTAGGGTCTAACAAAACGATTTATATATGATCAGTAGTAATTCAGGTTTTTGTATAGTTTTGTTGGTGTGAGGTGCTTTAATATATTCGGGGGTAACTGATAAATAATATTAAGTATGTATATAGTATTATTCCAATCAATCAATATTCGTGTTATTCACAAATATATGTAATAAGACACAATCAATCAGATATCTAATAACATTTCATTAAATACATATACAATTTTTTTTGTATACCTATAGCCAACAGGTGTCTTCAATCTTCTTGTTAATGTGACTAAATTCTCATAGAGATATATTATATTTGATTTCATATAGGAATGAAAATCCTTATTAAAATATAAATAAATGATAACAAAAAAAATATGATTTCTTATTTGGAAAATATACCTAAAAAATTACGTAAAAATATATTTTTTTGATTTTCTATCATTATTTTTATCTAATAGCAAATAATATATAATAAATAATTAAATTTTTTATATATGTACTATATATGTATATACTTAAATATTATTTTTTTAGTATCATTTTATTATATTATGATTAAAATATCTAAACTAAACTGTACTATCAGAGACAATATTGATTTAATTTAAAGAATTTTTATATTAATAAACTTACTTTCGAAATACATTATATAAATGTAGGTATGTATCTATGTACATATTTATTTTTAATATATAGGTCAATCGTTATTAGATAAACATTATATTTTATTATATAAATTATGATAATAATATAATAAGCAGACTTTATTTAAGGTTTGTTTTATATATCACATATCAAACCAAAAATTATTATATATATATAAACTGCAAAAATTCATTGGGTTTTGTGTGTATAATAATTAAAATTCTTTTTATTAATTTTTATATCCAATTAATTGTGGATTTTATTGAATTAGTTTTTATCGGTTATGTCAGAAAGAACTGATAAGCGAAGCAATATTATTTTTTTAAGTGAAAAAATAAATGGAATTCCCTATGACTATTTTCATTTCTCTGAATAATTTAAACCCCAAGTCAAAGCCCTTTTTATATAGACTCCTGTATTACGTAGCCTGTTTCAAATTTCCAGAGTTATTCAACATTTTTAAGTTAAATTTGATATAATTTCTTCATCTCACTCCAGGTCTTGCTTGTTTGGGATACTTACAATCGCCTGGGCATCGATCATTCTGACAGTGTAACATAATCTTAATCGTTAAAGAGTTTTACCTTTTTGACTAAATCAAAATCATCGTAGAACAATCAAAATTATATACCTAACATCAGCAAATCAAAATACAAAATTTATACAAACTGCTGTCATCTCAAATCCGTAATTCTCAATATTGATTTAAAAATTACTTTATTTAATATATTATTTTAAATTTGCAATTATATTACATTTTCTCATTTTCTCAATAAAATGTCAAAAAGTAAGATTTTTTTACATTAGACATATTTTTATGAAATGCTAAAAATATTTGTATAACTTTTTGAAATATCCCAAATATTACAAAACCAAATATTTTAATCATTTTATAACTTGCCAAATCATTTCGGCATATTGCTGATAAATATTCCTGGCTGTACTTTTCTGTAATAATTGTTTAAAAATATTATTATTTTCAAGATAATATTCATGTTATATAATTATTGGCAATAACTTTTGGATTTCAACTAATCGTCATCTGTTTTCAATAAATATTCTTAGAGGATTTGAAAATAAATTTTTTTAGTACATTTTACTTGAATTTAGTTTTCTATAAAATGTAAGTACTATAAGTAAATTTTTGAAATTATTAAAAAAAAATCAAAATATCAAATTTTTAAGCCTATAGAAGAATCAGACACTATAAACCCAGATAAGGTGAAAATAATTTGGTTTCAGACAGAGTATAAAACCAGATAAGGTGAAAATAATTTTTTATTCATATTTATGGTGAAAATATTATACTATATATACATACATATATGTATAAAAATTATTACACTTTTACACTTATCTATTTCTTATTCTTATTTATATTTTTTGTAATATTTTATTTTCAGATTTTATGTATTTCAGTAACTAACATTAATATGTATGTATATATGTATGTATATATTTAAACACAAAACAGACAAATTACTTTAAAAGTCTACACCTCTGAAGACATAATATCGTAACAAACATAAAAAAAAAACAAGTTTTCATTCCATTGTAAATTCCATCTTAATTAACGCTTCCTTTTAATAAAATTATGGTAACCTTGAAATGGTTCTTCACCTTAATATTACTATATATAACTAAATCAACTACACATATTGCAATCTTGAATATATATTATTTATTATTATTATAATATACATATTTTTTTATATACATTTGTACATTTACTTATTTATGTTAAATTAATTATATTTCTTGATATTTATTATTTAAAGCTGCAAAGTGAAATTAATACTTTGATTTTGCAATATATTCTTAACTAACCAGTTTTTTTTAAGTACTTTATAGATACAAAAAATAATAATAATAATAATATTAAAACTAAATATAATATTAGCTTTATTTATTACGGCAAAAATAATTGACATACATTTGCATCATAAAAATTATTATTAATAATTACATACATATATTGTAAAGTTTTTCTAAATATATATAATTTTTTTTATATTAAAATAAAAATGTGATTGTGGACTTTTTAAATAATTTCATTTATTATCAACAGACATAACCTATGTATAGTTTAATTAATTATGAATTCCAGAACTTGATTATTTTATAGATTAATTTTCATTTAAGTTATTCTAACGGGTCGCATTCGCATAGATAAAATATTAATGATTTCTTGTCGTTAATATGTTTATGTATAATGAATTCTACATGTAATTGTTATTCATTTAAACTTAAGTTATATAGTCGTTATGGCTATTATATATTTAAGCTTTATGGAATTAATTATTTAAATTATTTATTTAATTATTATAATTTTTTAAT
This sequence comes from Empis stercorea, assembly GCA_949752835.1. NCBI lineage: Eukaryota > Metazoa > Arthropoda > Insecta > Diptera > Empididae > Empis > Empis stercorea. The sequence continues at coordinate 19,249,114 of OX457089.1, forward strand.
TATATACTTATTTTTTATACATAAAAACTTAATGTATAGTATTCACTTTCATGTGTATTTCTAGATTCATCGTGTCAATCTCGATCGACTAGACATAACAAATATCCTGGAATTTGACTATATCAATATTTGTACAGCAACTCCTAGTAGCTATCATCGGTAGGTCGATCCTTACCCCCCAACAAGGCAACAAAATATTGTGAATGGTATTTGGCACTCTCCACCTTTTTCACGGCCAATAATGGTACTGCAAATTTTTATACTTTTTTTAAAAATTTAAGATACAAACAGTCCACTATAATAATCAAAATATTTATTTTTATTAATCAATCATAATAAGATGCATTTAATCTGTTATTAGCTCAGGTGCTGAGAGCCGCAGTTATTCGATATTCGGCCAGTTAATTTTGACAATTTTAACTTGAAATTTAATTCTATAAGAATAAATCTTTGGCTAAATTGAATCACGGTCCAGTTCACAAGCATCCGAACGAAATCGCTCATTCGACAATATATACGCCGATGATTCAATTGACTAATTTAATCGTAGCATGTAGTGATCTGTTAATATCGGGGTGATTTCAGTTTCAGAGTTAATGCGAGTTTCAAAATAAGGGTGATCGTAATAACTATGGAATATTACTTAAAAATCATTTTATTTTTTAAACATATTTATCTATTGACGTCACAGTTACAATTTATCTGGAATTACAACTAATACTAGGTTTAATTTAATTTACAGATTACAACTGAATCTACATATTTTAAGCTCCAACCATAATATTAATTTAGGGTATTTGTTTTAACTATTGTGTTTATCCGGATGTCCTAAAAACATCAAAGATTCCTTGCAAAATAACTATAGTATACATTTCATATTTCTAATATGAAATTTTATTGGCAACTAAATTTCAATAATACTGTATGAATTTATCTGTGCAAAATATTTGTTTAATAATAATTTTAATAATTTTCTTTGTATACAAATTACACAACAAGTCATTAGACATTAATTAATATTAAGTAGATAAAGAAAATGTATAAGTTCGCTTGTTCAAATATATCAATTTTTTATGTAGTTAAAAATTAGCAAATATTTAAATAAATTATTATAATCATATAAGTTTAAAAATAAGTTTCATAATATTGTTTATTTTTACGAACATTACTCGTTTGTTTTTCAATTTATTGAGCTAAATTATATTCAAAATTTAAGATTGATATAAGAAATAATATTCATTCTTTATACATATTAATTAAAAAAAATATAAATAAAAAAAAGTTTCTTACAAATACTTTCCCTTAAAGAAATATTCAACTAAAAAGTAATAAACAAGCAAATAATACCACATCAATGTACTTTCCCGTTGAGTTTTAGCCACTCTCAGCAATAGTAAGGGTAAGCAGACCTCCTTATAAATGGCATTAATTCTGATAAGGTCTACTTTCCCTTAGTATTGCTGACAGTGGCTAAAACTCAACGGGAAAGTACATTGATGTGGTATTATTTGCTTGTTTATTACTTTTTAGTTGAATATTTCTCAATGAGATGTACTCGTCAAGACCTTTCATTTGATACCCCACATGGTTTTTTTGGTACATTCAAAAATTAAACGGCCCTCCGAGCTCCCTTCCCCCCATCAAAAAGGCCCCAAATTTATATGGTACCAAGCATTTGATCATCCAAATTTGAGCTCAATCGGCCGTTTAAGAGTTTGGCCAGGTGAGGAGATATATATATATATATTATATACCTATATACTGGAAGTGTGAATTCATAAAAGGGAAAGTAAAAAAAGGTTAAATCATATGCCTTCAGGAATAAATAAATTAAGATTTTAAATTTTACAGTATCATAGAATATCTTATCAAGTAAATTACGAAATAAATAAAAAACAATTAAATTAATTAATACCAATTTCTTATCAGAATTTTTTTTTCTACACCACACCATGGTGGGAATTGTCAAAAATCTGTGGTGTAGGAAAGTGTAAGGTATGAAAAAAACATACTTTTATTACACCCTGACAAAATTCTTTATAATTTTAAATTGTTATACTTTTTTTCATAATTTGTGATTAAAACATTATTTAATTGACGAATAGTATATATTTCCACCTTAAAAAGTATAAAAAAAATTAATTACATCTCCACTTTCTATTTCTACACCTTCAAATTTGAGGGTGTAGAAAAGTGTAGAAAAGTGTGTCTGAAAAGAAATTGGTACAAAATAAAGTTTATTTCCATTAATAAACAATTATTATAATTGTCAAACATGTAAAACACAGAGCCCATGCCATAAGATCCATGTACGTTTTTTGTCAAGTTTCGAATTAGAATTTAGAAATTAGAAAGAAACAATGGCTGAGGAAGTAACCCAGGCCTGAAGTAGACCTATTGTAGTGGCCTTTTGTTCTTGTATATTTTTAAATGGCTTGGATGTAATGTCGAAAGGTGTATATGGAACCAGTGACCTAGAGCATTGAATCTCTTAGTAGACAGTCCAAGTTTTGGAAAAGAATCAGGCTTATTTTTCAAGCAAATTTTCGTAGAACACACTCTCTTTCACCTAAATTTTTATTACTTTGTTTCCACAAAGTTCTTAAACATTTTTAGCATTTCAATAAATGTTTATTTCTAATTTAACACGTTCGCGGACACCTACTGCAATTGCAGTGGACAGATCATGTGATCTTTTGTTTCAGCTTTAGCTGAATAACGTGATGTTTTTTTGTGTCCGCCAATGTGTTAATTGGTCACAATCTGGTAAATTATTCGTATTTCCATTGACCTTGTTAGAATATATACATAGTATATTAGGACCATTAACATTATGTCATCTCGGGAATAGCAATATCTGCTTAAAAAATTTCGAAAAACGCCTGAATAGATTTCAGTTTTTTTTTATTCTTGATGACAATTGAAAAACATAAATGTATAATTAGTTACTATATTTAATATTAAATTTATATTTAACATTATGTTGTTATTAACGAATGACTGCTAATAATTGTTAAAAACAATCTTAATTTATTTTGAAATTATTTAGTTTAATATTATTGATTGCTGTTAAATATTTATATTATTTTATTATATAATTTAGAAAAAATTGCAAATTCAATTTAACTATGTTAATCACTGAAACTATAGCTATAACAATTTTCAACGAATTATCCAATATATTTAATATTTATTATCTTATGTTAGAAAATTACTTTTAATTTTATTGATAGAATATCTCTAAAAAATATATTTATTATCGTAGATATACAAAAGATAAGATTTTAACTCTTAAAAATTAAATATTATTGAAGGCTGTGAAATAATAGGATTAAAAGTTTAACTCTCTGGATAGAATCTAAAATTTAAATTTCATTAATACTTTTACGCTGATTAGAATATAAATATAAAAATAATTATATCGATAACCTTTTTAAATTTAGTATTTTAATACTCGTATATTTAGTTTTATAATTATGGGCATTTTTTAAATTATCTACTGTAACTGCATGTTTTGAGTATATGTTACACCCTCTAGTGGCAGAAATTAAAATGTGATTTTATACTACTACTTACTACCTTTCAGATGTGACATTAAACCTAATTTCGACTATTGAAAATCACATTTTAAAAGTTAACATTTTATATATTTTAGTATTCAGAGCCTCTAGCGGTATAAATTTGAAATAGGTTACCGGTATCGTATTCTACTCTTAAATAACTTTCCAACGAGTGGTCAAACTTTATTTTTGGTCCACATTTACTATATTAAATTACATTTTTATTCGGAATAAGGTTTTTTGGCAAAATGCTAATAGCGCCGCCTACCGGCCGAATTTTAAAATTCTATCAATTACATCTGGTTCTCAATAAAATCAAGCTTTCCATCGGTGGGTCTATCATAAAATTGTGTGTACAGTAACTATGTGAAATAACTGATTTTTATTGTTTACATCGGACGGACAGACAGACGGACAGACGGACGTACGGACAAAAGCGTTAACATAAGGGATTTTTATTAAAAAAAAAAAAGCACTAAAAATATATTGTTATTGTTATAATGATTCTGTAGCATCTTGAGATTATAAAATTTACAATACTAAAATAATATACAATTATATTTAAATGACAATAATTTACAAAAAGAATTTAAGAACATAAGTAATTATTATTTTTAATATATTTATTTCATTTGAAATATTGCCAAATTTTTAATTAATTTAAACATTTTGTACTGAAATATGAAATACTTTTTAAAATAAAAATTTAGTTTTTAACACCTGCTTGTTTCGTTTCAATGGAAAAAAAAATTATATTGAAAAATGTTTCATTAAAATACCAAATTTGTTATAGTATCTTGCCCCAGGCACAAAACGTTATTTATATGTTAGAAACAGTACACAATCAACCCAAAAAGAATGAATTATTTTAACATTAATTACAAAAAAAATTTAATTTCTATTTAGATTACAAAAAAAATTATATTTTTCATACAATAAATAAGAGCCATTTTTTTCATCAATAATATTCATCAAAATATTTAGTAGTATGTACTTATAATTAGAAAAAGCTTTTAAAATGTATATTAATGTATAAATTTAATATAAATATTATTTCATATGACTACTAAATAAGAATTATTTTTTGAAAAAATCTTTCTTAAAAAGTCAATTTATTAATTATGACCTGTAAGAAAAATAATTCTTCGCTTGCTTGCTTGACTTATGTTACCAATAATGCTGGGTTTTAATGATAAAAATTTGCCGCTTGTGCAGGAAAATTAGACCGAAAGGTTTTATTTCTTATGGAAATTTAATATGTGCGAAGAGAACAACAAATTCTCATTTGCAAGGGATATTTTTTATTTACCAGGGATAATTTTTATTTGCAAGGGAAATCTTATATGGTATCACAGTTTTGTTGAAATTTGACATTTCAGTATTGTCATTAAAAAATTTTATTGTTTACATTTTTTTATGTTAATTATATTTTGAACTAAATTTATATATAAAATGTAAAAAATGGAAATGTTAATAATTTTAAAAAAAATTAATTAACTTTGTTTATGCCGGTTTTTTTTCATGTACAAGGATGTAAATAATTAATTTTGGACTGTACCATTAAAATTATTATTTCCAATTATTAATGAGTTTATATTTAGTAATTTCGTATTTTAAATTATTATTAACGATTGGTAATCAAATTATTTCCAGGTTTTTGCAAAAAATATAAAACGTATATTTTTTAAAACTTTAATTGATTGAATGAAATTGACACAAATGCATTACAATAATATATTAATCAATAAATTTTAATAATAATAATCACCGAACTATAAATGTTCGTTGATAATAATAAAAATTAAATTTTTATATGATTATTATTATTAATATATTAAATTATTTAATAGAGTAAATTACTTAACATTTTTTAAATTACAACAAATTCAATTTTAAATATTTATTAATATATATATTATTCAGAAAAGTGTGATAATTATATCAGAAAAAATTCAAATATTTATATAGGAGATTCAATATAAATTTTGTAAATATAAATTTTTTACAATTGATTTTTTATTATACAATTTGCAATTAATATTTAATTGCTGATTTTAAATATAATAGTTGAAATGATTTATTATTTTTTTAAATAAAATTGCACTGCCATTCAACAGTGCCATCTGTGATCTGTACAGAGATAATCAGCTATTTTAAATTCCCTTGTGCAGCGATCTATTTTTTTCTCATGTAAAAATATAATATACTATCTCGTTCTATTTTTCCTGCACAAGCGGCAAATTTTTATCATTAAAACCCAGCATAATACAAATATTAAATTATAGTATTATAACAAATCTAAACTCAGTTTTAGTTTAAAAACAAATTATTTCCGCCCGGATGATTTAAACACTTTTTATCAGTTCATTATACGGTGTGGTAGTTATTGGCTTTAAAGGTTTAAAGTATGTATTCATCAAAAATGAACTATGTTCAGGAAATTTAATTGTATAGTTATAATATATATTTAATTTTTTGGCACTAACTTTTAATAATTATATTTTAATATTGTAATTTAACATTTTAAATTAAATTAAATTACATTTGTGCATAGACTTTGTGCATAGACTAAACTAATGCATAGACCACACACAGATACAGGCAAGCGATAAATTTAATATTTTTAAAATTTAATTTGACAATAATTTACGTTTGTTTGAAGGATAATTCTTTTAAGGCTGGACTAATAGAATTTGATGGTTGATTCGTTTGGATACAGTAGGACCAATATCCCTTCGTGCTGAGGTCTCTAGTGGGCCCATGGTGTCCAATCAGTTAGTTCTTCACATTCATCATTCCATCTCACCTCCATAATGAACTTTAACAATTTAGATATTTAATTTTATCTGGTTGCTATCAGATCTTTCAACAAGTAACAAACTCGATTTCTCAGCGGTTGTTGACTTACCCCAGGGTAATGGCAGCGAACATGCTTCAACGATTCATACCTCATCACATCACAGTCATTGCAAAGCCTGTAATATAATTATTCTATTAGTAGCGAATTTCAATTAATATTTTCTATATTCATATTTTTTTTAAAATATTATCAATGTTTTTCAAACTCATTTAGCACATAATTATAAAAAACAATAATAATAATTTAACATATACAAAAACATATATTAAATTAAACCCGTATGTTAAATATTTTTAAATTTAAAAAAAATACAAAAAGTATGTATTATGTATAATTGACTTTTCAGTATTTAAGCTACATAATATTTAATTGCCATTAATACAAAAGTTTAAACATTACTAATCAGTAATTTAGAAAAAAAATATATTTTATTATTTTCTTTGAAATATTATTACTAAATTTTTATTTAATTATTATTACTATGAGAATTATTTTCATTTAACCTAAATTATTTTAATAAATTATTCTAAAATGTACTTGATTTAAAAGAAAGAAGCCTGAATAACTTTTACTCATATGGTTCAAACTTTGGAAGCATATTGTGCGTGTACTGCTTATATTCAATTTTTGGTAGATTATAGGGAATTTACTATATGACCCATTTCAACATGATGGAAGATTTTATATCCTTTTTTATATGTCCAACTCTGTACCTCCATCTGGAAGAAACAAAATACGTATACGCGGGTAAAAAAACAGAGATTAATATAAAAGACTTAGACTGAGATTAATATAAAAACAATTTTACCATTTTTTTATTCATTTAAGAATTAAAAATATTGTGAATTAATTGCAAGGTAATACAAAATAACAAATTTGATTTATACATTTAATACATATTACATAAATGTATTTGCACGAGTTCTTACTTGGCTAATGATTTTTTTTTTAAGAAATATATTAATCAAATATAATTTTATCATCACATTAAACTATATTTTACCTGACATAATTATACAGAGTGATCCAACTTCAGTTTCCCAACTTATTTTTTCAAAAATGCAACAAATTTAAGGAAATTTTAGGATTTTTATTCATTAATTTCATGAATTTCATTAATTATGAAAAATAATATCAATTAGGTAACCGCCTCTGGACCTTCTGCAGCAGCCGATCCTTTCGAGGTAATTTTCGATTACTTTTTCGTACATTTCGGGCGATATCTCGGCTATAACTTGGCGCATGTAGGTTTTGAGCTGCTCCAACGTTTCGTGTTTGTTGACGTGGATACAAAAAACTCCAACCCTGCGAACGCCGACGAATCAACAAATCCGGGTCTTCGGACACACTTTCACTTACAGCAGCAATATTCTAGACTGAACGAACGCCACGATGGTGCACATGCCTTACTCTATCTCCAATGCAGCCAGTCTCTTAAAATTTTTTCACTACGTTGCGAATTGTTCGCTCAGTAGGACGATTAAATTGACCATAATCTTCCAGTAAATTTCTATAAACAGTTCCTACAGAATTGTTATTTCTGTAGAACAATTAAACAATTTTGCCGATCCACTTCGTAAATGTATTGTTACAAACTAATACTTGACACTTTGAAAACTTGTGATTATTGACAACTGTCTTGGATCACCATTTATAAATTTCATTTCCTTCTGTGATCCATAAAGTGAATAGTGATAAATAAAAAAAAAATTAATTTAACATTAATATAATTTTATTATATAAAAAAAAATTCGCAATAAAATTCATTTGAATTGTGAAAAATATAACTTATTCCGAGAGGAAATTAAAGTTAATATATACATATATATATATTTCCCATAATTTCTAAATTAGAATTTCATTTGGGAGGTATTTAATTCATACATTTATTATCTATATAGGTACAAAATCTAAATTTAATATCTCCATATAAATATAAATATTAAATATATCTCGATATAAATAAATATATAAATATATATTAATTAAAATATTTTATTACAGAACTTAATGGTACATATGCAAGTTTAAATTTGATATAACTGAATGATACAATGAAATAAATATTCACATAAATCATGAATTCCGTTCGGAAGATATTCCGTCGGAGATTTCCACTCCGACGGAGAAAAAAATGGAATTATGAAATACCTCAGAATCGTATAAAAATATTGCCATAGCAAACCCATTTTTCGGATTTTCGAAATCAGCTGATTTTCTTCAAATTCAAAAATTAAATATTTTTAAAATATTTTTCTTTAATTTTTTTCATACAAACATGATGAAAATTATTTAAAAAGTATTTAAGTGCGCCTACACAATGGCGAAATTTAGTGGCGAATTTTTTTAAAGGATGAAGATATATATTTATGTATAAGTGCGGTAGAGACAGCAATATCGTCCAGAAATTTTTTTGGACGTCCAATTTTCGAAATTTAATTTCGAATTGGACGTGCAATTATGGCACAAGACGTCGGGCACAAGACGTCGGCTCTCGTCTTGTGCCATAATTGGACGTCCAAAAGATGAGATTTTATAGAAACACTTTAGATAGCGTGAATATTATATATATACAAAATTATATTTTGTCAAATTTATTTTTTTATTTTAAAGCTAGGTATTCACTTCCAAAAAAAAAGTTGCCAAATTGTGAGCAAAATATCATATTAAAAATATGTAAATATAATATAATCATACTGAGTACCATGTGTATATAACAAAGCAAAAACTAAGAAAAAATATTTTGCCCCTGGTAAAATTTTCTATATAAAATCATACTTTTTTTGAACTGAGTACTAAGCTTTAGGTAAAAAAATGGATGAATTATTTTTTTTCAAATAAATTATTTTTTTTAAAATAAATTATTTACATTGTCAAGCAATATTTTTTAGGAATATCAAAAAGTTCCTATAATTTTTTTGAATGCCAACTAGATGCTATAAATTCCCAAACCAAAATTATGTTTTTGTTTCATTCTTTCGTTAGGCGAATTTTAGCATGCTATCTCGTTCTATTTTGCCTAAAAAATATAAGTTTCGCCATTGTATAAACCTTACATTAGTTTCTGAATTTGTAGAAAATCAGCTGATTTCGAAAATCCGAAAAATGGGTTTGCTATGGCAATATTCGGCTCTCGTCTTGTGCCATAATTGGACGTCCAAAAGATGAGATTTTATAGAAAAACTATAGATGGCGTGAATATAATATATATACAAAATTATATTTTGTCAAAAAATATCATATTAAAAATATGTAAATATAATATAATATAATATAATCATACTGTGAGTACCATGTGTATATGACAAAGCAAAAACTAAGAAAAAAATTTTGCCCCTGGTAAAATTTTCTATATAAAATCATAATTTTTTTGAACTGAGCATATGTTTGTGCCAAAAAAATGGATTAATTATTTTTTTTAAAATAAGTTATTTACATTGTCAAGCAATATATTTTAGAAATATCAAAAATTTCCTATAATTTTTTGGAATGGCAACTACATGCTATAAATTCCCAAACCAAAATTTTGTTTTTGTTTCATTCTTTTGTTTTCGTAGAATTTTAGCATGCTATCTCGTTCTATTTCGCCTAAAAAATATAAGTTTCGTCATTGTCTAAACCTTACATTATGGCACAAGATATAAATTTGCTTTTAAATAATTTGAGTCAATATTTATAGAGGCTTGTTCCAAAAGCTTGTAACATATTTTTATGTGCTTGCAAAATTTTCCTATCAAAAACTTATTTTGAATAATCGCATCATATATGAACCATTGATTTACATTGTAACCAGGCAACCAATCACCTGTAACGATTCATAAAAAATTTCAGTAGGCGAACTTAAAATAATCAAATAAACATTTTTTTTACAAGTAGGTCGCAAAAACCTTATAGTTTTAATAGTGGGTCGCGATGATAAAAGTTTGGGAACCCCTGGTCTACGCAATCTTTTAGGAAGTCTCCGACGGAGCTAAAATCGAACATTTCTCCGTTCCGAACGGAATTCATGATTAAGGCGGATTTTCATTACAAAATATTTCGATTTTCACAAAAAGCTTGAAGTCGTCGACCAGAACGGGATGCGAAATACATATATATTAGTTGTGTGATAGAGAGATAAGATCATCTTTTTTAAAAAAATTATTTGACATTCATATCTTTTTTATGGCAAATAATTTGACAATCACATCTTTTTATAGTATAAAATTTGACATTGGCGTCTTTTTATAGCAAAGTATGTCGGCTGAGATATTTTCCTATAAAAAGATGTGATTGTCATATGAAAAAGATATGAATGTCAAAAATATGAATGATCAAAATGTTTTTTTTTTGCAAATTAATTTTTTTAGCACATTTCCAACCAAATTGGAAGAAATGTGTATATTAGTTTCACTCTGTCTGTCCGTCTGTCCGTCTGTCCGTCTGTCCGTCCGTCCGTTTACACAAACTTCTACATCTATTAAGATAGAGTATTAATATTTTGATCATAGATAGATAGTAATAAAATAATAGGTCCAGCAGAACAAAATTTTCTTCTATCTCTTTTCCCCTCTGAGTTATTCCCCCTTCAAGTTCGAAAATTACCCATATTGAACATCTAATAACTTTTAAACCAATAAAAATTTTTGAGGTCTGTAAAAGCCATAAGATAGGAAAATCTTTTATCTTTTTTGTGCAATAAACAAATTTTTTAAAATTTAATTCTTTGATGTATAAAAATACCGTTATCTTCATACAACTTTTTTTAGTTTTTTTAACACCCTGTATTTCCCAAACTGCTTATTATAGAAGGCTGAAATTTATGCACCAAAGAGATATCTAAAAAATAACTAGAGTCTCTGAAGAAATTGTATCCGTATCTCTTCTCCCCTTTCCGTTGTGGCCCTTCGAAAATCAAAAAATTACATTTTTAATTTACTTGTAAAATTATAACTGCACAATATTTTTAAAAACAAATATTGGGAAAAGTTTCAAAATTCATATTTGTTTAAAGTGCATTAATTAATAAATTATAGTCATTTGCCTCACACTTATAATTAATCAAAATTCTTAATCATGTAAAATTTTGCAAAAAACGAACATTTTGCATATTTTTAGGAGCTTTATAAAGGGAATATTGGATATTATTTCATATCACATTATATGTTCAATTAAAAGCAAAATTAGGGAAAACTTAAATGATAATTTTATATATATGTATTTTGTTGGAATAATAAACTTGGAAGGAAAAAAAATTAATAAAATCCAACAGGGATACATTTTTTACCTATATTTACCATATCATTTTTTATCTTTCCTATGTATAGTACATTGAAAATACTACTAAAACTGCACAATATGCACATATAGGAATTCTCATTGTTTTACAATAGCTCATAGTTCTACATGTGGCGATTTTGAGGAAATGTGCTTTTGACAAACCCGGGGTTTGTTTATCGTATTTTTTAATTAAAGCTAGGTATGTACTTAGTACTCAATTTAAAAAAAGTATAATTTTATGTAGAAAATTTTCTAAAGATTCAAAATTTTTTCCTTAGTTGTTACTTTATCATATTCACATAGTATAATAACTGGTGGTTTCGATTCCAAACAGGTGTTTTTGGACAATTTTTATAAAATATGATATTTTGCTCACAATTTTGTTGTTGTTGTTGTATCGATTCCAGGCCTGAAAATAGATTAAAAGAATCTCCCCCCTCATTACAATGTTACAACCCAATTCTAATTACTACATCACTATATTATTAATTAAAGCAGCCAATTCTACAGTATTATTACTAAAGTACTAACTACAGTAAGCATAATAAAACGACTAATACTACCTTACTTACTAAAGGTGGAAAGTGTAAGTTAGAAAGTGTAGAATCAGGTTGGGAGACCCAGAAAAGTGGCCACTTTGGTGGGCTGTGACCACAGGTCTGAGGCTACAAGGTCTGTTGGTGTCTCAGAGCAATTGAAGAGGTGATTGGTGTCGTGAGTGCCTTGGTTGCAAGCAGGACAGCTGTCATCTGTGCCCGGGATGTGCTTTATAGCTCTGGAGCATATTGCACCAACCTGAGCGCAGTTGAGCTAGAGTAGTTCTTGTTGCCCTGGGCAGCGTTTTCTCACTGTCATCGATCGCGAGTGGCCTTGTGCCAAGGACCCTGTTTAATTTGCTAGAAGAGATAGCTGTCGAGACAGTGTCTGTATGTAGCTGTTTGTGTGCTGCACGGATAGAGGTAGAATTCCAGGTGGTCGGAATTGCTGGGGCAACATTTGTTTCGAACACTCTAAGGTCCTTCCGTATGTTACGTTGCGGCAACTCACTGGAGGTGATGTTGTGGATGGGATGTGTGGGATTGTGGCAGGACAGCAGGAATTGCTTAGAAAGTAATTCGTTATGCTGCCTGACTGGGAGGATGGAGGTTTCGTGGTGGAGGTGATCGGGGCAGGAAATGGAGTGGCAGCCAGTAGCGATGCGTAGAGCTGTGTTTTGTCGGGACTGAATATTTTTCCATTGAGTGTCGTTGAGGTATGGCGTCCAAACTGGAGCGGCATAGCTAATGACAGAGCGACCAATCGCTTTATAAGTTGTTGTGATAATTTCTTTGTCCTTCTCCCAATTCGTGCCCGCAACAGCTCTAAGTACTCTATTTCTACTACTTACTTTGTTGCAAATGGACTCGAGTGTTTAGAAAAAGTCAAAAGGTTGTCGAAAGTCACTCCAAGAATATTAGGATTGTTAACTGTCGGGACGAGATCCCGTTAATTTGAATATTCAGGAGGAGTTTGACTTCTTTGGTCCAAGTAGTAAAAAGAGTAGCAAGTTGGAGTTTCCTCGCATTAAAAAATTGTTCTAGTTCCGACAAGTAGGTGTTAATTCTGTCGGTAACTTCATTTACATCTAAACCGGTAGCTGCGACCGAACAGCCATCAGCATATGTAATCAATTTGACACCCTCAGGTGCAGGTGGAATCATTGATAGATATAAATTGAAAATAATTGGAGAAAGAACCCCGCCTTGTGGTACTCCCATTCTCAATTTTCTGTAACTCGAACGTGAGTTTCTGAACTCTACGAAAGCCGTCCTGCAATGGATGTAAAATGATAGGAATCTTTTGATGTCATTGGGCAGCGTCGAGTTCAGAATATCGTTGAGAAAAATCGCATGAGAGACCGTGTCAAAAGATTTGGACAAATCAAGTGCAACGACAACTATGCGCCAGTGCGGACGACGATGGTTGATACCATCCGCAATTGCAGTGGTGAGCTCCGTTAAAGCTGTTGTTGTGCTGCGGCATTTCCTGAAGCCATGTTGGTGTGAGGCTAAAGTGAAATGCCGCTGAAGCTGGGGAAGGATAAGACCTTCCAAAACTTTAGCTACTGGTGAAAGCAGTGAAATCGGTCTGAAAGACGTTGGATGACGTTAGGTATGTTAAGCTTGTCTAGCGTAAGATTTTGGCTAGATACTCGAGGCTTAGGATGTTAAGCTTTATCAGCATTATCATCGAAATTCCATCCGGCCCGAGGGCCTTGGAAGGTTTGGCTTTTCTTATAGCTTCATGTACATCTGAAGCGGTGAATGACGAGATGTTATTTTCCGATTTCAGAGCTTTCAGCTTACGTAATACAGGACGGATGGTTTTGTCCTGAACTGGCGGATGCTCAACAAATTGTCAGCAGAATTGGTTGGCGCATTTCTTAGGGTTGTCATATTGGGTGTTATTGAAAGTGATAGCCGTGTTATTTAGTGGTAGGCGTTTGCCTGAAAGGCCACTAATTGTGGACTTCTTGGACCCAGGCGAGCACTGTTCGAGGTGGCTCAACCATTTGAATCGGCTACCAACTTGTGGATGTCCTGTGTGAGTTGAGCGATACGTGCGTCACATTGTTGGGATTGGGATGTGGATGTGGTTGGAGTGGATGATTGTTGGGATATGGTTGGGGAAATGGTTAGGGATGTGTGTGGGGATGGGGTATTTGCTCTAGCTGCACAGCAACTACCAATGAATGTTGAAGTGTAGTCGGCTGTGCTGCGGAGTCCAGAACACTGAACAAAATGGCACCAGTTGTTACAGCCATTGCAGCGAACCGAAGTAACCGTTTTCCTAATAGGGTGATTACAGACCGAGCAAGACCAGATTCTGGGACCCGGGTTTGACTCGATGCCGGCAATTAATAGTAGGATTGGGAGAAGATCTGCCGGTATGATCCACTTAAGTAGTGAAAAGAAAAGGTCAGGAACAGAGTCTGAAAAGGAAAACTCAAATAACCTAATCTCAAACCTGTTTTCGATGTGGCGATCCTTGGCCTGGTATCCAACTGGTGTTGATTGCCAGGGTCTATCCGGTGCGTAGAACCGATCGTCATGGGAGAGTCACAATTTTGTCGGTTTTTTTTGTGGAAGTAAATACTTAGCTTAATTAAAAATTAGTTGACACAAAGTTTACAAAACTATTTTTTTTTAATAAATAGACAAATAATTATTATATTCTGCCAAATATTTCACCATAAAAAGATTAGTGACATCTAATGGCTGGAAACAAAATTAATGACGCTGCCTCGTTCTGCCTTATACAATATTTTTATATCTATCTCTTTCTAGTTTTCTGCAAAATATTAAAATATTATAGTAATGAAAATACGTTTTTTGATTTGCATTGCAATGAAAATCAGCCTTGTGATTATCAAATTTTATTCAGATATGATTAAAGATTAAACTTGTCTAGTATAATGACTAAACATTTTTTTTTGGCAATTTTCATTAATTGATCATATTTATACAATTGACTGAGCCGGAAGGAAATCGTACATTGTACATTATATAAAATATATTTAATTAGAACGATTTTTATTCGTCAACACAACAAAACAATTTTACTAATTCAATTAAATTGTACAAAAACCTCAACTTATTATTACTTCTTATCTATTTAAAATTCAAATTTAACATGAATGATGACATATTGTTATAGTATAAACAAAATTTGATTTAAAAATTAAATGAATAAAATAAATAATAAAAAAATATCAGGCGCTTATAAATTTTAGGAGAGTATAGCTACAATATTATTCAAACAAAATGTTATAAAATGAAAAAAAGAGCTTTAAATTAAATGATTGTTCAAAATATTGACTGTAAAATTAATTCAAAGTATACATACTTCTTGATTAGTTTTTTCGTTCAACATTTTTCATGCTATTCAAAAAAAATTTACGTTTTGACGTCACGTTTTTTGTTAGTGAATCTAAAGTGTTGAATGAAAATGAAAAATTGTCTCATCTGAAGGCATTTAAAAAGAATTTTAATTTAATTCAAATATTCGAGTATTTTTAATAAAATAAAGATCATCTCATATTTTGTAGTAAAAGTATATAAGTAGATAATTTTGTTGCAAAGTAAATAAGATAATTGCATTAAAATTTTATTTCAAGTCAGTATACTCATATAAATTCTGAAACAAAATTTTACCTTTAAACCTTTTATAATAAACTTTTATCAAAAAATACGAGTATCATGTACAAGTAGTGAGCCGCTCAGAAGCCAATGTGATTAAGTCCATTTTTGAATAATGGTTTTTTTATAAAACAATTATATATAGTGTATATAATTTTATATAGTGTATATCAGTGTATGTTCAATTGTATAACCTAAACCCAAAAATACTTTACATCCTTTTTGTCAAATAATTCATACAAATAAATTCTTAAAATTAATATTTTAAAATCCTTGATTTTCTCCGATTTTTGTGCTATGGACTTAATCACATTGGCTTCTGAGCGCCTCACTACTTGTACATGATACTCGTATTTTTACTAAAAGTGATTAAGTCCATAAAAATTAATTTTATTTTACTAAAATTAATTTTTATGGACTTAATCACATTGGCTTCTGAGCTCCTCACTACTTGTACATGATACTCGTATTTTTGCTAAAATTATTAGATAAGAATGCATACATAATATGCTTGTAAAATTTTGATTTAACATATAAAACGAATAATTAACTATCAACATGGGACATCCTATATCAAATAATGTTAATCAAGTAGGTAAATACACACTTTTTCAAAATAAAAAAATATAAATAAATGTTGTCAATTTTTTTTTTTTTATTTTTAAAAACTTCTTTTCTGTTTACATAAAAATTACACCTAAAAAGTGTACTGTTTCGTTGTGTTTTTTTTTTGTAAAACAAAATAATTTTTTGTATACCTACCAATAATGTGTACGTAGTACGTACATCGTACATTGTGTATTTATGAACACTTGTATTTACTCAATAAATATAAATTATATTCGAAATTATTAAGAGAAATATTTTCAATTTTTATTATTTAACAAATTTTGTATATACTTATGTATATAAAAAAAATTTGTATACCTAAACATTTGCGATTAGCACTAAATGATTACAGGTGAAAATTTTAACCTTTTGCAAGGTTGAAATTTTTTTATATACATATTATGACATTAAATTGAACTTTATGTTGATAGAAAATTTGATTATAGCATATGGGAACGGCGTGCTTTATTTGTTGAGTCATTATTATTGATAAAAACCCAAAAACAAATTTGTTATTTTTAATTCGAAATTAAGAAAAACTGTTGGATCTTCTAAAACTTGTCTCTAAAATATGTAAAAAAAATTCTTAATATATTTCTAAAATTTATTTAATTTAATTTGTTAGACCAAACTTTCGTGAAATAAAAAATTTGATATATTCAAATTACAAATTCATAATGTAATTTTAATATAAATTTCATAAAGAATAATAACATAACCTTTTCTACTTATAGTAAAATTTTGTACATAAAATAAAAATATTAAATTTTATTGAAATTATTTAATTAATGAAATAAAATTTTGTTTATTTATTGATATTTTGTTTCACAATTAATAAAGAAAAAAATTAATTAAAAATTATCGCATGAATAGACGCCGGTTTATTGTTGCTATATTCAGTACATTGAAAATATTATTAATACATTTTCATATTAGTGTCAATTTAGGCTGTTTTAAATAGAAATCGCTCGTGCTAAAAATGTTCTGTCCTGTCTGTCTGTCTGTCGGTCGGTTAGTGAATCCTATTTAAACATTAAGATGTATTTAAGTTGATAATGTATACATAATGTATGTAAACATAAATTTTTCATATACCGTTTAGATATATAATTTATTTAACGTTGGAAACTTTAGATATATAATTTATTTAAAATATAAGGTAGTCGAAAGGAAAATTAATTCTTTAAATTTAATATTCTTCTTGAAGGTGACGATATTATTCCAAATTATATTTTTATTAGACTAAAATAGAATTATAATGCAGTAAAATGTACACCAAAAATGATTGAAACGTTAATTAGACTAATTAAAATATGATGTCAGTTTTTATAATTCATATTTCTACCATCATAGGCGCGCGCTGCATTGCATAATATAAATATAATATGTATTTAAAATGTGGTAATTCCTGATTTTAGAGCCGGTTCGTAGATATAATAAGCCTACGAATAAGAAATATATGGAAGTGGCATAAATGTTCCCTCTCTATGAGAAAAATTATAACAGCTGATTTTAGATTTACAGGGCTGGCTTATTTTTTTAAGTTTAAGAGTCTCAATATAAATTAACAATATTAACTAGCTAAACAAATTACTCTATTTTACTTTCCATTTGTATAATTATCGTTGCGCGACCTAAAATATTCCTTAGGATGATCTTTACTTGTATTTTTCAAAAAAAAAAATTTATCTCCTTAAAAATTGCTGCCCGAATTAAAAAAAACCCTAATCCGCCCCTAATTTCTCATTTTTATATTTTGACAATTCGGCTAGCAAAAAAAGAGACAACTATACCCGGCGTGGCTTCAAATTTTTATATTTATGCCCTATCCATATATCTTCTATATCGTTGTAA
The DNA here is from genome assembly GCA_949752835.1 of Empis stercorea. Lineage (NCBI taxonomy): Eukaryota > Metazoa > Arthropoda > Insecta > Diptera > Empididae > Empis > Empis stercorea. The sequence goes on from OX457089.1 coordinate 19,267,434, forward strand.
TAAGCAGTAGCACGAAATCTCAGTTGCTTTATAATTTAAAATCATCAATAAATCATTTAACTTAATAAATTTTTGACCCAATATGAAGTAAAACCAAGTGTTGGAAATATAGTCTAGTAGAGCTAGACTAGAGTAAAATAAAACTCATAATACTCATAAATTATTTTTTTTTCTGCTAGAGAACTTTAACGTAATGTTGAAAGTTTATTTAACCATAAACGAGTAATTTATTTTCAAAAGTGTAATTTTGGGTGCGTAATTAAAATCGCCGATCATATATACAGAGTGGACACGAAATGGCTGATCGACTATATGCCACGCTATTGGTGGTAGTATTGGAAGAAAAAAATTATATAAGCACTTTTCTGGATTCGGCCCCCACTTCGAACTAAAGACGATTTGCTAGTGGGACCTCTAAAAAAAGTAATATCATGTTTGGGTCCATAACTTTTCAAGGGGTCCACGGACAAAACTTGTTTTGTTGGATAGGTAATAGACAGGTCCTTAACACAAGCTATAAAGAGTTTTCATAGCTTCAGGGGTTTGGAACCTACATGCCCCGGATTTTTTTTTTTAAATTCTTCTTTAAAAACCGATTTTCTGAAAAAAATTTAAACTAACAAATAATTTTTTTTGCTTATAAAAATGCGCACTAATATCTTCATGGAAATAAAAGAACAATTACTAAAATATCTTCACCCTACCTCTCAAAATATAATTTTTATAGAAGCACTTCTACATGACGTATATATACGTCAAACGCGCTTAACTGGTTAATAAGTTATGTAAATATTTACTATAGTGTGTGATAACGATAATCCATTTGTTCGAAAGATAAAAAATATTTTTTTATACTATTTTCTAATTAACAAGCAAAGCCTGTCATTATGAAACTACTGCACAGTAGTTCAAAAGCGCACAATTTTTTTTATTTAATTTATATATTTGTATTTCAATTATTATACATACAAAAGATATACTTAATTATATCCGGTTATTAAAACTATATATTATATTAACGTTTTGGATATAAAATAAAATACTTTTTTAACAAATTTGAACGAAGTATACACTATACTATGTGAAATAAAAGCAAAAACAGTAAAATTTTCATTTTTTTAGTCCTTAATAATATTTCAGCATTATTTTAAAACCCAATATTTAATGAAAGTTTATAGAGAGAGAGACAAATATTATAGTTATGCATAATATGTAGAATTTAGTCCATTCTAGGTAAAGCGCTAAGATTCTTCATTATTTTAATTACATACAGTTGCTCACAAAAGTATCCGGCACCCTACTTGGTTCAAAATATTTAATGTTTTTCACTTCATTTTCAATTAAGTATTTTTTTTAATATTGGCTATAAAAAGCCTTTGCTAATCTACTTTATAATACTAGAAAAACATATTAGAAAAATGAATTAATTATCAGAAAAACTTACATAGCTGTCCGAACTCATAAAACCATTGACACTAAAGTCGGCCACTAAGTGTGTATGCATACGGGGGACTTCCCCAAAGTAAGTTTAGTTACCAAATAGTTTCCAAATAGTGCGTCATTCGAGAAAAATTCCATTTCCGAATTATGTACTTAATTGTTTGGTTGTAGATTTTTTCTGAAGTATATTTAATTTTGATATTTCTATGATTGGATTATAAATTACAAGACTAAATAATGTTAAAAAATAATAATTATTTGTTTTCTGATATTTGAAACTTAACGTCTAAGATTAATTCTACTGAATAAAAGAAGTGGCCGGATACTTTTGTGAGCAACTGTATAATAATATACCATACATCATAAATTTCAAAATATTCTTCAATTTATAGAGATGGGAATAGTTACATTATTTTATTATTACGTTCAAAAAAAATTGTTTGTTTATATAATTTTGTTATAGCCATAGAAATAAAATAATATTTACTTCTTCGATAAGTGATTTTAAGAAACCATAGAAATTATAACTATATAATAATTATTTAGAGGTCATCATTTTAACCTTACGCATCTATTATTCAACTAAAATGCATTGAATTATAATATTTGTATATAAAACTAATTACACATTTATAAACGTAATTTGAAACCGGAAATTCAAATTGTCCTCATTCGATATAAATGCATTTTATACACTCACTAATTTTAGATATGATGTTGATGTAGTAATTATACCTAAATTATTTTGGTTAATATGGGAAAATGTGGAGTTTCATCTAATAAACTGCATCTAATATAAAGAGGGCAATATAACAAATATTGAAAAACATTTCTTAAATTAAACAATATTTAATTTTAAAAAAAATATACTTCATATTTATATGTTATGAAATTTAAGTATTAGTATATAATCGCATTTCTAAAGATTGCTTTTCGTCCAACAAATTTTATATTCATAAATTGGATTTCTTGATGGTATTAAATCAAAATTTGGTACAATAAATTTCAACAAAAAAAGGAAAAAAGAAAACAGATTAAAAAATAAAATATTGAAAGAATATATAAAATATAAAAAAATATTGAAAGAAAGAATTATTGAAATTTTATGAAGGGTTCAAAATTAACCCTTTTTCAAAACATATTTTGTATACACGTAATATAAATTTTTATACTGATATTATCTTTTCCGAAATAATGATTTTTATTATGATGATAATCATTATGACATGTTATTGTTTTACCAATATTTTTTTTGTTATTATTATTATTTTCGAAAAATAAAATTTATTTAAACAAGATAATTTTTTGTTTGTTTTTGTTTTTAAGGATAATGAATAATTTAATAATGTTATTAGTGTCAAATAACTAATTAATCACGAAAATATTTTTAATTATCTTTTGTAAATAACTCGTACATAATATCAATATATTAATATGTTACTACGTTTACGTTCTTGTTTCTAGATGAAAATGTACTACCAAATACTTTATTCATTATTCATTTTTGTAATATTGGTACTTAAATAAACCGCATGATGTTTAATTGATACACGGACGGAGGTGTATCAATTGAATTCAGTTATGATTTGATGGAAAAAATTTCCTATAATTATAAAACCATATTTTTACTCAACAAAATTAATGATAATGATAACAAAACAAATTAATGAAAACGATCTCTAGATTTTCCTCTTCTTCAAGCGTTTTTGATTTGATATCCTCCTCTAAGCCTCTAACTAAAGTCATAAAGGATTGTTTTAAAAATGTTTTGCAATTTAAAAAAAAATCAAATTTTCGAAGAAGAAATAAGAGAAATTTATTAATTTTTCAAAATGACTTCTTTCTTTTTTAAAATTATTATTTCCAGATTTGTATCTTTAGAAAAAAAAAGTAAAAAAATAATGTATTTTATCCAATTTACCAATTATTAGGTTTGTAATTTCTCAAATATTCAAAGGCATTTTCTGGTCATGAATGATTGTGATGACATTTTTTTCTTTCACATGCGTGCATATTTGAACTTGTAATTTGCAATTGCAATGATGTGTAATCTATAAAAATGTCATCAAAGTTTATTCATTCATAGCATCCCATTCAGAATGTATTATAGAAAATAAAGTTTTAGAAGGTTATGGTTAAAATATATGTCCAGTGTCCAGATCAACAATTATAAATGTTTGTCACTTCCCTACGATAATACAAATAACATTGACATTATTAATAAAAGGTATAAAAAATTATATATTAATTTTTCAGAGTTCATAATAAAAACTACCTACAAACCAATTATATTTTAAACAAAATCTTATATGCCCACCATTAATTTTGTTATCAACTAATAAAATTCTTAAATTTATCTTATTCAAGATTTTTTTTTCTTCTTTTTTTTTTTTTTGCTTTTCTAAAAATATTTTAGAGAGCAATAAATAATTTTCTCAACGCGTCAAACGCTATTTAAAAAAAAAATCTTCCTTTTTTTTTTTATTAATTTACTTTATTTAATTTTTCATTTTTTTTTCTCAATATTATTTTCAGTTTTTCTCATAATTATTATTTTTTTTTTGTTTTTTTTTTTTTTTTGAAATTTTTATTGGTATATAGACTTTTTTTAAGAATAATACGGTATTAATAAATTTATTTATTTGTTTTTATTTTCAAAAAAAAAAATTTATTAAAATTGTTTTTTCTGTTTATTTAATTTTATTTTCAAAAAAGTTTTGGTTTTTTTATATTTATAATTTTAATTTATTTGAACAAAAATTTTTAAATATTTTGTTTTTTTAAATTTACTAAAAGATATTTTCAAAAAAAAAAATGTTTTTAATTTATATAAATCTTTATTGTACACAATAGCTAAATATAAGTATATATTTTTTTTTCAAAAACGCCAGAAAATGTTAAAGAAAAAAATCCTACATAGACAATAATATAATTATTTAAATATTTTTAATTTAATCTTCAAGGATATAAATTTAAAAAATAATTCTGTTTTTTTTTAAACTGTGCCATCTATTGGGGTGCCAACTAAATTAAAAGTCCAGTAGTTTCACACAAAATATGTTTTATAAGTTTAATATAAATAATTATCTAAAATACATAACTAAAAATTTAAAATTTTCATTTATTTTAATTTTTTTTGTAATCTTAAATTAGTAAATCTACAATAATTATTTTTTTATTTTTATTTTTTTTTTTTACTTTTTATTTTAATAAATTTTCAATTTTTTAAAATATTTTTTTTTTTTTTGCTTTTTTTTTAATTAATTAATTAATTTACTATTGTGAAATTTTTCTTGTTTCTATTTGCAGTATTATTATTTTTCATATATAAGTAGTAATGGTTAAATATATATATTTTTTAATTATTATATTTCAAACGACATTGACGCCTTTTAAATTTTTTTTTTGTTATTTAAATATAAAATTATTTTCAAATATTATTTTGTTCCAATTTATTTACTTTTTTATTATTAAATTTAAAACTTTCTGTGAACTTTTCCATGTTCAACATAATTGACTTTCAATAATTTTTCTCTCAGCATTTTCTAATTCAAGCGAATTGACAAAGTCAAACAAAACCTGAAAAAGAGATGGAGAAAAATATTGAAAGAAAATGTTGAACGTGTAAAAATCTACGTTAAAGTTTTGAATTTCATTTTTTTTTTATATTTTCATTTTGTTGTTTTTTTCTTTTAAATATCTTTTTTACCTTCTTCTAATTACTTTTATTATTTATTTAAAAAAAAAATTACTTGGACTCCAATTTAAATTAATTTTCAGTTACATTAAATAATTTATATACGTAAGATTGTATAATATTAATATATATATATATATAATTCTATACAGTCTAGGCAAAAAGAACATAAATATGTAAATCAATTTTTACAACTTTTCCGGAGATCCTTTGTTTTTAGTGAAAATCTCTTAACGAATTTGTTTTAGTTTTTATAATTGATAAAGATCCCTTTACTTTTTGTGAGAAAGAAAATAATAAATAAAAACTGACTAAGGTGGCTAATAGCAAATAAAATTGTGCTTCTTTCTTATATCTGCTGAGACTCAGATCAATATCCCTGAAACTGTTTGCACAATATTAGATTTATCTAATATTGCACAATATTAGATTAATCTGACTTCATATTTTTAAAAATTTAATCGATTTACAGATTTGAATAAGAAACACACTTTATGGTGATAAAAAACCATTTTTTTCATAAAAAAAAATTAACTTAATGCTTTTGCCCAGACGATTTAGAATAATTGTTGTTCTGTTTTTCACTGTGTGTTTTTGTATATAAATAATAATTAATTTTTTGTATCTAAACATATAATATTATATATATGTATATGTATATATATTTTTAATTTTTGTGTATAAATAATTATACTTATAAAATAAAATATTAAAATAAATAACAACAATATAGTGAATACAAATATAGTTAATACATAAATATTTTAATTTTAATTATAATTGTTATTTTAAATATAATATTGGATAAGTGGTAAATATTATTTTTAGATTTATTTTATTTATTTTGTAAGATTTATTTTTATTTCAGTTAAAATATATTTTTTACTTCATAGTAAATTATTTTTAGACTACAAAAAAAATTATAAATAAATAGAAATAAACTTGGCAATTAGTTTTTTGTTTAAAAAAATATATTTTTTTTAGTATTTTAATCTTGAGCATTGTGAAAAATTAAAAAATAATAATTTTGGTAAATTTACCAGATTCTATATTGAAGTGACATTATTTATAATAGCAAATCCTTTTAATCCATTCTTTTTTTTTAATTTTTTTTTTTCAAGATTATAAAATGTCAGTCTTTTTCTCATATATTTCTTACAAAAAAATATATACTTATATAATATATATAAATTGTTCCTCAAGTTTTAAATACTAAAAAAAGAAATATTCTTTTAAACTATTTAGACAATTTTATATTCTTCCGTTCCGAAAAAGACTCTACATTAAAAATAATAATAAATAGGATTTTGTTTTTATTTGACCATAATCATAATTTTGGAGTGAACAGAAAAAATATTCGAAACCTTCCCAAGTTGAAAATTTTCATATTACATATATGGTTTTCGAATGAACAGATTATTCTTTTCAAAAATCATTTGACTCGGAAATAAAATTTAATAATATCCCAAAATTACAAAATATAAAATATTCTATAAATTAGAAATTGTTAAATTATTGTATTCTGATTCGAATGAATTTCGAAAAAAAAAATCTATGATTCGTAAAACACGATACGAAAATTTTCGTAATATTTTCTTTTTATTCAAAAACCATGATATGGTCAATTATTATAGTGGTTATTCCATTTAAATTATTACACTCTAATTGCTCTTAAAATCAACAAAATATTTAAATAGTTTATTCAATAGCAAAATAATTTTAGTGACTTGGAAAAAAAAAAGAAACAAAATATTATATTATAAAATTTGTCATTTGAGAAATCTTATGAACACATATTATTTTTATTTTATATATAATATTAAAAGCTTTTGCAAATCTAATCACATTATTTATATGTACAATAATAAAAGAAAACTTAAGGATAATCACAAAAAGGAAAATGTATACAAAAAATAAAATTAACTCAAGAAAATCAATTTAATAA